>OY992878.1:18891028-18926028 GCA_963921405.1 Cepaea hortensis | reverse complement strand
GAGAACCGTTATTTAAACCTACAAACATGTTGTAAACCTTACCATACAAATACGGGAAAAATCTATACAATTCTTTTCCTCTCCCCACATATAATGCCATCTGTTTAGACAACTTTTTGATGAAATCTACCTTGTTATGTCTGGAGTGTTCATTGTCGGTTAAGATTGGCGGTTGCAGACTTAACATCAACGAACATAATTTTGTGAACTGGTTAATTAATTCAAACATCAACGAAAAGAATGTCGTGAACTGATTAATTAATTAAATCATCAACGAAAAGAATTTTATGAACTGGTTAATTAACTAAAACATCAAAAACATAATTTTATGAATTGATTAGTTAATTAAAACATAAACGAAAAGAATTTTGTGAACTGAATAATTTATTAAGATATCAGCAAAAAGTATTGTGTGAACTGATTAATTAATTAAAACATCAAGGAAAAGAATTTTGTGAAATGAGTACTGAATTAAAACATAAAAAAAAATGTGAACTGATTAGTTAATTAAAAAATAAAAATAAATGTGTGAAATGATTAAATAATTAAAACATCAACGAAAATTTTTGTGTGAAATGATTAATTAATTAAAACATCAACGAACAAGATTTTGTGAACTGATTAATTAAATACAACATCAACGGAAAGAATTTTGTGAACTGATTAATGAATTAAAACATCAACAAAAAGATTTTTTTTAAAATTGATTAACTAATTAAAACATGAACTAAAAGAATATTTAAAACTGATTAATTCATTTTTAAAAATCAACGAAAAGAAATTTGTGACGAAAAGAATTTTTTTGAACTATTAATTAATTAAAAATCAACGAACACACTTTCATGAACTGATTAATTAATTACACCATCAACGAAAATAATTTTGTGAAATCATTAATTAACTAAAACATCAACGAAATGAATTGTGTGAACTACTCATTAATTAATTAAAACATCAACGAAAAGAATTTTGTGAACTGATTAATTAATGAAAACATAACCGATTTGAATTTTGTGAACATATTAATTAATTAACACATAAACAAAAACAATTGTGCGTGAATTAATTAATTAATTAAAATTGCTTGTCCTTAGCAGGACGTTGCAGTCACCTTCAGCCCCTTGGCAGTGTATAATTTACTAGGCAATTTTAAATTTTCAGCTTGCCATTGCTTTTTGACCGAGACGTCAACGAGTAAGACCAATTTACCATTCGGGGAATGAACCCACTTCTCCGACGTCAGCGCACTCAAAGTTTAAGCTCGAACGCGCGAAATATCTCGGTCACATCGACCTAGAGAGATGAGATCCAAATGGTTAGTGTCTTCCTCCACCCGGTGCCACCTTCTCTATATACTAGAGACCAATATATTATAAGAGAAAGATAATGACAATAAATCCAGCATATGAGATCCCTATCTATTTATGTTGAAACGTCGAATCAAGCAGTAGAATCATACACGTATGTAGATAGAATTGTGTCCACAGATGGGAGAGCAAATAGAGATATTAGAATAAGGATGTTAAAGGCAAGCGGAGCTTTTACAGAATATGTAATTACAAATATATATAAAATATATACAAAATGCATACAAAATATTCAAAACATATACAACATATGTATATATCTTCTTCTTCTTCTTCTTCTTCTTCTTCTTCTTCTTCTTCTTCTTCTTCTTCTTCTTCTTCTTCTTCTTCTTCTTCTTCTTCTTCTTCTTCTTCTTCTTCTTCTTCTTCTTCTTCTTCTTCTTCTTCTTCTTCTTCTTCTTCTTCTTCTTCTTCTTCTTCTTCTTCTTCTTCTTCTTCTTCTTCTTCTTCTTCTTCTTCTTCTTCTTCTTCTTCTTCTTCTTCTTCTTCTTCTTCTTCTTCTTCTTCTTCTTCTTCTTCTTCTTCTTCTTCTTCTTCTTCTTCTTCTTCTTCTTCTTCTTCTTCTTCTTCTTCTTCTTCTTCTTCTTCTTCTTCTTCTTCTTCTTCTTCTTCTTCTTCTTCTTCTTCTTCTTCTTCTTCTTCTTCTTCTTCTTCTTCTTCTTCTTCTTCTTCTTCTTCTTCTTCTTCTTCTTCTTCTTCTTCTTCTTCTTCTTCTTCTTCTTCTTCTTCTTCTTCTTCTTCTTCTTCTTCTTCTTCTTCTTCTTCTTCTTCTTCTTCTTTTCTTCTTCTTCTTCTTCTTCTTCTTCTTCTTCTTCTTCTTCTTCTTCTTCTTCTTCTTCTTCTTCTTCTTCTTCTTCTTCTTCTTCTTTTCTTCTTCTTTCTTCTTCTTCTTCTTCTTCTTCTTCTTCTTCTTCTTCTTCTCTTCTTCTTCTTCTTCTTCTTCTTCTTCTTCTTCTTCTTCTTCTCTTCTTCTTCTTCTTCTTCCTCTTCTTCTTCTTCTTCTTCTCTTCTTCTTCTCTTCTTCTTCTTCTTCTTCTTCTTCTTTCTTCTTCTTCTTCTTCTTCTTCTTCTTCTTCTTCTTCTTCTTCTTCTTCTTCTTCTTCTTCTTCTTCTTCTTCTTCTTCTTCTTCTTCTTCTTCTTCTTCTTCTTCTTCTTCTTCTTCTTCTTCTTCTTCTTCTTCTTCTTCTTCTTCTTCTCTTCTTCTTCTTCTTCTTCTTCTCTTCTTCTTCTTCTTCTTCTTCTTCTTCTTCTTCTTCTTCTTCTTCTTCTTCTTCTTCTTCTTCTTCTTCTTCTTCTTCTTCTTCTTCTTCTTCTTCTTCTTCTTCTTCTTCTTCTTCTTCTTCTTCTTCTTCTTCTTCTTCTTCTTCTTCTTCTTCTTCTTCTTCATTCTTCTTCTTCTTCTTCTTCTTCTTCTTCTTCTTCTTCTTCTTCTTCTTCTTCTTCTTCTTCTTCTTCTTCTTCTTCTTCTTCTTCTTCTTCTTCTTCTTCTTCTTCTTCTTCTTCTTCTTCTTCTTCTTCTTCTTCTTCTTCTTCAGCTTTCCGAGCCATTGAGGTTCTTTGCTGCAAATACAATCCGTCTCCATTCGTCTCTCTCGTGGACCTTCTCTTGCCAGTCGTTGATTCCAAGTGCTTGTTTTATATATATATATATGTATATATATATAAAAAAAAAAATTCTCATATCCTTTACAGGGCATCGCTGTCAACATCAACATCTTTCAGTTGATTGTTAATTTCTTGGCAAGATTACGCTCAGTAGTTTGCCTTTGCTTTCTGAGCGACCGACTCACATACCCCTAAGTTACCATCGCGGAGAGAACCGCTACCGATTCTCGCACACATCACGTTACTCACGAGAGTATACGGGATTACGGAGAAAGTCGTGTAACGCATAGACCAGGGAGACCGGCATTTACACAATGCATACAAAATACACACACAATATATGCAAAATGCATACAAAATACATACAAAATATATACACCATATATTCAAGATTGTCTCGAAGTAGTTTTCTGCTGTGGATCTGTGATTTGATAGCACCATCACATTGTGTAGGTCTGAGAACAAGAAGGAATAGGTGGCCAATCTCTCCCTCATTGTGACAAGCGACGAGCCCAGGCGGTGAAGCCCCGTCCGACCCCACTAATGACATTACCAGCGCAGTTCTATTTAAACTTCGCCAGTGCGACGGTCATCAGAATATTGCATCCAACATTGCATCCAGCATCAGAATATTGCATCCAACATTGCATCGCTTTGAAATTAACTGCTACATAAAGGGTTTTAGAATATGGTTCAACAAGAAACAGAAAGGTACTGACATTCTGCAAGATCTGAACATGAAGAAAACAGACTCATAAACAGCATCCGCAAGAAATCAAAGACATCACCAATCCCTATACATATAATCGCAAATTATTTGAACACCATCTAAGTACTGATTACATTCCCCCTTAATAATAAAGAGTAATAATAACAATAAAAACCCTAGTATAACAGCCAGTCCCCTTTTTGTAGACCAGTATATTCCACATAGCTAATAACAATTGCCACACCATTCCTTAATATTACGGAGTCGTGTAGTAATGATTTTTGCATTTCCCTTTGCCTTTATAATGTAAATCTTTTATATTGTTGTTGTTATTAGTTAGCCTTGAATGCTGTGAGGATGAAATAATGTATGAAAGAGAGTGATAGAAGACCAGAATGTTAGACGGGCCTGCGTGCGCAAATGTTAATTCTTTGAAAATAAAGTGTGTTCTTTCTTTCATCTTATCTCTGAAACTGAAATACATTCGTCATAATAAACATCACCCTGGTATGGGAAGAACAATGTTGGAAGACGTTGTTCTTGGATAAAGGTACAAGAGTCAATAGACTGAAGATGTAAACATGTAGTGTCTTCCCATGTTTACATACTGTGTTTTCTGTATGTATGTGCTGATGAAGGCTAGCCACCGCAACGGCATATGTTATCGGTAATTGTGTTCTATAAAGCTGCTTACACTCAGGAAATAAATGACCGTAGACCCCGAGGTAGATCAAGAAGACGGTGGAGAGATAATACATGTACAGACCTACAAGCACTTGGAATCAACGACTGGCAAGAGAAGGTCCACCAGAGAGACGAATGGAGACGGATTGTATTTGCAGCAAAGAACCTCAATGGCTCGGAAAGCTGAAGAAGAAGAATGTTATATTGTTTACAGGACATTGCAGACATCGGTGACATGACAATGTATGAGGCAGGACATGACAATGTATGAGGCAGGACATAACAGGAGAGTTTGCACATGATCAAGAATCGATTCGAAAGGTCATAGTGAAAATGGCGTTCTGTCAAGGATAAAGGGATATTAAGGCGAGATGATTGATTTCGTTGCATCGGGTTTTATCCAGTGTGGCTTAGTATCTTTCCATGGGGCAGTTTGCGAGATGTGTCGCTCAAAGTACGAACTCCGTAGCTCTAGAGACGACCCCCAGAAGTCTCAGTGAAAATTGCTCTCGTGAAGCGAATGACGGATTCCGGAATCGAACTCACAACCTTCAGAGGGCAAGGCCAGCGGCTGAACCACTTGACCACGGAGACATCCCAATGCACAGGACATGTTACAGCCGACAGTGAACGTTTAGTCAGCATTGCTATCTGAATAAAATACATAGAGGATGACTAGAACAATTACTAACGGGTTACAAACATTCTTTAGATGGTGCTTGCCCAGAATGGTAGGTCTAGAATGGTAGGACTAGAATGGTAGGACTAGAATGGTAGGACTGGAATGGTAGGACTGGAATGGTAGGACTGGGATGGTAGGACTGGAATGGTAGGACTAGAATGGTAGGACTAGAATGGTAGGACTGGAATGGTAGGACTAGAATGGTAGGACAAGAATGGTAGGACTAGAATGGCAGGACTAGAATGGTAGGACTGGAATGGTAGGACTGGAATGGTAGGACTAGAATGGTAGGACTGGAATGGTAGGACTGGAATGACAGGACTATAATGGTAGGAATACAATGGTAGGACTAGAATGGTAGGACTAGAATGGTAGGACTGGAATGGTAGGACTGGAATGGTAGGACTGGAATGGTAGGACTGGAATGGTAGGACTAGAATGGTAGGACTAGAATGGTAGGACTAGAATGGTAAAACTGGAATCGTAGGACTGGAATGGTAGGACCGGAATGGTAGGACTAGAATGGGAGGACTAGAATGGTAGGACTAGAATGGTAGGACTAGAATGGTAGGACTAGAATGGTAGGACTAGAATGGTAGGACTAGAATGGTAGGACTGGAATGGTAGGACTGGAATGGTAGGACTGGAATGGTAGGACTAGAATGGGAGGACTAGAATGGTAGGATTGGAATGGTAGGACTAGAATGGTAGGACTGGAATGGTAGGACTAGAATGGTAGGACTAGAATGGTAGGACTAGAATGGTAGGACTAGAATGGTAGGACTAGAATGGTAGGACTGGAATGGTAGGACTGGAATGGTAGGACTAGAATTGTAGGACTAGAATGGTAGGACTGGAATGGTAGGACTAGAGTGGTAGGACTAGAATGGTAGGACTGGAATGGTAGGACTAGAATGGTAGGACTATTATGGTAGGACTGGAATGGTAGGACTAGAATGGTAGGACTGGAATGGTAGGACTGGAATGGTAGGACTAGAATGGGAGGACTAGAATGGTAGGACTAGAATGGTAGCACTAGAATAGTAGGATTGGAATGGTAGGACTAGAATGGGAGGACTAGAATGGGAGGACTGGAATGGTAGGACTAGAATGGTAGGACTGGAATGGTAGGACTAGAATGGGAGTACTGGAATAGTAGGACTAGAATAGTAGAACTAGAATCGTTCACCAGAATTGCAAATACGGAGATTAGTAGTGACGTAGATATGTTCTCGGAGTTAAGAAACAGACGCTGGCTATGGACATGGTACATCTTGAGAAAATGTGAAAATAGTGCAACTAGAAAACACTTTCTCTGGAAACCATAGGGCAAAAGAAATAGGGGAAGACCTAACAATACACAGAGAAAAAGAAATAGATTGGAAGAGGAATAGTACAAGGGGACATTGAGACCGTTGCAGGAGATAACACATGAAAGGAATGCTTGACGTGTGTTGGTCAAGGGCCTATGCTACATTGGGGTATACAAGGCAGCAACATTGGGGTATACAAGGCAGCAGAAGCAGCAACAGCAGAACAAGAAGAGGAGGTTGAAAGAAGAAGAAGAAGTATTAGTTGAAAAAAGATGAAGAAGAAGGAGGAGGATGAGGAGGAGTAGGCAAAATAATAGATTAGGTATCCTTTAAATATAATTTATACTTTTGTTAAAGTTTACATCTTCATAGTGGAACATAACATCAAACTGTTTGCTACAAAGAGGATATTATACTGTACCATCAGCGTTTAATGAATCTCTGGTGTTGTCTGTATCTCTCTTTGATGGTAAAGTATAACATCCTCTTTCTAGTACACGCTTTGACTGTCGTCTTCCAATCCAATTAAACCTTTGTCTTTCCCTTACATGATTCCCGTCCACTATATCTCATAGTATTTCTTGTCACTTTGAAAATATCTCGTGTTAGATGTCTGGTTTCCATAATATATCTTGTCAATATGGAATTATCACCTGTTAGATGCCTCGACAACGTAATGTCTCCATTGCTCGTGAAAGCAAACAGGTCTCTTTCCTGGACTTTTGAGTATATGACGCGAGACTCTTTCCACGCACATTGGGTATACGATGCGGACCTTTATTTTACTCGCAAATCAGAATCCGTTGATTGCGGTCTTAAATATTGACCATGTCGCCATTACTTCTGTGGTCATTTCCTCTTGCCCAGTTTTGGTTATGTCGATCTGGGCCAAGCTCATTTTGTGAAAACGTCTCTCCATGAGGGGATCCCGAACTCACTACAGTGCCGGTAAGCAAGTGTTTTAGCCACTGCGATACCGCAGACCCCCGATAATATAATATTCAATGGGTAAATGTCGATTCCTCTTAAAATTGACCTCTCTTTATATAATCTTATGATTACGCTGTTTAAGAGAAATGAGGAGGCGTGGAAATGTAATCAACAAGTTCCCCTGACATTAAAACTGACAACTCTTCAGGCTGATTGACATTGTCCAGAAAGAGTAATTACGAAATCAATGTCGGGGTTGCACGAGAAACGCTGACGTCAAAAGTGGGTGCTCGGAGGTGAACTTATCATTCAGGTACGGAGCATTTGGTGACAAGGCATATGTTTTATGTTATACACGTTATGGGTTTTACAACGATAAGAATTACACGTTATAGAAATCACACAACCTATAGTGATAACATATTAGATACAAGCAGACACTCAAGACCCGTGACAATGCTGCAACTTTTGGAATTGACGTCGACTAGGGATTCCAGGATAAACAGGAGACAGTAGCGGTAGCTCTCGACCTGGAGGATGCGTATAACAGGGTCAGGTATGATTGGTTGATACACACACTGTTGGACATGGAAGTCTGCCCTTCCATTATTAGATGGGTAGCGGAAGTCCTTTATGAGCGTAAGGTTGCACTGCGCTTGGGTTCCTGGACTTCTGACCCCTGTACTATTACACCTGGGTTGCCGCAGGGATCTGCCTTGTCCCCATTGCTTTTTAATGATTACACCAGCAAAATCTCAGCTATTGAGACACCAGGTGTGGGTAGAATCTTGACATTTGCAGATGATGTGCTGGTGTATAGACAGGGCAGAAACAGGGCCAGTTTGGCGAAAGACTTACAGGTGGCAGTAAACAGGGTGGCGGAGTGGTGCAGGGACGCAGGGGCCATATACACCCAGACAAGGCATCGGTTGTGTGGTACTCCCTGGATAACCGGATCGTCAAGGCAGATGTCCCAGGTATTATGTTGCATGGATGTCCTCTTAGTCGAGAGAGTAAACTGAAGTACTTGGATATCACCTTTGACAGGTGTTTGTCTTTTAAGGATCATGTGGAGGCTTTGGTGGTGCATGCTGGTAAGGGAATTAATGCATTGAGTGCTGTGGTGAAGGCTGGTAGGGGACTTAATGCATTGAGTGCTATGGCAGCAACCGGGTTAGATCAGAGGATTCTGTACATGCTCTTTCAGCAGTTAATAATTTCTGTCACTGAGTATGGTTTGGGGCTGCTGACAGTATCAAAAAGCCAGCTTGGAAGGTTGGAGCGCATACAGAATTCTGCCATGCGGTTAATCCTGGGGTTCACAAAGGACACACCAATGATATATCTGAGGCATATCCTGACGCTACTAACATTGACGGATAGGCATAGGGTTCTTCAGGCCAAATGGTACCTGAGAGTTGCCGCAGACAGGGATCACCCGATGCATGCAGCAATGGATATGGTCAAGGGTCATAGACTAAGACGAGGCAGGTCCTGGATGGCACAGGAAGAACTTTCTATACGTTAGGTGTGTGATCTGGAGACCATCAAGCGTGAAAGAGAGTGGGTTGAAGTTCTGGAAGATATGACGGACTGGCACAATATAATAATAGCACTGAGTCATGAGTGCAGAGAATGGGCAGCGGGCCGCACTGAGTTTGAAGTGCAACAGCTGATCAAGAGTAACACACATCAAGGTGACATAGTCACCTACACCGATGGGTCAGTTGTGAGAAACAGATGTGGTGGCTGGGGCTTTATTGTAAAGGATAATGGGCGAGTCTTTAAAAAGGAGAGTCTGGCATATGAGACTACGACCTCCAGCATGAGAATGGAGGTGGAGGCAGTAACAGCGGCATTCCAGTGGCTAGAGGAGACTACTGCAATACACGTTGTATTCATTACAAATTCAAAGAGTATGCTTAGTAAGGTGGAGAAAGGAATGTTTCGTATAGAATGTCTCTCGTCACTTCAGACGTAACAGACTGTGAGAATTGTATGGATATTTTGCCCTGGCCATGCGGTGGTACGGGGGAATGAACAGACAGATAGGCTGGCAGGGAATGCACTTCCTGGTGGTAGTTTGCCTATGGCAAGGGGAGGTGGTCGTGCGCTTGTGGGACCAGGTGGAGAAGACGGAGGAACAGATTTAGAACCCATATGTGGAAAGAATGAGATTGCGGGGGATTGCAGAATCTCAAAACTGAGAGGGAAGACCAGGAGAACTTTTAATCAGATAGCGGAGGGAACGATTAGTAGTATGACTCATCGCTGACTGTTGAACTAGGGGACGGAGCACGTATGGGAATGTCCTGAGTGCAGTGATATCGGTTCTTAACTCAACTCAAGTCAACACAGACACGCAAGAAATATCTGTGCACATACTCTACAGTGATCGTCAGCAGCGATATCCCAAAAGTTTATTCTGTTTCCACACATAGATGATCACGGTTGTATACCAGCGCTTGGCACTATAGTAGGTTGTGACAGAGAGATATTGAGAGTGTAGTGTAGCGAGGGGATACAATACGTTACGCTGCATGCACAGAGGTAGAATGGCCACCAGGCTTTCCGTCCACATTGGACAATTTATGAGAACTCCGAGAGCGTATGTAAGAGTGAGTGTCTCAGCTAGCTATGGAGGTTGTTTAGCTGTGTACCTGTCAAACTGTCACTTACTGCCCATATAGTACCTTGCAGTGTACGACAGGGGGTTTTAAGCGTGAGGAGTTAAGGCCACCTGGCTAGTGCAGTCCTCGCGAGCTGTAAAGGTTAGGATTTTCTTGTTGCCCCACACAGTAAAATACTCCACACCTTACCAGGGATTCGAACCCGGGATTCCCAAAGGAGAATCCGGCATTATGGCCACTCGGCCAGCTGTTCCTCTCGCTATTATCATTGGTGAATTAACTATATGTCAGCGGCTACCGTGACTTGCTTTGAATACATTATCAGCATCTGCCAGACGCTTCTGTTAGCTAGCCACGTTCAGTTAAACACCTACCATCTTCACTTGTTACACCTGCTGGTACCCCAACTAAATACTACACATTAGCCGGCCCATGGCACTGACCACTTACCTCAAGAAGGTCCCAACAATGCCACCGGACATTGAGGCCAGTAGTGTTGTGACCGCAGTTCTGGTGAAGAAACAATGGAAGATCGCCAGTTACTTTCAGCATGCAATTTCACATGTTTACCTTATTTCTTAGCATACACCCTTAAAAACAAACTTAATTTTCAAAGACAATTTCACGACACGATTGGAACTATTGGGTTGAAGATCATTGTTTCCGTTAGTCGTTACCTAGAATAATGTAAACGCCTTACACAACACAATCCGGCCCCATTTACCTTTATCTAGTTATCAAGATTGTTAGAAAATATATTATCAAATGTCTATTACTTTTGTAAAAAGTAAGTCAAGTACGCATTATTACGCCATGAGGCATTTTGGAAATATGGTGTTCATCCTATATATTTAGATCAATCGGCACTGGATGGATGTTGTGTTCAACAGCTCACCAGCCGTCTTTACTTCCCCAAAATGTTCAGGTTCAGATTATTTTAGGCTGGGTCGATCGGGGAGCACACATCAATGAAAACTCCCCCTGGAATGGGAATGGAACATGAGACTACCGGACATGAGGGCAAACAAACTGGCCAATATGCAACCTCAGTCTCCATTGTTAATAGTAATAATATAATAATAACAAAAGTCAAGAAGTTCTCACTAGATACCATACACGTACATTGAGAACAATAGCATATTCTATAATTGGTGAAACTACACATAATGAATTCTGTAATAAATATCGGTATCAAGTAATAATAATGATGATGATAGCAATAATAACAAAGCAGAAGTGTTTATATTAGAAAGTTAAAATCCTAGCACATTGCCATCTTGGCAGACGATAGTTTGTTACGCTGTGCTTCACAAAAGGCATATCTCATGGCGGTAGCGAATGTGACTGATCAGACCAATTTGTGCGGTAAATGTTCGTCCCCTCCATAGCACAAAGCCTTTGCTGAATTGTAGAGAACATGTGTTGCCAATGCAGCATGATCTCTCTCTCTCTCTCTCTCTCTGCCTAGTTTACTCGAGAGGGAAGGTAATACCAAAGCATCTAGAACAAGACAAGCTGCAGAAGCTGCTGGATCAGCAAAGCAATGCTCTGACTATTCACCAGCCGGAGCTTCGATCCTAGGCCAATTGCCGACCAAGCCTGGTCTGCTTTGATAAGACATCTAGTCTTTAGGTTGAGTTTGTTCGCAGGAGGATGAGACTTGTGCCATCCCGATTGCGCTTCTCCGACCGAAGACGTTGTCACAATGTGGTGTATCGAGATTGATAAGCGCTGCCCGACATTTGGTGATAACAAAAAACAGGTAGTATAAATACTGTTATACGGTAGCTCAGTCATATCTGACTAAGATCTGATATAAATATTAAAATAATAATAATAATAATAATAATAATAATAATAATACCAAGAATAATAACAAAAGCTTAAGAGATATATAGGATGTATACTATTAAACAGTTTAGCCATAGAAATTGTCATTAGCACAGAATAACAACTGTGAAGCAAACATCCCAAACTGGCAAACACAGAGAACTTACTTGGCAGCAAGTTTCCATTTCCCACTGGAAATACCAAAAGTGCTCCCACAGTTAAATGCCAGCCAACCCCACCTGAGGAAACACCGATACCGTTATACACTTCCTTAAGTCATATTTTCTCAGCATGGCGGTTTGTCTTGCTCGCTGTGGCGCAGGGATTGTGAACGCAATTTGCGATCTCCCATACTGTGTTCGAAACACAGCTGTGGGCGATTTGGAAGCAGACCGATTTACAATGGTATGAATGCCAGACGTTTAGAAAGCAATAGCAAAATACTGAACGTAAACTTGCCAAGAAATCACAATATGCTGGGATCGACTGCGACGTCCAGAAAAGGAAATGCAACTAACTTATAACAAATAACAGCGAGCGAGGTGGTGTAGGAGTTAGAATGTTCAGCTGACTATATCATGAATGCCGTCGAGAAAGCATTCGATGCCAACTCTCCTCGCTGGCTACAAGAGGAAAAGATTGCCTAATCCTCCCTGCAATCAGGCCTGCACATATGTGATAGTCCTAACACTTGACACACCCAAGGCACGTTTACGCTACAGATCTTTTTTGTCAAATAACAATTTATTTTTTAAATGTTGCATATCCCTTACAGCAATTTTTAGCTGCTGTTGATGTACTAAACAAGTTTTTACGTTCAGTAGTTTGCAATGGTTTTCTGAACGACCGGCTCCCATACCAACACGTTATAGCACAACGCGACACGGTCTGCTGCATAAATAGGTCGCGTCTGCGTTTCGAACGCCTAGTAAGCGGCTCATGAACCGTGTTCGCAAGCCTTTGGCCAAGGAGACCGATCTATAATATCCGGTCCAAATAACAAATACTGTCATTCATTTCATGAAGTCACATTTTCTTATCAGGTTTGTTTGTCTTGAGGTAACGACGAATGTTCTCTCTCTCTCTCTCTCTCTCTCTCTCTCTCTCTCTCTCTCTCTCTCTCTCTATATATATATATATATATATATATATATATATATATATATATATATATACATCCCTCCCTCCCCCCCCCCCGCGTTTCCATACTGTTTCAGGATATTGAAGTCAACACTGGCATCTTTCAGCTGTATGTTGATTCCTTGGCTAGATTACGCTCATCAGCACGCCACGACTTTCTGAGCGACCGGCTCCATACTCTCATAAGTCAATGGCGCGACTCGAACCGCTTCCAATTCTCGTGCGCTCAGGTCAACCACGAGAGTATTCGGGGTTACGGAGAAAGCTGCTAACGCCTCGACCAGGGAGACCGGCATATATATATATATATATGTGTGATGTTTACATAAACACTGGTATCTGATGTTTCCATAACGAAACCTCACGACAAACGCTCGCGATTATGGGAAGAGTAAGTATGTAAGTCAGTCAGTCAGTCAGTCAGTCAGTCAGTCAGTCAGTCAGTCAGTCAGTAAGTAAATAAGTAAGTAAATAATTAAGTAAGTAAGTAAATAAGTAAGTAAGTAAGTAAGTAAATAAGTAAGTAAATAAGTAAGTAAGTAAGTCAGTCAGTCAGTCAGTCAGTCAGTCAGTCAGTCAGTCAGTCAGTAATAAGTAAGTAAGTAAGTAAGTAAGTAAGTAAGTAAATAAGTAAGTAAATAAGTAAATAAGTAAGTAAGTAAGTAAGTAAATAAGTAAATAAGTAAGTAAGTAAGTAAGTAAGTAAGTAAGTAACTAAGTAAGTAAGTCAGTCAGTCAGTCAGTAAGTAAGTAATAAGTAAGTAAGTAAGTAAGTAAGTAAGTAAATAAGTAAGTAAATAAGTAAGTAAGTAAGTAACTAAGTAAGTAAGTAAGTCAGTCAGTCAGTCAGTAAGTAAGTAAGTAATAAGTAAGTAAGTAAGTAAATAAGTAAGTAAATAAGTAAGTAAGTAAGTCAGTCAGTCAGTCAGTCAGTCAGTCAGTCAGTCAGTCAGTCAGTAATAAGTAAGTAAGTAAGTAAGTAAGTAAGTAAGTAAATAAGTAAGTAAATAAGTAAATAAGTAAGTAAGTAAGTAAGTAAATAAGTAAATAAGTAAGTAAGTAAGTAAGTAAGTAAGTAAGTAACTAAGTAAGTAAGTCAGTCAGTCAGTCAGTCAGTAAGTAAGTAATAAGTAAGTAAGTAAGTAAGTAAGTAAATAAGTAAGTAAATAAGTAAGTAAGTAAGTAAGTAACTAAGTAAGTAAGTAAGTCAGTCAGTCAGTCAGTAAGTAAGTAATAAGTAAGTAAGTAAGTAAGTAAATAAGTAAGTAAATAAGTAAGTAAGTAACTAAGTAAGTAAGTCAGTCAGTCAGTCAGTCAGTCAGTAAGTAATAAGTAAGTAAGTAAGTAAGTAAGTAAGTAAATAAGTAAGTAAATAAGTAAGTAAGTAAATAAGTAAGTAAGTAAGTAAGTAAGCAAGCAAGTAAGTAAGTAAGTAAGTAAGTAAGTATGTAAGCAAGCATGTAAGTAAGTAATTAAGAAAGTTAGTAAGTAAATAAGTAGGTAAGTAAGTATGTAAGCAAGTAAGTAAAAAAGTAAGTAAGTAAGTAAGGACCCTTTTAAGCGCCTTCAGGTGTAAAGAGAATATGGTGTTTGGTTCATATTTTTATAAATCAACTGACTGGTCATTTGATCTACATGACACTGAAAGCATTCACTTTCCACGACAAATCCATTCTATTGAGTTATTCTAGCAACCGAAACCTATTTTAAAAATCCATTTGAATGAGAATTCGACTCCTAGACCATCAGGCCTACAGGCCAAGCTTCTAGCCACTACGCCGCAGCGAAACAAGATGAGTTTGTGAAAGGTGCTAGTCGAAATCCGACAAATACATACCATAACATAAACATGCCAACTATTGCATTGGCCGGATTGCACATGGCCGGTTTCTCTGCATTCTCGCCAAAGCGACCAATCCGTGGCTTCAGCATGATTGTGGCTACCAGGCCGGAAACTCCACCCACCATATGAACCACGCCTGAAAAGTGGAGACGATATACACATATCTGTTATTGTGCTGTTATAGTTATATCGGTGAGTGTTTGATGTTTGTGTGCTAAGAAACGTTCATTTTGTTGCTTGTGATCATGTTCCAGTCTAGCTTAACGTCTACTTAAGTTTTTTTGTTAATGGTGTGATACATCTATTGTTATTATGCCATCAACATAAGCATGATTAACTTGAGAGAATGGGACGCATAAAGATTATATGTCAGAAAGGTAAGCATATAAGCATAATAAAGTGATTAAATAAAGGACATTTTCCCACATGGTTTTTACGCTGGCTCCCTTTGATTTCAAGCGTAGTTTAAAAAAAAAAACGTGCAACGACTTCTAGCCAACTAGAATTATGTTAGCGTGCGGATTAGCGTTCCCTATTACCAGTTCCCAGTGCAGACTGTTACAGTGATCACAGATTAATTACAGGCACATTGAGGGTAAAGTTAATGAAAGTCAAGTATACAACATGAAACCCTAAACATTATTAGTGTAAATTGAAAACTGACAAAGAACTACAAGATAATTTTAACATAGCAGTAAGGAGCAAATTTGATTTATTGTCTGACCTAGAGATACTATTTCAAGATGTGGATGATCAGTGGGAAATGTTGAAGAATTCAGTCAGTTGTGCTACAGAAAAAAACTATACCAAAATTAAAGAAAGTGGGTCGTAAGACATGATGACTGAAGAAATTGTACAAATAGTGGAAATAAGAAGACATAATAAAAATAATCCTGCCAGATATGAAGAAATTCACAGAAAAGTCAGAATAGTATGTAAGGAGGCAAAAGAAACGTGGCTCGAGAAAACTGCATAGAAATTGATAAACAACACAAGAGTAAAAATACCAGACTAATGCACAACATAATTCAGTTGCTTACTAATCAAAGAACACATACATCAACAGAATGCCAACAGACAAAATATGTTAAAATAAAAATAGAAAAAGATCCGATTTTGTATGTATTATTACATATTACATTAATATTACAGATTATGTATTATATTACAGATTATGTGAAAAACCTTTATGATGATAACAGAGAAGAACATTATAATATGCAAAAAAACAATGAAGGACTATCAATTTTGAAGATGGAGGTTTAGGATGCTCTTAACCATATGAAATCTAGCAAGACCCCCGGTTCAGACAGCATCACAACATAAATTATTAATGCTTTAGAAGAATATGGAATAGATAAAATGACCAGACTGTTGAATGCAATAAATGATACTGGAAACATACCTCATGAATTATGTAACTCTGTATTTATTTCCATCCCAAAGAAATCAGGAGCCTTGGAATGTGATCAACATCGAACAATTAGTATAATGAGTCACATCACGAAGATTTTGCTAAGAATTATCATGCAAAGAGTTAGGAAGAAAATACAACCCGAAATAGGAGACGAACAATGTGGGTTTGTAGAAGGCAAGGGTACAGTAAATGCTGTGGATACACTGAGAACAGTAATTGAACGTTCTATAGAAGTAAACAAAGTTCTATATCTTTGCTTTATTGACTACGCAACAGCTTTTGATACAGTGAGACATGTCGACATGATAAAGATGCTTGAAGATCTACAAATTGATGGAAAAACCATAGCTTGTAAAAAACATATATTGGAAACAACAAGCTGCCATCAGAATTGATAACAATGTAGGTCAATATCAGCCCATTAAAAGCGGTGTGAAACAGGGGTGTATAATGTCTCCAGATTTGTTTTCCCTGTACAATGAATTGGAGAACGTGGTGACAACTGGCAAGATCGGAGGGAAGAGACCAAGGGAAAGACCGAGGAGTAAATACCTGGATGGCTTGGCCACGTGGCATGGTTGAGACAGGAACACGGAGCTGATCCACGACTCTGGTGATCGAATGAGATGGCAGAACATGACCGCCCACGCGTATCGTCATGGCACATGATGAATGGATGGATGAAACAGGCATGTGTAATGTCTCCAGATCTTTTTTTCCCGTACAGTGAAAATAGTTTTAGAAATATAGAATATATGGAATGAATCAACATTGAGTGTCGATGCATCAATAATAATAGATATGCAGATGATGCAGTCTTGATTGCAGACAACGAACAGTACCTGCAACATTTAGTATATGCGGTTGTTGCACACAGTGAACAACTGGGGTTATAATTAAATTGTAAGAAGACACAGATTATGGTGGTCAGGGGAAGAAGGAAATACCACAATGTAATATGCTAGAAAATGGGCATATTCTTAAACAAGTGAACCAGTACAGTTATCTCTGTACAGTCATAACATCTGATGGGAGATGTCTTGAAGGAATTAGAACAAGGATTGCCATTGCAAATGTAGCCTTTTGCAAGATGAAAAACATACTGACCAATAAAAAGATATTAATTGAAACGAGAAAAAGTGTGTTTAAGTGCTACATAGAACCTGTACTTTTATATGGATGTGAAGCGAGGACAATGAGCAGTCAAGCTGAAAAACATCTGATGGCTGTGGAAATGTGGTTTCTGAGGAAAATGCAAAGTATACCATGGACAGACAGAAAAACCAATGAACAAGCCCTTCAAGAAACAAATGAAGATCATAAACTGATTAGAGACATTAGACGTAGACAGTCACAAATTTTGGGCATTTTATGAGAAGAAAAGAATTGGATAACTTGGTGACAACTGGCAAGATCGAAGGGAAGAGACCAAGGGGAAGACCGAGAAGTAAATACCTGGATGGCTTGGCCACGTGGCATGGTCGAGACAGAAACAAGGAGCTGATCCACGACTCTGGTGATCGAGTGAGATGTCAAAACATGACCACCCACATTTATCGGCATTGCACCTGATGGATGGATTGCCAGTATCTCTCGCCATCAGGCGAACCTCTCCGACTTTGAGGTATGACAATCAGATAAAAGAAAGGCTGTTATTAAATAGACAAGCTTGCAATCACGAACGACAGTTTATCTAATAGAAAGAAATACGAAAATAAAAATAAAGCAACCTATTTTTACACCATGAGGCGTAATGGTTATATGGTGCGTCCTCTTATAGTTGGCGTTGATTATCACGTCTGTCCACATCATGCGGTATCGTTGTAACAGAATAGGTTGGGTACAAGGGAGGAAGGTGGGGGGAGAAGAGATCAGTTAAGTTTGGACTCCGGGGTGACAGAAGACCCCCATAGGAAAATACCTATTTGCATGAGAATGCACTAAAAAGAAATATTAATTTCGCTTAGAGATTGGCGTCATCACTAGAAATGACAAAGGTTGACAACAAGAGAAGGAGAAGAAAGGGATAACGCAGGGAGACGTAGGACGCAGAAGGTCAGAGCGGGCAAGCGAACCGATCAGATAGGATTACACCTAGAGAGAGAACAGTAAAGTTGATTCAATAGCTTGAGATTCTCGATACGCAAATTGTTATTCAATGAAAGTTATCAAAGATCGCTAGATGCCTGACCGCATTTGGTATCGATCGGGGAAAGTTGCTTGATTGTACCAGATGGCTTACGACATGTGTTTCATTGATATTATACTTGTGATTTTGAGCTTTGTCTCAATCATTCAACGTGCATTTTGATTTGAATGTGATTCAGTAAACTATCCGAAAGAAACCATCACAGTGAAGTATGTTGATCTTAATTCGTTTCTCTTGCGTTATGCTGCCCTGCTTCCAAAGGTTGCGATGGAAGTTGTCAGCAGGTCAATGCTAGTCCTGGGATGAGACGCCGATTCGTTGAAACACGTGAATTACTAAAGGCATTAACTATGCCACACTACTGCGATCGACACGGACCAAGCCATCAGGGATAGGGCAGGTAGTTTGTTGCGGACTGTCCTCACATCTACTACTTCAACTGCGTGCTGGTCCTGCCACTACACAAAAGGGACTGCCGTTGTGTTGCAAGGGGTGCTTGTTTGATTTCCAATCAGGAGTTTGAACGCCGTTCTGTTACATCGTGTACTGCCAATTCTTTCTGATACCCACATACATCCATGTCTTCATGTCACAATGTCTAGCATCTTCTCTTTTGTTTTCACTCTGCCTCTCGTCCCCTCCAATGTCTTATCATTACGACATACACCAGTATACGTTGCCTCGATTTAGATTCATGAGAGTAATTAGTTCCTTGCAAGGGTAATTTCAATAAAGATATCATCATTATGTTCTTATATGTCCATAGTGTTCTCATCATTCTTGTCCACAACCACACAAAAAGACACATAGACAGGCAGACTGATACACAGACAGACAGACAGACAGACAGACAGACATACATACAGACAGACAGACAGACAGACAGACAAACAGACAGACAGACAGACAGACAGACAGACAGACAGACAGACAGACAGATGAGTGGATGGGTGGATGGATTTGGTTTTATTGTATTGATGAATGGAAGGATGGATAAATTGTGCTTCAAGAAAGGCATAATACCTACAACCCATGGCGGTAGCTAGTTTGACTGATCAGACCAATTCGCACTGTAACTGCTCGTCGATAATGGGTGCACGCGAACACATGGTCATTTCTACCATCACGCACCATCTGATGTTTCATATGCTATCTGACTTCTCTGTAATCCTTTTCTCATGTATTTTTATTCCATTTCTGATCTTTGCGTTCCATGCAACGAAATATATAGATGTATCTCATATTAGGGTACAGTTTAACAGGTAACTATGTTAAACAGATACTTTACCAATGTTTACCTGATCCAGCAAAATCGATGCCACCCATTTGTGAAATGAAACCTTTCGGTGACCAGGCCCAGTGAGCTGGGATACAGTAGATGATGGTGTTAAATAATGAGAATATGATATACGAGTCCAGCCTTGTCCTTTCTGCCATAGCACCTGATACAATTGTTGTTGCTGTAGAAGAGGGAATTATCATTAGTTATTGTTAAGGGTCATCATCATCACCACAACATTGACAGGTCCATAGGTGCTCCGATCTACTCCTGAATATTTCTGCCAGCGTATATCGACTGATCGCACCAGGTTTTCTGTTGGTTAATCAAATGCCTTGTGCTTTTGACCAAATGTTCGTGTCTGGAGGATCTCAGCTTCATTCGCATCTCCATCACTTTGGACAAGGAAGTATATTCGCAAGTTTCCATGAAGTCATATTCACGTCCTCATACTTTGTAGCGCTGATGATGTCTGGCCCATCAGTTGCTCTTCCCACCTTGGTTATCGCTATGTTGTCAATTACAACGAGAAAAGAGTGTTGAAGTGTTACATGAAACCTGAACTTGTCTATGATTGTGAAACGTCGACAATGAAAATACAAGCTGAAAATCATCTAATGGCAGTGGAAATGTCGGTTCTGAGGAAAAGGCAAAGAGTATTATAGGTGGATTGAAAAACCAATAAACAAGTACTGCAAACACACGAAAACCGTAAACCGATTAGCGAAATTAGATGTAGTCAGTCACAATATTTTGGGCACGTTATGAGAAGAAACAAATTAGCAAACCTAGTGACAACTGGTAAGATTGAAGTGAAAAGAACAAGAGGAAGGCAGAGAAGTAAACATCTAGATGTCCACGCGGGATGGTCGAGATAAGAATACAGAGCTGATCCATTTCTCTGATGGCTGTGTGAGTTGGCATGTCACATCATGATGATGACCGTCTTAGTCCACCGATCATCGGATTGTCAATACACCTATAACCGCTGATCTTTCAATCGTCATGATTTTTTCCAATGCTCTCCTCTCATTACATGACCCAAGAACTCACAGTTTGTCTACTTCTTATATGTGTATATATGATTTATTAGAGCATTTGCCTCAGAAATCACGTCCCTATAACCTCCAAGCTTTTCATTATTTGTTCTTTTATGTTCCATGATTTACAGCAGAACAGGTTCAATATAACATTTAAGTACTCTCTTTTCGACATTTAATGAAAATTTCTTTGTGTATAACATGTGATGTTATGACTGTTCGCTATTATTTAAATGTATTGACAATTTTCTTTTATTGCTACATCACATTTTGGTGGTATCTGTGTTCTTGATTTTCAAGCAGTTCCTGTGTGCCACTCACAATTACTATAAAGTTCACAATTTATTGTAGATCGTTTGCGTTTTAAGTTATCTGCATAGAGTACATGTGTTATATTATAACCTCCAAATGGCATGTCACGTTTCTTTGTATCTCTGTCATTATTACTTCACAATAGAAATTCGGCGACAAAAGACATTTTTGTGTGACTCCTTGCTTTGACTTGGCATTATTGCCTTTATTTTCCATTTTAATTGTTGCTGCTTGTTTCCACTAAATATTCTTTATTATTCTGAAATATTTCCCAGCAATATTAATATCTTCTAATATTCTGACCACTCCATCATCTTTTACTTTAGCAAAAGCCTTGAATTATTCTCTAAAGTACAAGTCATGTGTCTCTATTAATCTCAATATCTGTGTTCTTAATGTGTGCATTACGTTGTTTGCACCTTTCCCTTGCAAAAATCACCACTTTTCATCATTAATTTTCATTTATTTTCCTTCATGTTCATCAAATTATAATTCTGAATTGAAGTTTAGTGATATGGTGTAAAAGTTAGATTATCCGAAATTCTTTGCTTTAAGTAACTCCTAGTCTTGTTGGTATGGCTATAAATATTGATGTCAGCATATCATTAGATATATCATCATCATCATCATCATCATCATCATCATCATCATCATCATCATCATCATCATCATCATCATCATCATCATCATCATCACATCATCATCATCATCATCATCATCTTATCATCATCTTCCACTTCTGCCGTCAAGCGTCATGGGAAGGAATAATTTGCGCTCCAGCTCCCGGTGGGCTGCACTGGATAGTGTCATTCCGTGTAATTGTACAATGTCATTGATGTCGTCAATCCATTTTCTTCTTGGACATCCTCTTGGTCTCGTCGCAGATGACCTGTGATGTAATGTCATTGATGGTAGCTGATGGTGTTGCATTCTAACGACATGGCCAAACCACTTGATCTTCTGTCTTTAAATAAATGTGGTACATGGTGTTAATCCCTCTGTCTGACTGATAACAACATTTCTTACTCAGTCTAGGATTGTTAAGTTGGAAGCTCTCCCTAGGCATCTCATCTTGCAGGTGTTGATTTTGCGAAAGTGTGATTTGGATAAAGTCCAAGTTTGAGATTGGTAGCATAGGGTTGGTGTGAATATGCAGTTTATTATCTGTCGTTTTGCGGACATGGGTGTATTTTGATGTTTAGGTATATATCAACCCTTGTAAATATCAGTTCATAGTTTTGTTAATATTTTTATTGTAAACACCCTCAGTACTTCCTCCTCATATATTGTGATTCCATTTGTCCTTCTGATTTTCCATTCAAAACAATCTATTCCCATAGTGAGTTTAAACACACAGGCTATAAACATGTGTTGCACAATTTTTTGCCTGGCATATCTGGCTGTTTAGTTTTCATAGCATTAATGAAATCTTCTTGTGGAGATTCTAAATTACCTTTTTCTGTTAATCCCGCTAATTCTCTATTTAAAAATAAAAAAGTAAAAAACACTCTTATGACTAAATTTAAGAGATAAAATTAAACGCCCTCCCGGCCGAAAGAACGTATAAAAGGCAGATGTAAACAAAACAGGGACAAAGAACACGTTTCAACATTGACTGATGAATGCTGACCATTGTTAGCTACATCTGTTGTGCCATTTAGGCGTTTATTTAAACAAACAATCTAACTTTAGACTAAATTAAAGGACAATAACAATTTTAGAAAACTTACCTGTTGTAGCAAAAGACAACTGGAACACGAATGTGGAATACACGATGCCCATGTCTTCCGAGTCAACATCCACGAAGAAGTAACCCACCCCGCAGAAAGCATTACTGCCTTCGGCGTCTCCGAAGCTGAGTCCATATCCAAACATCCAGTAGGTCAGACCCCCAAATATGACATCCACAACGTTCTTGACCATGATGTTGACCTCGTTCCGTGCGGAGACGTTGCCAGCCTCAAGCAGGCCGAATCCTGGTGGCGTGGACAGACGGAGTACATGTAATATATATATATATATATATCACAAAACTTGGAGGGCTTCTGTTTGTTACTTAAAATATCAAGTCTGTATGGAGATTGCACTGATTCCACTAACGATCAAAGGAGTGGGGATTTGTTACTTAATAATATCATCTTTATGCGCCATGGTGATAAGCTTGAACAGGCATGTTTCGGCATATCACACGATACTAGAGTCGTGTATCAGCCTGTAGTGTATCAACGATAAATGGGGGTGGGGTTTTGTTACTGACAACGATAAACTGGGATGGAATTTTGCTATTTACTTGGGAAAGGTATGTGCGCCGGTCGTTCAGAAAGCAATGACATACTACTGAACGTAAAACTTGCCAAGACATCAACAGCAGCTGAAAAATGCTGGTGTTAACTGCAGTGTCCTGTAAAATAGGATATGGGGGAAATAATAAACGGGGATGGAATTGTGTTATTAACATTACCAATGATAAACGGGGATGGGGATTTGTTAATGATTATACCAACGATATATATTAATTTGTTACTGAATATACCAACGATATATAGGGGTAAGTTACAGAATATACCAACGATATATACGAATTTATTACTGAATATAACAAACTATATAAAGGGTTATGATACTGAATATACCAACGATATATTCGGTTATGATACTGAATATACCAACGATCTATATTGTTATGATACTGAATATACCAACGATATATAGGGTTATGATTCTGAATATACCAACGATATATAAGGTTATGATACTGAATCCGATATATCCATCCATCATGTGCCATGCCGGTAAGCGTGTGGGGTCATGTTTTGCCATCTCACTCGATCACCATAGTCGTGGATCAGCTCAGTGTTTCTGTCTCGACCATGCCACGAGGCCAAGCCATCCAGGTATTTGCTTCTAGGTCTTCCTCTTGGTCTGTTCCCTTCGATCTTACCAGTTGTCACCAAGTTCTCCAATTCATTTCTTCTCATAACATGCCCAAAAAATGTTGACTGTCTGCGTCTAATGTCTCTAATCAGTTTACGATGTTCATGTGTTTCTTGAAGGACTTGTTCATTGGTCTTTCTAGTTGCCCATGGTATTCTTTGCATTTTTGCAAACGTTTTTCAAAATTTTCATTTTGCAACGATATATAGGGTTATGATACTTAATATACCAACGGTATGTAGGTTTTTTTTATTTTCATCCAATCTATACCGCAGTACTTATATAACGTTACAATTAGATGCTTTAAATTTTTGTTTTTTCTTACTCATACTTTGAATTCAAGCTGGACTGATTTTCTCATGACGGATTTAAAAAAAAGTCAGTTACATATCCTTTAGAGGACGTCGCAATCAGCCTCATAATGTTTTAGTTGTTTGTAATCTCTTAGCAAGTTTATGTTCAGTAGTTTGCCATTGCTATCTGAACGACCGGAACCAATACCATTTTATTAAAAAAAAAAAACCCAAAGCAAAGCGGTCTACCGGAAATAAGATAACTTTCCTTATTACCAGTGTCCCTCGCCATAAATCGAGCCCATTCTGACTTACGTCCCCAAGTCATGGACGAGAAGTCAACATTTTAGTCCAACTGACAGGGATAGGGGTTGAACCCGCTATCCGATTATCAGCACACCGGAAGTTTATGAGCGAGCGTTCTTATCTTTTCTATCTATCTATATATATACACAATTAAAGAAAGTCAAATATACACCAAGAAACACAAAATTTGATCTGTTAGTTAGTTAGTTATCAGTTGGGGTATCTTCGTTGCACTCCGGACATGTCCATAGGTGCTCAGATCCTCCCCCCAGCATATGCATCAGCGTCCGGTGGCTAATAGTGCCAGTTCTGTGTTGGTTGACGAGGCGCTTTGTTTTCCCGATGTACCTCTCGCGTCTGGCTGTGCCGATTCTTACTCCCAGGTCTTTCATCCTGGAAAGTGATGTGGAATCACTGGCGTCAAAATCCTCTGTTCTCGCCATATCTTTAAGGGCGTTAATAACATCGGCACGATCCATGGGCTGGCCATCTACAGGGGGTGCAGAGCCAGCCAATTTATCAGCTCGTTCATTTCCCTCGACTCCCGCATGTCCCGGGACGAAGATGAAGGTGACTTTGCGGACAACGGACTTCCGTAGCGACTCAGTCCACTGTCTACGTACAGATCCAGCTTCGACCTTCTGAATCATGCTCATTGAATCACTTAGTACACACACGTTGGTATAATGCTGTGATTCCAGCCATATGAAAGCCTGTGTAACTGCCATCACCTCCATCGTCATGCTGCTCGTGGTCATAGAGTGGGCACCACTGGATTCTTGAACGGTTCGGCCCGCTGAACGGGCTGTAAATGCCCACGCACTTCTCTGCTGTTTTACAACAGATCCATCTTTATAGATGAGCACTTCGGGGCTATCTGAGTGATCATAGATGAGTGCGTTAACCTCTGCATTGACAGCGGCAGGGTTCTGCTCTCTGCACCGTCTGTCGAGTGTGATAATGCAGGAGAAGGTACACTTAAAAGCTGGAGGCACCGGCACCCATTCCTTGCCGGGGTTGATACTGGTAAGACTGCAGACCTGTCCGACGACATCTTCCGCCCGACCCATCCATGATTTGCCCCTCTTTAGCCTGTCACCCTTTTCTCTGAATACAGCGTCATGCAGAGGGTGCTGCTCATCTGCACTTATTTTTAAGTATGCACGAGCTCTCCAGATCTTGATCCTGTGTTCCATTGTCGGGAAGTCAAGGAGGTATCTCATTGCTACACAGCTGGTGTCTCTCGTGCAGCCCAAAATGATGCGCATGGCTTTGTTTTGTACCTTTTCAAGTCTTCCAATCTGTGTAGGGCTGACAGTGAGGATGGCCAGGGCATACTCGATGCGTGAAAGCACAAGTCCTTGGAACAGAAGTAATAGCAGTCTTTGCTCGATATTGGCAGTCGCCATGACTCTCATTGCTGCCAAACCTTTTCGAGCCTTCGTTATGACATAATCGACATGATCTCTGAAGGACAGGCTACGATCAAGCCTCACGCCAAGATATGTCATTGACTGGGTTCTACTCAGAATGCTCCCATCCATTCTTACTGCCGGCAGGTCTGTTTTCACAATATGATTGTTTAGTGAGAACCATGTAACCGTTGCCTTTGCAGGGTTGACAAGGGCATCGGCATCAGCACACCATGAGGAAATTCGATCTAGTTCGCCCTGCATATAGTTGGCAACCGCCTGTCTATCTCGACCCTGTCGATACACGAGGATGTCGTCAACGAATGATAGAGTCCTACCCCTCACATCCAACTGTTGTTCAGTGATCGGCACCGTATACACGTTGAATACTGGTGACAGTGGTGAACCCTGCGGCAATCCTGGACATATCGTTATCGGCTCAGAAGACCAACTCCCGCATCTTAGCACCACCTTCCTTTGGAGTAGAACTGCAGCTATCCATCGTACAAGGTGAGGGTGCACTTTCAGTCTGAGGAGGGTTTGCATCAAGTGCTCGAAAGATACTCTGTTATATGCGTCCTCTAAGTCTATGGCGGCCGCACATGTCTCTTCTCTGACCTGAAATCCTTCGTAAACATCTTGAGCAAAGACCGCCGCATTCAGCCATGACTCTTTGTTGCGTCTGTATCCTCCAAGTGTGGGCGGGAAGCAGCCGAGCTGTTCCAAGTCTAAAGCAAGTCTGTGTGCTACAATTTTCTCCAGTAGCTTGCCAACAGTATTCTGCATCGTAATGATTCTGTAGCCGCTTATCTTGGAGTGGTCTTTGTTCGGTTTTGGCAGCGGCAGCAAGTAGCTGTGTAGCCATTCTTCTTTGACCTGACCCCTCTGGATACTGGTGTTGAATTCTCTGGCCAGTTCTTCCATGTCATCATCTGATATCACCATTAGGTCACCATATCGGATGCCGTCTGGGCCTGGGGCGGTGTTAGGTGATTTCTTGAGCATCGCACGCAATATCTCAACTGTGATTGTCCATTCTTCGTCTGTCCCGACCCCCTCGCACAACTGAGAGAGTGTTGTTGTGGTCCTCTGTCTGGCGGGCTCGTCTTTCTGGTCAGTCTGTTCTATGTAGCGTGCAAGAAGGGCCTTACCTTTATCCGCATCCGACTTTTTCCATGCGAGGTCTGTGCCTTGAAAGTCTGGAATACCCTACGTTGTGCAGCACCGTTCATGCTCTTGTGGAGGCGCCAGAATGTCGTAAGAGATTGCTCGGAGCACACCTTCCTGCAGAACTCGTCCCATTTGTCAGCCTTGGCCTGTTTGGCGCAGGATTTGAATAAAGTCGTCGTCCTAACGACCTCAGTCTTCAGGTTCGCCAACTCAACCTGTGGCATGTTAGCCTTTCTGGCCTTTTGCCAGTCTTTGACAGCCTGCCTCTTTCCCAGCCACACCTTCTCGACCTCTCCATTCCACCATGGTGGCTGCAGCCATCTTTCTTGTCTCCTACGGGAGGAAGTTAGTTTCCTTCTTCTGATCTTGCTTATGGCGTCTTGACCAGTGGTGTCGTACGGGAAGGCATTGGTCTTGTTTCTTTGACTCATGGCCCCGTCTTTCTTGATCAGGATGACACAAGGGTAGTGGTCACTATCGTGGTATCCCAGTGTGCCCCACCGGCACCTTGGTGCGATGGTGGGCGACACCAGAGCCAAGTCAATGATGCTGTCAGAGTCGCCTGGTCGAGTGGCCATTCTAGTGACCTTCCCATCATTCAGACAGATTAGGGCAGCAGATGCCAGGGCGTCCTCCAAATCTTCTCCCTGTCTATTGGTGATGCAATTCCCCCATTGACTGCCTCTGGCATTGAAGTCCCCGCAGTAGATGATATGCCTTTCATCCATATCGAACAAACTCTGCCATTGTCGCACGTCGACCTTCCCATTTCGCGCATAGACGTTAACGATTGCAAGCTGCACTGGTGTCATTATTCTTAATGCCTGCACTTGCAGGGCATCGCTGTTCCAGGCGGACATATCGATCTCAGACACTAGTATGTTGTCGCGGACCAGAATGGCCTGTCCGAGGTGCCGCCTGTTAAAGAAACCCTGAAATCCCGCAACATTGACTGTTCCGTCGGTGAGCTGTGTTTCTTGCAAGACTACAATATCGTTTCCGTAGAGTAGTTTTTCAAGAATGGGTCGGCGTTGACTAAATGATGCACAGTTCGAGTACAGTACTCGAACATTTCCGATACCCAATCTGTCACATTTTAAGCGCCTTCTGCGCGCGCCCGCCCTCTTACCACGTTGTGTCCTAGCTGGTCGTCTGGTCGTCATGTTAGGCTTAACTATCGCCACCGGGCGCCGATGATACGCCGAAAGAAGACCGGACGCGCGTGCACGAACTCCGTTGCACGGTCCGAACTCCATTTCACCACGAAAAAAACACTTAATCCATACACATTTCGGAAAAAACACGTTCCATTTTACGGGACGAAAAAATATCCCGCCATCTTGCTTCAAGGGAACTCCAAACATTTGATCTACATGCACTGAAGAGTGATGAGATGAAAGATAAATTCAACGTAGAGGCAAAGAACAGATCTGATGCATTGTCCGATATAGAAATATTATTTCAAGATAGCAGCGACCAATGGGAAATATTAAAGAAATCAGTCAACCAAGCTGCAGAAACAACCATCCCAAAAATAAAGCTAATTTGACGCAAGAAATGGATGAAGAAAGATATATTAAAACTTATGGAAATAAGAAGAAATAACAAAATAACAGGAAACAACGTGAAGAGATTCACAGGAAATCAGATGATACCGACATCAACAAAGATAATTTCTACAACCAACTAATTGGTACCATCAACTAATCACCGAAACACGACATTGTTGCTGTAATGGGTGATTTCAACGCCACGATAGGATCTGACAATACGGGTGTCGAGAAATATATGGGAATTCACGGTCTAGGAGACATGAACCAAAACGGAGAGAGATTACTAGAATTCTGTGAAATAGCAAATCTGATAATAGCAAACTCTCTATTTCCGCATAAAGATATACATAAAATCACGTGGAATTCACCTGATAGTATCACAAAAAATCAGATAGACCATTTTTGCATTAGTGCCAAATTCCGTTCATCAGTACAAGACGCCAGAGTTTACAGAGGAGCAGATGTAGGCATCGATCATAATCTCTGCATAGCCAAGCTAAAACTAAGGCTTAAGACAGTACAAAACACTAAGAATCAAGAAAATAAACTCACAGTCCCTACTGACTAAAGAACACCAACTCGCATTCAACTAAGAGGTACAAAACATCTACGCTAACAAAGAAAGTATAACGAGCAATGCGAATAGTGAAAATAACATTGAAGAAAATTGGAATTTCCTGAAAGAGACTTTCCTAAATGCGGCAACAAACACAGTCGGCTACGTACAAAGACAGAAGAAGAAGTGGCTAAGCAATAACACCTGGACGAAGATACAAGAAAGAAAGCAAGCAAAACTAACACTTCTTTCTACAAAAGAAACAGCTTCAAATGAAACCCATTAGCAAAATTACTCCATGTTGGATAAAGAGGTGAAATCAAGCGAACGAAAAGATAAATAGAACTTGATACACAGCTTGGCCGCCGACGCCGAATCAGCTGCCCAAACTGGAAACAACAACGCCGTATTCCACATCATGAAACAACTATCCAATCACTCACCTACACCAAACAAACCCATCAAAGACAAACAAGGTAAACTACTGTTATCTTATGATCACCAAAAACAACGATGGGCAGAACATTTCAAACAAATATTAAATAGACCGCAGCCTGACAGTGTTCCCTACCTGGATGGAGAAATCACCACGCCACCACTAGATGTCTCCTGTGAGTCATTCGCCATGGAAGAGATTAAAGCAGCCATTAAAATATTGAAAAACAACAAAGCTGTTGGTGAAGACGACATCTCAGGAGAAATACTCAAAGCAGCAGATGAGAATACCTTACAACGTTTGTTACAGCTGATCAAATAAATCTGGCAAAGCGAATCCCCACCACAACAGTGGAAGGATGGTGTAATTTTCAAACTGCCGAAAAAAGGTGATATGTCTGATTGCAATAACTGGCATGGTATCACCTTACTGTCAGTACCAGGAAAACATTTTTGTAGCATGTTACTTGAGAGACTGAAAAAGTCTACAGATGAAAGGCTCAGAGAAGAACAACCACAAACGGTCATGTATAGATCACATTTTCACTCTTAGAATAATCATTGAAGACTGTAGAATTCTAGTCGAAATTAATCACCAACTTTGTCGACTTTCAAAAAGCCTTAGACAATACCCACCGCCCTTCACTTTGGAATCTACTTAATATCTATGGTTTTCCTACCAAATATACCAACATCATAAAATCTTTCTACAAGGAGACAGGTTGCTGCGTGAGAACAGAATCAGGCAACTCTGACTGGTTCTTAGTGGAAACGGGAGTGAAACAGGGTTGTGTCTTGTCACCGATGCTCTTTGGAATAGCTATCGATTGGGTCATTCGCAAATGCACAAACAACACAAATAGGGGTATCCATTGGGTTGACAAAATTCTAGAAGACCTGGACTTTGCCGACGACATAGTGCTTTTGAGTTCAACACACCCAGATGCCCAAGAGATAATAAACCATCTCCAAAATGTTTCAGGACAAATTGGTCTCCAAACTAACACCACAAAAACAAAAACTATTGATCTTACCAACAGTTCAGATGACACCAAATTAAACAACCATGTTCTTGAAAAAGTCAACAGCTTCACATACCTAGGAAGCAAAATGACATCTACAGGGGACTCAACACCAGAAATATTATCTAGAATCGCACTGGCATCTGGTGCCTTCAATAAACTGTTAAACATCTGGAAGTCAAAGACACTCAGCCAACATACGAACTTAAAATCTTCAATTCTTGTGTGATTCCAGTGCTAACGTATGGATGTGAGAGTTGGAAATCAACGGTAGCTTTAGATTAAAAATTAGACAGTTTTGAGAACAAATGTCTTAGAAGAATTCTAAACATCCACTGGACAGATTTCAAAACCAATGCGCAAAATAAGACAAGAGACTAAGCAAGATATTGTATCCAATTCTATAAGAAAACGCCGTTGGAACTACATCGACCATGTACTCAGAATGGACAAGACTCCCCTACCAAGCCCTCATATGGTCACCAGTAGGGAAAAGAAAACGGGGAAGACCAAGAGAGACCCTGCGTAGAACCATCATCAGAGAAGGCTCATTCAACGGCCAAGTGAACATCCAAGACCTACCCCAGGTAGCAGCGAACCGCCAGACATGGAGAGCCATGACTTCTGCCCTATGCGCCTACTTAGGCTCAAGAGGAAGGACTAACTAACTAATTTTGAAAACGGAAGTTCAGAATACTCTTAACCATATGAAAACTGGCAAGACCCCGGGTATAGATAATATCACAACAGAAATGATCAATGCCTTAGAAGAATATGAAATAAACCAAGTCACTAGACTGCCGACCGCAATTTATGATACTGGAGGTATACCTCCAGAATTATGTTAATTCTATATTTATTGCAATCCCGAAGAAATCAGGAGCCTAATAATGTGATCAACATCGAACAATTAGTATAATGAGCCACATCACGAAGATTCTGCTCATAATTATCATGCAAAGATTTAGGAAGAACATATAACCCGACAGAGGAGAAGAACAATGTGGGTTTGTAGAAGGCAAGGTTACAGCAAATGCTGTGTATATACTGAGAACAGTAATTAAACAAAGATCTACACATTTGCTTTATTGACTACACAAATGCTTTCAATAAAGTGAAACATGTCGACATAAAAAAAACATTTATTGGAAACAACAAGCTGCCATCAGAGATGTGTAATGTCTCAAGATCTGTTTTCCCTGTGCAGTGCAAATATTTTCAGAAATATAGAAGATATGGAAGGAATCAACATTGGGGGACGATACATCAATAACTTTATATATGCAGATGATACAGTCTTGATTAAAGACAATGAACAGGACCTGCAACATTTAATAGATGCGTTGTTGCACACTATAAACAAACAACTAGGGTTAGAATTAAATTGTAAAAAACACAGATTATGGTCGTCACTGGGAAGAAGGAAATTCCACAATGTGATAAACGAATAAATGGGCATATTCTTAAGCAAGTGGATGGGTACAGTTATCTTGGAACAACCATAACATCTGATGTGTGATGCCTTGAAGAGATTAAAACAAGAATTGCCATTGCGAAGACAGCCTTTTGAAAGATGGCTAACATACTGACCAATTAAAAGATATCAATTGAAACGAGATAAAGAGTGTTGAAGTGCTACATAGAACCTGTACTTTCGTGTGGATGTAAAGCGCGGACAATGAGCAGACAAGCTAAAAAAAACATCTGATGTCTGTGGGAATGTGGTTTCTGAGGAAAATACAAAGAATATCATGGACAGACAGAAAAACCAATGAACAAGTCCTTCAAGAAACAAATGAAGATCGTAAACTGATTAGAAACATTAGACGCAGACAGTCAACAATATTTTGGCATGTTATGAGACTAAATGACTGGAGAACTTGGTGACAACTGGCAAGATCGAAGGGAGGAGACCAAGGGGAAGACCGAGAAGTAAATACTTGGATGGCTTGGCCACATGGCATGGTCGAGACAGAAACACGGAGCTGATCCACGACTCTGGTGATCGAGAGAAATGGCAAAACATGACCGTTCGGCTCGGCACATGATGGATGGATTTCAGACTGGGTCGACCCAGTAACACATATCATTTAAATATCGGCTTCAACGTGGATTGTAACATACTACCACTGTGCTGGCAGACCAGCGTGGTAGCGACTGCACGGCTGTACAAACCCTGTGTTACTGAGTTGAAACTCGCCTCAAGGATTGGTCTTTTCATGATCACGTGGCTCCTGAACTGATCCATCTTAGTCAAATATTTTTCTTCGCATATCCTTTACAGGACATCGCTGTCAACATCCGCATCTTTCAGCTGATTGTTGATTTCTTGGCAAGATGACGATCAGTAGTTTGCCATTGCTTTCTGGGCGACCGGCTCACATACCCCGTAAGTTACCGGTGTGGAGAGAACCGATACCGATTCTCTCGCAACGTCACGTTACTTTAGAGAGTACACGCGATTACGGAGAAACCTAGTCAAATAGGTAACCAAACTTGTTCTGGAAGATAAGGCCGGCGGGTGATATTTACTACACCACTTATCGAATGTTGTTTGGTAAGGTAAATGTGGTTGTAGTGTAACGTCCTGCTCTCATTTTCTTATGATTTAGTCACATCACAAGACATGATGAAATACCATACAAAGCAGTGGATGACAAAACTCTGGAAACAAGTTGAAGGGTCCAAGAAATACAATTATAAAACAGACAAGGACATATTCCCTAATACAGGCGTAGAATGAATTCACGAGAACGGTACAAGACAGACATATATGGAATAGAAATTTCAGGTAGTTTCAAGACCAACCCAAGGGTTGAGGTGCTTCATTAATCTCATGTCGTCTCATCACATCATGTTCCTCTTTTACCTTGCGGCGTCGAGGTGAAGTATAAACAGCGCGAGAGTGCCCGCTTATGGGCTTCGTGTATCGATATTTCATGGACTCTGTTATACCCTGCGTGCATCGCTTACGTGGTTGGCCTCTTCGTCTGCTTCCCTCTGGTCTGTCCATCATAGCTTGTTGGGGTATACTGTTAGTTGGTAACCTACTTGCATGGCCAAACCATTTGACTTACTGCCTTCTGAAAAATCTAGTGCAGCTATAAACCCCACTTTAGTCCTGATTTCTTCATTTCTGATCTTATCTCTTCTTGATACATTGAGTATTCTTCACAGGAATCTCATTTCTGTTGTTATGATTTTTCTTTTCTCTTTTTCTGTTATTGTCCAGGTTTGGCATTGGTAACATAGAGTTGGTAGGAAGATTGTGTTGTAAAGTGCTTTCTTAGTAGTTATTGATACATATTTGTTCTTTAGTTTTAGTGCCATTTGTCCAATGAGTTGGTTTGCCTTATTGCATCTATTTTCGATCTCGTCTTCTGATTTGCCATTTGATGATATTATACTTCCTAGGTACTTGAAACTCTTTACTTGTTTCAAGGGATGTTCGTGTAGGTGAATCGTTGTTGCTTTTTCTTCTTTAGTTACTGTTATTACCTCTGTTTTACTTGTGCTCATGTTATATTCCCTACACATTTCATTTAGACTATTCAAGTGGTCTTGTAATTCAGCTTCTTATTTTTCTATTAGAGTTTGGTCGTCCGCAAACAGGAGTTCTGTAATGGTTAGATTTACAGATGGCTCTTCTTCTGAGCTCTTGCCATGCGGTGTTCTTGCGGTCTCTGTTTGGCTGGTTTCTTTACATATATTGTCTAAATATGTTATAAACAAGAAAGGGGACAGGACACAACCTTGTCGTACTCTGGATCGTATGGTGAGGGGTTCTAAGTATCCTCCAGTTGCTCTCACTATGTATTCACCGTTGTTGTATAAGCTTCTACATAGGTTCATTAGATGTGTACTCACTCTATACTGTTTAAGGATTTCCCACAGCTTGTTTCTATTTACTCTACCAAATGCCTTTTCTTGGTCAACAAAGGCTAAGTAGAGTGTTTCATTGAATTCTATTGATTTTTCTATAAGTTGTCTGAGAGTAAAAATGGCATCTGTGCATCCTATGTTTTTCCTAAATCCAATTTGTGTTTCGCTTAGCTGGGGTTCTATAGTAGTTCGTAATCTTTTCTCAAGAATTTTGCAAAATATTTTCCTAGTATGACTCAACAGTGAAATGCCTATGTATTGTGTGCAGTCTCCTTTGCTGCCTTCTTTGTTTTTCCAAATTGGGATAATTATGGTGTTTCCTCAGTCTCGTAGTGCCTTTTGTTCTACCCAAACATGGTTGAATAGTCTATGTAGCCACGCTTTTCCTACTTCTCTTGCTTCTTTAATTAGTTCATTTGGTATTTCATCTTGTCCTGGTGATTTGTTCAATGGGGCTAATCTGATGGCTTCTATAATTTCTTCTTTCAGTATATCTGGTTCTAGTT
>OY992878.1:18581553-18885828 GCA_963921405.1 Cepaea hortensis | reverse complement strand
TGATTGCCATCCCACCAGGTTAATATGTTATCGCGGACCTCAGAGAGAAGTGTCTATGTAGAAGACCATTTCCTGGACGTACGTATTTTGGGAGGGGGGAGGAGGGAGGAGGGAGGAGGAGGAAGAAGAAAAAAAACTATGACAGTTGGCAGCTCTGGACTGAAAGGAAGGCGTGTAGAAAATTTCATCTCAATCGGATGGGCCGTTCGCGAGCGCATAAAGGACAGACGGACAGACAGACAGACAGACAGACAGACAGACAGACAGACAGACAGACAGACAGACAGACAGACAGACAGACGGACGGAGATCGCCTTTTATATATAAGATATGTGTATGTGTGTGTGTGTGAGTGTGTGTGTGTGTATGTGTGTGAGTGAGTGTCTGTGTGTGATGTATGTATGTATGTCTATCTGTCTGTCTGTCTGTCTGTCTGTCTGTCTGTCTGTCTGTCTGTGTGTGTGTGTGTGTGTGTGTGTGTGTGTGCTGTGTGTGTGTGTGTGTGTGTGTGTGTGTGTGTGTGTATTTCTAGCCAAAATAGGCCATATCAGCCATCGTAGAACTTACGTCTCCATACTTTCAACCAAACTGGATGAAAAGAATGGTCACCATCATTGTTGATGGTCAAAAAACAATATGTGTATGTATTTACTTACGTACGTATCTGCTTGCGTGCGTGCGTGCGTGCGTGCGTGCGTGCGTGCGTAGATATGTGGGTGGGTATGTAGGTACGTAGTACGTTGGTACCTTTGTTCTTTCATACGTTCGTAGTTCGCTAATGGACCAACAGACATATGATAGACATAATCATTTACCGTGGTGGTTATTCTTACCAATGTACCACTCTTGTTTGGGCATTGAGATCCACACGGGAGTGTGACGTCACGCACTGTCTGTTAGCAGAGTATACAAGGCGATTAGTGTGTTTACACACACACACACACACACACGCGCGCGCGCGCACGCACACACACATGCATGCATATGCATGTTAACATACATATGTACGTAATTACAGATATACATACGGGCCGGCAGACAGACAAACAAACAGACGGGGATAGTTATTATATAGGAAACTCAAAAACTATACAATAACATTGCATATTTCGTTATAGCAAATGTGCTGTAGCCCTTGGCTGATCTTGTCCTTTGTGCTGTGAATCAATTCTATTGATGATATTCCTCCATGCTGTAGCGTACAGCAACTAGAATCACTCCTATCGGTTGTCCTCTGCTTTTCTTTCACTCATTTTCAGTCGGCCCTGCTATCTTCAATGCATTGCTTCTCACTATATAACCACAGATGACTATTTATCCTTTTTTGATAGATGTGTATATATTTCTGCTTTCATTAGCTTCGTCGGACAATTTTCTCGGAGACTCCTGGGGGTCGTCACTGGATCTGCAGCGTTCGTGCTCTGTTCGACACTTTCGACAGGCCGCTCTGGGGAAAGAGACCAGGCTATATGAGATAAAACCTTGTTAAGCCAGTCCCCTTGCCTTTTGAGCCCTTGTTTACCAGCCTCCTACAGGCAGTGGTTGTTAGTTACTCTAGCCTCCCATGGTATACCTGGTCTCAGAGACAACATTCCCCACTGCCTCAAATTTAATCCTGATTTGTTTGTTCACATTCAAGAATTCACTTTCATACAGCAGAACATGTTATATATAACTGTTTCAATACGCTTTTTCTGACATCCAAAACTGAAGTAATGCAGTTTAGCAGATTTTCTAATCCACTTAATATACTGTTAAATAATACAGTTCTGAATCAAGTCACATAATTTAAATAACATAAATAACAGAAGAGTGTCCGTTAAGACCCTCATGTAACGAGATTCCCATGAACTCTTATTCCCTATAACCAACGTTTTCCTGATTGGTCTCGTCTTCCGGTTCCAAATGGTCTGTACCAGCCAATGTTCTTCATAGTTTCAAAATTGTTCCGCTTGAACTAGAGGGAGTTATACGGGAGTGTGGGGTTTGAACAGACTAACTTAGTCCAATAGCTATACAAATAACCCTTTCCCCACACGTGTCATCAACAGTTTAACTAAAACACAAAGATTTTAATTAACACTGTTACACTCACAAAAACGTTGAATTGTCTACTGCATTCTGAAATCCACGAGACGGGAATCATATTTCAGAATTGTCAAACAATTCATATTAAACAAAGTGATATATTACAGTTAATCAACGTCTTCTTATTACTTCTTAATTCTTAAATCTTCTTAAACGCTTCTTACTTGTAACTAATCTTCTAAGTTCTTCTACTTCTTCCTATTTCTAAACTCTAATGTCTACCTACTTCTAGTTTCTTACTAAATCTCTTCTTATTTCTTAAATCTTCTAATTCTTATAATCTGTATGTTCTTTGTAATAACTCAAAATGCCATTTATCATCTGTATGTGATATTTAATTAATTAAATTTATTTCAAAATCATATTTCTGCACAGAAGTTATGTTTGCTGTTATATACAAAATGACATAATAAACTTATTTACTTGAATATACATGAAAATAAAATATTCTTTTAATTACTGACTGACTTGATTCCGCCTGGCATGCGTGTCAGGCAGTATTGATTCCCCGCCACTTACATAGACAAACAGTTCCTGCCTGGGAGTTCCCAACATCGTGTTTAGAGTTGCTTCTCTGTTCTCTGTTGGGTGTCCATCAGCTGTGTTGTGCTGATGTTTGTGGTGTCTGCATTGGGTACACATCCTCTATTTATTGTTAGCAAGACATATCCAACCGAACATTATCCAATACTCTATTTATTGTTAGGAAGGCATATAATCAAGAGGTTAATACAACAACAGTGATTACGATAAGAACAAACGGAGGACACACAGAACCCTTCACCATAAGATCTGGAGAACGACAAGGTTGTGTCCTGTCACCCCTCTTGTTAATAAATTAAATAGACAGTGTATGTAAAGAAAGCAGCCGGACATAGACCGCAACAATGCCGCATGACGAACCGAACACAGAAGAAGAACCAAAGGCAAATTGCGGACGATCAAGCACTAATAGCAACATTATAAGCAGATATACAAATCCGCATAAATGGTCTAAATGAAGTATGTAGGGAACATAACATGAAACTTAGCTACAGTAAAACTGATTTAATGAAGAAGAAGAAACAAGAACAAAGATTCATCTATAAACGAACACACCCCTGAAACAACTAAAGAGATTCAAGCATTTAGGAAGTATAATATCATCAAATGGCAAAACAGAAGACAAGATCGAGCATAAATGTAACAAGGTAAGCCAACTCATTGGACAAATGGCACCAACACTAAAGAACAAACACTTATCAATAAATACTAAAAAAGGCACTGTAAAACACAATCTTCCTACCAAACTCTATGCTTACAAAGCCAAACATTTGACAATAATGACAGAAAAAGAGAAAAGAAAAATCACAACAACGGAAATGAGATTCCTGAAAAGAAAACTCAATGTATCAAGCAGAGAGAAATATCAGAAATGAAGAAACCAGGACTAAAGTGGGGTATCAGGAGCGCTGATATCATCAGAAAACAGAAAGTTAAATGGCTTGGTCAATATAACTAGATTACCAGCTAACAGTATACCACAACAAACAATGATGTACAGACCAAACGGAACTTGAAGACGAGGCCGACCATGTAAACAATGGACGTAGGAAATAACAGAATCCATTGGAATCACGGTATATGAAGCACATGCACTCAGCCGCTGTATATACTTCACCTCGACACCGCAAGGTGCAAGAGGAACAAGATGAGATGAGGTGAGATGAGATGAGATGAGATGAGATGAGATGAGATGAGATGAGATGATAAATGTGACTACCCACATGGACACAAGGGCTAAATATCGCCACACAAGGGTTATTGCGCTATTTGTTTCGTTTTGCGGTATCTTCTGCAATGTTAATGCTTTGTGAATAGATATTGTAATACTTGTTCATTTGATTATATTGTTTATTTGGCACTGAACAAGTTAATTATTTAGAGCCACGCTAGAGTAGTGACTAGAAGCTCACCTGCTGGCCCTGCTGCGAGGGTTCGAATCGCATTGGGACAGAATTGAATGTGTAAGATTCACATGTTTATCCTACCTCAGCACTTGTCAACTTAAAGGCGAACATCATCTCTCAGCACTTTCCAATTTAAGTACTTTGGACGCTTTTCACCTTCGAAGAGAACGTTCAATTAGCGTCTCGTTGGACATGAAGTCATAACCCTGGTCTATCTCAACTTAGAGACCAGTGTCTTACCTCCAGTAATGTTCACCCTGGAAGCCAATGTTCAACTCCGATGTTCAACTCAGGCAGGTTTAACTTTACATGACGACGCTACAGGCACAATCCATTACTACTCCATTAGTTCATTAATCATACACACACGTTTAAAAAAAAAAATATATACTTCTTAGCCTGAAGACCAATGAAATTATCAAACCATTTAATGAGACCTCCACTAGGTCATGGAATCATCATTGAAGCAACTGGTATTCATTAACTCATTGCATTTTCAAACCCCTGGGTACTCTGATCTAGAACTGTACTCCTGTTTGTATCCTAATCCCGCTTATGACCCCCACCCCGGGTGATTTTTGCTACAACTATAAGCATAAAGCTTAAATAGGTCATACCGTAATTTTCAATAGCATACTGATATATTTTGTGAAATTAAGGGGGAGATAATGTGAATGCCCTATAGCTAATTAGATTAAATATTATTACCCAGTTCAAACAAAACAATGTTAAGATCGTTTTACCTATTCATAAAACGTTCAACGTCCACCCAGACTTCACTAAACTTTGGCCTTGCTGTCAAAGAAACTAACTTAGTAATGAGATGAATGAAAATCATGTCAGTATCTACTCCAAGTAAAATATTAAACACCAAATATGGATTTGAAGTCAGAGATCGCTCACACCCCCTTTGTCTTTCGTATTGCAAGAGCTACAACCAGTTCAACATGTATTCTTGTAGTATTTGAGGTAGAATGTAGTTCAAACTACTGAACGTAAACTTGCCATTACATCTGTCAACTGTCATTTACTGCTAATATAGTACCTTGGAGGAATTAAGGCCTCCCGGCTAGTGCAGTCGCCGCGAACTGTGCAGGTTAGAGTTTTCTTTTTGCCCGGCAGAAAAAAACTCCACACCCCCACACCCTTTATAATTTGCCTAGAGTTCAAACTACAGCTCATTTCCCCTTCATATGAAAGTTGCACACGTGTTCTTTCAATCCATGTTTCTCATACGGTTAGATTTTAAGTAGTTTTATTTACAGCAGTAACGTTTTTATTAGTTCTGTTTGTGATGTTAGACGGGAAATGTGCACTTACGGTACTCCTTGATATAAATTTGGACTTCTTACATTCGGAACTTTTGGAGTCAGTTGTACATGTCGATCTTAGTACGGTTCTATTGTTGTCGGCCGTGTTAACGTCGCTTAACTGTCGGACTAACACCATGTACGTAATAGGCGTCGTGACGTTTAAAGATGCCTTTGTCGTTCTGGTTATTTCCTTATATTTTCCGAACTACCTCAATTGTTAGGTAACCACAGATTAGTAGTGTGAGTACTGGAGTATATCTGAACTCTATTAAAATAATTTGCTGTAAATTATCTGGAAATAGATCAGGAACGGAACTGTTCACCCAACCTCATTATGCTGTGACGTAGTATATACGGTGTACTCTCACTTCCCATCCCTCCGATAGTATGTACGAAGAGATTGTTTTTGTTTTTATTATTACATTCTTTGTGTCTGATTACAGAAAGAATGTAATAATACAAACAAAAACAATCCCTTCGTACATACTATCGGAGGGTGTGTGTGTGTGTGTGTGTGTGTGTGTGTGTGTGTGTGTGTGTGTGTGTGTGCGAGTGTGTGTGTGGTGAAACACAAAACGGTTATGCCTTTACATCTCTCTCTCTCTCTCTCTCTCTCTCTCTCTCTCTATATATATATATATATATATATATATATATATATATATATATATATTTTTTTTTTTTTTTTTTTCCCCGCGTTTCCATCCTGTTTCAGGATATTGCGGTCAAAACCAGCATCTTTCAGCTGTATGTTGATTCCTAGGCTAGATTAGCCGGTCTCTCTGGCCGAGGGGTTACAACACTTTCTCCGTAATCCCGTTTATCACGCAGAGTCTCGGAGCGGGCGAGAGCTGGGAGCGGTTCAACCCCCGATGGTGACTTGCGGGATAACTGAGCCGGCCGCTCAGAAAGCAATGGCAAACTACTGAGCGTAATCTTGCCAAGAAATCAACATAAAGCTGAAAGATGCTGATGTTGACAGCTATGTCCTGTAAAGGATATGCACACACACACACACACACACACACACACACACACACACACACACACACACACACACACACACACACACACACACACACACACACACACACACACACACACACACACACACACACACACACACACACACACACACACACACACACACACACACACACACACACACACACACACACACACACACACACACACACACACACACACACACACACACACACACACACACACACACACACACACACACACACACACACACACACACACACACACACACACACACACACACACACACACACACACACACACACACACACACACACACACACACACACACACACACACACACACACACACACACACACACACACACACACACACACACACACACACACACACACACACACACACACACACACACACACACACACACACACACACACACACACACACACACACACACACACACACACACACACACACACACACGCACGCACGCACGCACGCACGCACGCACGCACGCACGCACGCACGCACGCACGCACACACACACACACACACACACACACCACATACAACACGTACATACATTCCACACAGAACAACACAGCCACATCCAGATTGTGTTACCCACCCAAACACAATTACAGTTGACACATCTTCCCAGGTCAGCGTGTGCCGGGGATTGGAGTCTGAATCATTTACCATAGTATGATGAGCCACCAAAATACAGTGGAGCGCTTTACACAATTATAACTACTTTGTGAAAGCCGACATTCGCCCACATAGATTGAGCTTTCCACCAGGAATTGAACGTTACAATTGCTATTGATTTTAATGAATACATTCATAAAAGTGTCTAGTCATGTCCAGGAAACAAAACAACAAATATATACACCTTTGTAGAAGTTGGGCCATTTCCGGGTCGAGGAGATAAATTCACGAGAAAGTCAATAATATGATGATTGGAAATGACTGAAATGGTTGGAAATTCTGTCTGCATTAATTGTTGTAGTTGTTGTGCTGTGGAGCAAACTTTTTCTATGTAGCGATATTATATGTTAATAACTAGGAATTCTGTCTCTATTAGTTATTGTAATTGTTAAACTGTTGAGCAGACTTCTACAATAGAAGAGGTATTATATGTTAATAACTGGGAATTCTTTTGGCCGTTATGTCAGCAAAGTAGGTGGAAGGAGTGACTGAGTCACTGTAGGAAATTATAAACTGAATTTCGTTATGAATCAGAAAGAGATGGAGGAGGACGAGGAAAGGAAGAAGAAGGAGAGATATAATAATAATAATAATAATAATAATAATAATAATAATAATAATAATAATAATAATAATACGAAGGAAAATAAAAATGGGGGGGGGGGGGGGGGGAGGAAGAGGAGAAGACAAAAGAAGTGAAGGAAGATGAGGAGGAAGAGAAATCAGTGACATGAAAATAATACGGAAAAAGAGGAGTAGAAGAAGGAGGAGGACTAGAAGAAAGAATATGGCAAGGTTAGGAAGAAAAACATTAAAAACTAGAATTGGTTCTTCGGTTGTAAGATAAGTAATCGTATAATCAAAACCCGCTTCATTGGAAGAACGCAGATTCACAGGTAATAATAAACATTAAAAAAAATTAACCCATATTGTCAGTCGATCATCTCAAACTCAGACAAAGATGCGATACTCATTATCCAAGAATCAACGCAAGACAGAGTATAAAACTTTTTCTGACATTTGATATTAATTTTAAGCCGCTGAAAATTATCCGCTTACCATATCAAAAAACGCTGCTGTCTTTTCTTATCGGGCGGTTCGAATAGGTAATTGCTTTCAGATTGAATACCAGTTTAAACGCTTCATCCAGGGCTCGGATTGATTATTCTGTCTGCATTATTTGACAGGTTCCCTTAAGACGATTACAAGGAAGATGTTCTTATGTACGCTCCTAGTTAGAAGAAATCGACATTCAGCGAGAGTCTTAAATGCATCATCACTGAACGATGTTCGGCTTGTATCCAGCCACCAGACGTAGCCATCAGGAAGCAGATGAACTTTATTTGTGTGCGCAGTTTCGGTGTTATTGGAACCTCGAATGTTCTTGGTTTACATTAAAGGCCTTTTAACTCGCCTAAAGGCGCACTAGGCATATGATGATCACTATACGCGTCTTAAGGCGAGTTAAGGAGCTCTCCATCATAGATCTTTATAATAATAATCTATACATAGGATAAACAATTATAGACCAGCCTGGAAACTGAAAAGTCTTCATATATATATATATATATATATATATATATATATATATATATATATATATATATATATATATATATATATATATATATATAAGTCCGTGTATAAATATATAAATATATAAAAAATATATATAAAAAAAATATATAAATATATATATAATATAAATATACAAAAGTCAGGTCTTAGTCAGATATGACTGAGCTACCGTATGACAGTAGACGGTACTACCTGCTTTCTGTCAGCGCCGAATGTTGGGCGGCGCTTACCAAACCCGACAGCCCACATTGTGCCAACGGCTTCGGGCGGAAGAGCGCAATTGGGAGGGTACTAGCCTTATCCTGGTGCGAGGAAATGCAACCCAAAGACAAAATAAGTCATGGCAGGGCAGACCAGGCCCTAAGCCTTGGTTGGCAGCTGGTCTAGGATCGAAGCTCCGACAGGCGGACAGTTAGAGCATTGCTTTGCTGATCCGGCAGCTTCTGCAGCTTGTCTTGTTCCAGATTATAGGTGTCAACTTTCCTCTGGAGTGAACTTGGCAGGCCGAGAGAGGGATCATGCTGCATGGGCAACACATGGTTTCTTTATTTTAGCCCAGGCTTTGTGCTATGGAGAGGCAATAACTCCATCCCTGGTCTTAACCGGTCTCGGAATCAAAGCGAGAGGCAACTGTTACGGGTTATAAGTCCTTGTCAGTTGGCATAGACATGGGGCGCCACGCGTTGCCTCTGACCGTGGGAGACACCTACAGGTGTCACTGATCAGCTACCGCCCGCCTCAAGCTGGGCAGCCCCCAGCCAATTGGGTGCTGATCCGCCACAGCCTCCCTGCTTGAATGGGTGCTTGGGGCTAGGACAAAATCTGAATCGCAGGCTGTAAAACCAATGCACCAGGTACTAATAAAAAGAATAGAAACCTCAAGCTAGGCTTGCAACCTGGAACGTGAGAACCATGTGTCCAGGATTTTCCACTGACTTGACAAATATTGACGATGTGAGAAAAACGGCTGTGATTGATGCTGAACTCGATCGTCTTAACATTGATATTGCTGGCCTGCAGGAGACTCGCCTCGCTGAGGAAGGGTCACTCAGGGAAAACAATTACACCTTTTTTTGGAAGGGAAGAGGGCAGGCAGAAAAAAGGCAACATGGTGTGGGCTTTGCAGTGAAGAATTCGCTACTGGGAATGATTGATATCCCAGCTGGAGGTAATGAAAGATTATTATCACTGCGCTTGGCAACCTCCTGTGGAATTGCCACCATTCTCACTGCATATGCACCGACACGCGCTTCCTCTGATGATGTGAAGGATATGTTCTATGAGCAGCTAGACTCTGCGATCAAGGCAGTTCCAAAATCCGACTACATTTATATGCTCGGTGATTTCAATGCTCGTGTGGGCAAGGACTCAAGTTCATGGCCAGTGTGCCTTGGAAAATACAACATCGGTCGCATGAATGATAATGGGCAAAGGCTGCTGGAGCATTGCACTAGAAATGACCTATGTATTACAAACTCCTTTTTTAAAACAAAAGAGATGCATAAGGTCACATGGAAACATCCAAGATCCGGCCATTGGCATCAGCTGGACTTCATTATCACACGGAGACAACTTCTGAACCACACATCATTAACTCGAAGTTACCACAGTGATGACTGTGATACAGATCATTCTTTGGTTGTTGCAAGGGTTAGACTGAGACCAAAGAGAACCTACACAGCTAAACACAAGTCTAGCCCCAGGATTAACATTACTAACACTCACGATCCTGGAAAGTGCTTTGAATTTCAACAGCAACTTGAAGACGCTTTCAATGATACATCAGAAAATTGTATAGAAATTATAAATGGAGTAAACTTAAGGAAAATATTTATAAAACAGCGGTAGGGGTTTAACGGCACTGTGGATCATAAGAGGCAGGACTGGTTTGCGGCAAACAGCCAGTTACTGCAGCCCTTGATTGATAAAAAGAAGATAGCTCTCTTAAGAAACAAGGAAAGACCAACGCGTAACACTCTGAGTGAGCTGAAGCAAGCAAGGAAGGATGTACAAAAGGCTGCCAGGCAGTGTGCGAATGACTGTTCGATCAAGTTATGTGAGTCATTCAAATCGCAAGTGATAAGGGAAACATCAGAAGCATGTATGAAGGGATAAAGAAAGCCTGTGGTTCAATGATCAAAAGAAGTGCACCGCTGAAAACCTTGACTGGAGAAATCATCACTGATAAGAAACAGCAGATGGATAGATGGGTCGAGCACTATTTAGAGCTTTACTCAAGTGAGACCAAGCTAGCGGATGATGCCCTAAACGCCATAGAGGCCCTGCCAACTCTTAACCACCTGGACCCACTTCCCACTATAACAGAATTTAAGTGTGCTATAAATGAGCTTCCATCTGGCAAGGCTCCAGGTAAGGATGGGATTCCAATAGAGGTGATCAGGAGTGGGCAAGACACACTTGCTCTACAGATCCACCAGCTAATAGAGCTATGCTGGCGAGAAGGACAAGTCCCACAGGATTTCAAAGATTCAAACATCATAACGCTGTACAAGAACAAGGGAGATCGGAGCGACTGTAACAACTATAGGGGTATCTCACTTCTGTGTATTGTTGGGAAAGTATTTGCCAGAATTGTCCTGCACAGACTTCAAGTCCTGGGAGATCAAGTCTACCCCGAATCACAGTGTGGCTTCCGTCAGAACCGGTCTACCATTGATATGATAGTCTCATTGCGACAGATGCAAGAAAGATGCCGGGAACAAAATCAGCCACTGTTTATTGCCTTCATCGACCTCACAAAGGCATTCGATTTGGTCAGTCGTGAGGGTCTGTTCAAAGCACTAAAGAAGATTGGCTGCCCACCAACTCTTCTGTCCATTGTGGAATCGTTCCACACAGGCATGAAGGGTATAATCAAGTTTGATGGCTCAACTTCAGAAGAGTTTGAAATCAAGAGTGGAGTTAAGCAAGGCTGTGTGCTAGCCCCCACCCTCTTTGGGATATACTTTTCACTTCTACTGAAATATGCCTTTCGTGATCAGGATGATGGTATATACATTCACTCACGCTCAGATGGTGGCCTCTATAATGCTCAGAGATGGAAGGCCAAGACCAAAATTAGCAGGGTACTAATCAGAGAGTTGCTTTTTGCGGATGATGCTGCGCTTACGACCCACTCTGAGGAAGAATTACAACACCTACTATCTGCATTCTCCAATGCTTGTTCTGAATTTTGTTTAACAATTAACAAAAAGAAGACACAGATTATGTCACAAGGTGCACATGGTGTACCATCAATCTTTATTGACGACGCCGAACTGGAGATAGTAGACCATTTTACATATCTAGGATCAGAGGTAAATAGCAAATTATCCCTCGATCAGGAAATCAACATCAGGATTGGCAAGGCAGCAACAACAATGAACATGTTAGCAAAAAGAGTCTGGGAGAACAGGAAGCTTACTGCCAAAACAAAAGTCCTTGTCTACCAAGCATGTGTCCTTAGTACTCTTCTTTATGGCAGTGAAACCTGGACAACTTACTCACGCCAAGAGAAACGTTTAAACAGCTTTCATATGCGGTGTCTGCGAAGAATACTTGGTATTAAGTGGCAAGACAAAATCACAAATACTGAAGTATTGGAAAGATCAGGTTGTGTAACGGTGTATTCCATGCTTCGTAGACTTAGATGGATAGGACACGTTAGGAGGATGGATGATGGTAGAATACCAAAGGACATCTTTTTTGGTGAATTACAGACGGGTAGGAGATCTCAGGGTCGGCCTCTACTACGATATAAAGATGTGTGTAAGCGGGACATGATTGATAATGCACATTGGGAGCACGTCGCCGCTGAACGTGTTGCATGGAGGGCAACTATCAGAAACGGAATAAAGACAAAGGAGAAAATGATTGCAGATAAAGCACACACAGAGCGTGAGAGACGTAAGATGGTGCAAAATGGTGGAAATGACCATGTTTTCACATGCACCTACTGTGGGCAAACATTTGCAGCAAGAATTGGCCTTACCAGCCACACTCGCCACCGCCATGGATCGTAGTTATTAAGCCTTTTTAAAGCACAATTTACCAAACTATCGTCTGTCAAGACGGAAAGGTGCCAATGATATATATATATATATATATATAAATATAAATATATATATATATATATATATATATATATATATATATATATATATATATATATATATAATAATCATCATCATCATCGTCATTGTCCAATGCCTTGCTGGCCAGCGTGGGCGATCATAACTCTTCACAAACTACGATATTCGACGTTACGGATCAATTCGTGTGTTGACTCCCTTCCGTGCCATGACACATGACTGTCAAGATTCTTCTCACGCTGTCTTCCTCTATCTCCCTTTTCGAAACTCTTTCCGGTTGTCACAACATGTTCTATTTTTTTTGTCTAATCATAACGTGGCGCCCCCCTCCCCCCCAAAAAAAAAAACAAAAAACAAAAACAAAAACAAAAAAAAAACAAAAAAAAAACGATGACTACCTCTTTCTAACGTTTGCGACTCAGCTTCCCTTAAAACGTTCTGATTACTCATTATGGCTGTCCGATTAATTGTCAGCATTCTTCTATAAAACCACATCTCCAAGGCTTCCGGGGATTTTTTTCCGCCTGTGTATTAATTTTCCAAGATTTGAAGCCTTATATTAAAACAGGTTCTATGTAACATGCAAGCACTCTTTTTCTAACTTTCAAGGACAGGGACCTATTGCACAAAATGTTCTTCATTTGATAGAATGCAGTTTTTGCTTGTCCTATTCTGTTCTTTATTTCAGTGTTGCATCTTCCATCTGATGTTATCCATGTGCCTAGATATCTGAATTTCTGCACATGCCTCAAAATAACGTCCTGTACATTTAGGCACAATCCGTTTGTTTGATATCGCTATGACTTCTATATTTCTATTATTCAAACTAAGGCCCATTTTTTTTCACTTTCTACAACTACTGTACCTATCTGCTGCCTTGCGGGCTCTGACGCTTTAGACAGAGGCTAGTGGAATCAACCATACACAAACCTGTGGAAGGTAATGGGAAACCACCGCTGTATTTTCCCAAGATAATCATGTTTCGAAATAAAATTGAGAGATTAGTAGCATGGGCACAATACCATGAAATGGTAATAGGTAACACCTGGTTTAAACAATATCCTTGACTATTAAATACATGGGAAAGCCCTGGAGATAATATTCGCAATCAAATTGACTGCATACTGATTCCAAAGAGATTCAGAAGCGGTTTAGTAGGAGTAAAAACTAGACCAGAAGCAGGTGGACATAGTGGCCACGTGCCAGTTGTAGGAAAGATGAGGTTAAGACTGAAAAACATAAAGAAAAACTGAAAAACAACATCAAGTTAGATCTAGCATTAGTTAAAACAGGCACAGAAATTAGAGAAAGGTACAATGTTACTGTTCAAAATAGATATAATGCTATGAAGAGAACACAAACTATTGATGAACAACGGGACATGTTGCGGGAAAGAATCCAACAAACATCAAAAGAAATCATTCCACCTAAACATAGAATTGCTAAAACTAAATGGATAACTGATGAAATGTTGCAGGTGATGGACGAAAGAAGAAAGAAAACGCAAGATAAAGACGCAAATAATAGAATACATAAAGAAATAGTAAATAAATGCAAATTGGCTAAAGAAGTATGGCTGTATCAACTTCTCCTTCTTCAGCATTCCGAGCCATTGAGGTTCTTTGTTGCAGATAGAAGCCGTCTCCATTCGTCTCTCTGATTGACCTTCTCTTGCCAGTCACTGATTCCAAGTGCTTGTAGGTCTGTATGTATATTATTTCTCCACCGTCTTCTTGGTCTACCTCGGGGTCTACGGTCATTTATGTCGTGAGTGTAAGCGAGTTTTGTTTCCCTATTATCTTCCAGTCTTTCTATATGACCCAGCCATTGCAGTCTATTAGCCTTCGTGATACCAGTGATTAGCGGGGACTTAAACAGATCATAAATGTCTTTGGTGCTTCTTCTTTTCCACTCTCCACTTTGTGTATCCCTACTGGACTCAAAGATGCGTCTTAAGACATTGTTCTCAAAGGTTTGTAACAAGGCTTCGTCTCCTTTCGTTGCACTCCTGGTTTCAGAGCCATACAGCACAACTGGTCTGATCCGTGTTTTGTATATTGTGATCTTGGTGATACGAGATAGCGCATTTGATTTTAGCAGATGTTGTAGTGCATAGTATATCTTATTTCCAGAGTTGATTCTAGCTTGTATTTCTTCCCTTATTATGTTGGAGCAGTTGAAGATTTGTATGTTTCCGTTCTTTTAATGGTCATATTATCTATTTGTATGTGGCCAGAGTTTTAGCTGTTTCTTCTCTTGAAATTACCACATATTCTGTCTTATCTTCGTTTATAACCAGCCCCATTTGTTGAACTTTTTCCTTTAAGTGAGTCAATATTTCCGATGTCTTTTGTTCATTTTCCCCTATAATATCTATATCATCTTCATAACCAAACAGTCTATATGTTCCTCCAATAGCACATTCCTTCTTTACCTCCCTTACAACTTTCTCTAGAGCCAGATTGAAATGGAGCGGCGATAGTGCATCACCTTGTTTCAAGCCAGATGTTATTTGGAAAGGGTCTGATTTCCTGCCTTTATATATTACTAAGACACTCTGAAAATCTCACTGAATGCTTTTGGAATTCATCATGACACCTGGGAGGCTGCAGCCAGAGACCGAAATTCATGGTGTGCATCATTACGCAAGGGTGTGTGAGGTATCCAGGACTGCAAGAGCTGTGAAGAAATGGCAGGACAGAAAAACTACTGCAGGAAATCCTCCTCCAGAAACGTCAAGCATTCTTTGTCCACATTGTCAAAGAACATTTCGAGCCAAAATAGGCCTTATCAGCAATCTTAGAACCCACGGCTCCATACCTTTAACCCCACTGGATGAAATGAATTGTCATCATCATTCTTGATGGACAAACAACAACATTACTATATTATAAGTATCTTCCATGCATAGTCTGGTCATGTTGATTAACTTCTTTGGTATTCCAAATTCCTGCATAGCATTCCATAGACTATTCCTATGGACACTATCATAAGTCTTTTTAAAATCCACAAAAATGTTATGGAGATCTCTCTTATATTCCCAATTTTTCTCGGCTATTTGTCGTAAGATAAAGAAGAAGAAGATGAAGAAGATGAAGAAGATGAAGAAGAAGAAGAAGAAGAAGAAGAAGAAGAAGAAGAAGAAGAAGAAGAAGAAGAAGAAGAAGAAGAAGAAGAAGAAGAAGAAGAAGAAGAAGAAGAATTGCAATAATTATAATGATCATCGTAATCATAATCACAATAATGATTGTGAAATGGAACAAGTGTAATAAAGTGTTGACAGCGGTGTGGGGAAACTAGTAGCTACTTCTTTATCATCTTAACAACAGGAGGTTAAGGGATCCACAGTAGTGAAGAAATCAGCAAGCTTGCAAGCTGGTCCGGGTTTCATGTATTCGAAGCCCCTGGGGACGGGCATTTTTTTTCTGGTAAAATAGTCTAGGCCTTCAGGCTAACTCAATCTAAGATCATCATCATCATGTGCTATAACGATAAGCGTGAGAGATCATGTTTCTCCATGTCACACGATCACGAGAGTCGTGGATCACTTCTGTGCTTTTGTCTCGGTTATGCCACGTGGTCAAGTCATCTAGCTATTTATATCTTTGCCTTTTCCGTGTTCTTTTCCCCCTCAATCTTACCATTTGTCAACAAATTCTACAGTTAATTGCTTTTCATAGCGTGCCCACAAAGTCTTGACTGTCTACGTAAACAGTTTAGAATTAAGCGTAAATGGGCGCAAGAAAATATTCTGGGAATTAACGGCTGCCGACAGTATGATGACAGCATCCATCGAGTGTCGACTGTTGTATAAAATAATATGACAGCACAATATATGCATCGCATCTGAAAGGATAGAAAAGGGTCACCTGGTTTGGATGAACACGAAGACAATGAATACAAGCAAAGTGTACACGTGACCCGTGTCCTGTCTGCATATCATGCATAGCTTTAGCCATTTTTAGAGGAATTCATATGCATACTTGGCTTGTTTAATTTTTATGGTAATTCGCGTGTGTATACTTGGCTTGTTTCATTTTTAGGGTATTTCATATGTATAATTAATTTTATTTTCCTTATTAAGAAAATTCGTGTGTGTATCTGACTCGTTTCATATTTAATGGAATTCATTTGCATACCTGGATAGTTATATTATTAAGCGAATTGGCGCTTATAACATTCTTTTAAATTGTTTAGGAATTTCATATGTATACTTGACTTGTTTCATTGTTTAAGGCAATTCATATGTATACCTGGCTCTTTCATATTATGGGAAATTCATATGTATACCTGATTTGTTTCCTTAATTAAGGAAACTCATATGTACATCTGGCTTGCTTCGTTCTACTGGAATTCATGTGTAATTTTAGGTGAAATAAAACATATATTTGACAAATGTTATTTTGCATCCTTGCCAATTTCCTCTTTTATTATCGTAAAACACAATTCAGAACACGTCATTATATTCTGATCTAAAATAGACACATATCAGCCTTGTTATAAAGGGAGCTTATAATAATAATAATAATAATAATAATAATAATAATAATAATATTAATAATAATAATAATCACTGTGCTAGCTCCCAATATGTAATATTTAAAATGACATAATTAGAACGTAATTACAAGTACTTACATGTCAGGTGCGGGTGAGCATGCGAGATGCACGTTCTAGCTTAACGAATTAAAGGGAACATAAAGTAGGCCTGGCGCTGAGACGACCTAATTATTTAATTGATCGAGTTATTAATTGCATCATTATTGGTTTTCATCAGGTTTCTGGAAACTGGTATTCGCTGTTGGTTCTTATTTATAAATGTTTGCTTGGAAATAACATGGGAATAAACATTGTCGCGGATTACTTGAGGCCACTCTCTCAGCACATAAACAAATCTGAGTCGTCGCTAAAGTTACGGAGTTCGTGCTTTGAGCGACACTTTCCGCGCAGCGGAAAGAGACCGTGCCATATGGGATAAAAATCAGGTGCAATGAAGTCGACCCTGTCGACTTTTAAGCGACTTTTTATTTTTATAAACAAATCTAAAAGTATTGGTTGATGCTGTAGCATGATGTCTTCAGACGTTCGCATCCCCAGTCCATTTACATTTCTCAATACTCAGTAGTTAACCACGTAAGCCGTCGTGATACCCTAACTAAAAATAGAATCGTAGATTCTAGATCGAGAGAGGGTAGATGAATGGTGGGGACTCAATTTGATTGGGTAACCCTTGGGCTGGTAACGCTCCTTAATACATAATTAGCCCTCCAGTCGAAGCCTTGATTCCATCCCGTATGGACGTGTTCAAGATGCAGTGGTAAAATTTGCCCGAAAGCATTCTTTAAGATGTGGTCATCTGCACATCAGGTACCTAAATCATTTAATATGTTATTTGTAAACCTGATGAAGTGAGAGAGAGAGACGAATGGCCGAGTATTTTCTTGAGAAAATGTAAAAAGAAGACAGGAATTCGTTGTACAGTGACTCTAAAACTGCTGCTCAAAACCTGTCATGTCTACCGCAGTGAAACATTCTTACCATGTCTATTGTCTGTCTGATTTGATGATTTGCATATGCTTATGACTGTAAACCACGCTCAATGCATATTGCAAAACCTTTGTGCGCTCTGAACATTCGTTGAGTGCCTATCATGACCATTCTTAACCAAACTGTACATCGCTCTTGAGAGTTACCTTTGGCAGTTATGTTTCAGAATGTGTGATGCTATATACTGCATGTAATTTCTCCCTTATAATGGCTGAGAATGTTTGAGTGAATGAGATGGTAATTATATAATTAACTTCTCATATTTGTAAAAGTAAAGACAATTATTATATCCATGTTTGCAGGACTGCATTGCACTGTAGAAATTAACCTACAGTGTCTGTCAGATGAATACATGGGAAGGCTCATGCTATTTGTCAGGGAAAATTCATGTTTTCTTTCATTATGTGTATTCCACATGTGAAAGCATTTCTAGTGCATGATTTCTGCCATACAATGCCTACTTCTTGGTGCTTACTCACACTGTCTGTTCTCATGGTACACCGGTCCCTGTGATCCACTCATTGTGAGAATTTACAAGATAATTGTGTGAAGCTGCCTCTGATTAGGAGTATGTGCCTATGACTTCACGGTTTTGGGGATGAACCTGGGGAAAGGATATCACCCCAAACCCCCAAATAAAATTGCACTTCATCATCAGTGAGAGGCGGGTGTTCGAATATCACACTCCCCTTTCCCCTCCCATTCCTCTCTGAATCTGTGATAGTACTGTATAACTGTGACAATGGTTCAATAGATGTAAAACACATGTTGTGCCTTTGTTTATTAACAGAGAATGAGGAGGATGGGGGAGGCCTTTCAATTACCAGGACAACTCCAGGGAAGTCCTGAGCTCTAGCTTCAACTCCAGCTGAAAAGTCAGACTCCAAAAAGACCAAAATGAACAACAGGTTGCAAAGATTCAGCCTGAATCCATTAATTCTGGCCTATACAGATGGCACTGAAGAAAAGTCTTGATTAAAGGCCTAAGACAGGGATACTCTCCAATTTTGTAAAAGCCCCAGGCTATATCTTCAAGATAAATTCGAGAAGAAACCTTAAGAGGAGAGATTACCTGGTTTTCAGCATGTCACTACTGGCTAAGAGTGGACATTAAAGGTGCACTTGGAGCAGACTATATCACAGTTATTATTAATATTGGCTGAAAGCTAAAGGAGCAGAAGTTAATACATAGAGCAAATTCCCAAAAATGGATTAGTGATAAGTCGGTGTGGTGATTCAATTACATCAGAACCTGTTGTGGGAGATAGACTGGCAGAGAAGAATGATGGGACATAATAGTTTTTAGATCTTCATCTACTGAAAAGTAAAACTAATCCCAAATTATCAACTTTGCGAACAGTCTACTCACCCTTCGGAAGGACATGTTTGTCACTTTCTTCGGCCTAGTCAAAGTGGGGAATAGCCTGAACTGGAAAAACATTATGGGGAAAGCTGAAACCTGAGACATTCCCAACACCTTCATTGGTGCTAAAAGACGGTACACGGATCAGTATAGCAGTGTCTCCCTATACTTGTGCCCGGCTATAGGTTTATCATGTGTTTTCCTCATTTGACGGTTGGAAAAGTGATAGCATGATTAACGTGTTGTGGTGTAGGATAACCTATGGTGTAGAGATGTGAAGGAGGAGGGTTTATTTAGATTGATGTTTCTGTGGGGATATTGAGTGATGTGTTTGGGTTTTCATAGATAATGTCACTATAATTTGCATATAAACTTATATTTGAGATGTAAATAGTTGGCAGAATATGAAGCCTGAGTCTTCACTGGACCTCATCAGACATTAATAAAGTATTAGTAGTAAGAGAACAGTTTTTGAGGTACATGTCTCTGTGATTGTCTTGTACATTGTTGAGAAAGAAATGTCCAACTGGTGTCAATCATCTTCATGGTGACTGGTACTCTACTGTTGTGGTTGGTTACAGAGATTGTGAAAGTCTGTGTGGTTGTTGTCAAGTATCTTCCATGATGTATGACTTGTCTAATCTGTTGGTGTGATCATTCTTTGTGAATGTTTGTCCAACTGTTGTCAAGATCTTCTCATGTTGTCTTGTTCAACCTGGGTAAAATACAGTTGTTGTTTATGTTCACTACAATGGTACAATTGTCAATGTGATCATTTGTCCAAGTGTCTTGTGTCACTTGAAATAAGTAATGAGATCAAAAATGAGGTCGACGATCAGAGCACAGTCAGCTGGAAGATGAGAGAACTGCTTTCATTGGTTACTGTGGCTAACTGCCAAGATCTCTCTCTATATATATATATGGCCTAGAAGAGAAATCATCTATAAATAATTCTGTTTAGAACTTAACTTGTGTCTAATTTCTCACAGTGGGGGTACTCGATGAGCCAAAATTCTGAATGGTTTCTCTACAAGGGTTATGCGAGAATAAATATCAATACCTCTAGACAACACTTGCTGTTACTAACCTGTATCTTTTATAGAGAGATATACTTTATAGAACTTCACTCATTGGAACGTCTGTAATTCTCTATAAACCCACAAAAAAACCTCACATGTTGGGGGCTCGTCCGGGATTGAACCCCGGGAACACCCCTAAAGGGGATCACATATTGTGGACTAATATAGGCAATTAGAACCCTGGGAACACCCCTCAAGGTAATCACATATTTAGTGCTCTATGCACTAATTGAACCATGGGAATACCTTTTATGGGATTCACATAACGAAGTCTGACGACTTGGGATGTAAACTATGGGTATACCTTGTCTGGGACTCCTGTGGAGGATATCTATGTTTGTATTAGAATCAGGGAGTAACCTCTCGCAAAATTAAACCTATTGCTTAGAGTTTTATGATGTGGTTAATGGATCTCGTCACATAAATGTGGACAAAAGGTCCAGATGTTTAAACCCACAAGTAGATCTCTGGCATGGGTTGTTTCATCAATGGTGGTAATATTGCATGTATCACTGTTCACAAATGTCACATTGTACAATGTAGTTGAACAAAAATGTAATTATCTTATGAGTCAACATGTTTGCTATACTCATGATAATGTTGTGGTTCAAGATGGGCTGATGTAATAGACTGTCAATAATGTTGTGTAATTTTGTGCATACTGTGTTCACTATGAGTATCAAAGGTACCTGAGAACCAGAAGACACAAATTATTTTTAAATAACATGGACAGCTAATTTCAGGATAAATTTGATTTTTCTTGAGATAAATTAAGACACTTGATCCAGGGGATTAATAGGGGGCCTACTCTAACTTATTGGCTAACATGGGAGAAAGGGGAATTAGTGTATTTACATTTTAATATCACTGCATCACATCATATAGTGGGTACTCAGTTCCTCAGTCCACATAACATGTTGGCAACACTGAGAGCAGAGAGTGTGAACCCTGATGGAAAACTTGGGCAACCATTAAGACACCTCACTGGCAATCTCTCTCAGTATAGTCAGTATTCATACCGGCTAATTTCCAGTGTCGATTCGACATCTGGGTTTATTCTTCAGTTGTATGACCCTGTCAGTGGCCCTGATCAAGCTACTGCGCGTGAGCACAATTGAATCTCCAGGAGAAAACATCCTTATCAACTCAGTCACTTGCCATTCCTGAATTAATGGTATTATTAAGCGTACTTGATACGTAATGGACGAGATGAAGGGAAGATTCTACCTGATGTCATGGGCGGTCATATAAAACCGACCACAGTCTGGTGTCTATAAGACATTAGTCTATTGTTCGATGGTGTGATCTCTGGTGTACTAGGATCCACGTCACCAGGAGTGAACTCATTGAATCTCCAGGAAGGCCATCAAAATAACTGGACCCCTGGCCATTCATATGGCAATGGAGAGCGTACGCAAAGTATGTGTCTGGGAAACGATGGATAACCAACCTGATGTCATTGGCGTATCATACGACTAGGAGCATAACGTGGACAACCTGAAAAATTTCATGAAGAGATAAAACAGGATCCGTCTCCGATGTCGGCGTCAATTCATCCTCAGTTGAGAAAGCATTTCTGCCTGGAAAATGGTGGAGATTAAAGGGCGGACAAAGTTAGTGTAACTAATGTCTTTCTCCTTTTTCATTCTCAATTGGGAAGACCTTTCTGCCTGAGAGAAAATGGTAGGAATGTAGCTCAGTTCTAGACAAGAGCAAAGACTGTGATGGAATGGACTAATAAGTATTACTGTTCTTAAACAGTTAACTCTTATATGGTAGAGACCACTGCAACTCCAGCAGTTGAAACTCTATACACAATGTCTGCGAAAGTGGACTAACGAAATATCAGTTTCAAACAGCTGACTAATTTCAAGATAAAGATCCCTGCAATTCAGCAGTCGACTCTTTACATAATAAGAACCATGCATTCCGCAGTGGAATCTTATATTATTACTGATCTGCGAGATGTCTTCACAAGACCTGGTCAGGCCTATCCTCAAAGTCAGTAAAATTGGCTTCCAAATTTCCAGTCAATATTGGTAACTAAGAAGTTAACCCATATAATCACACCCCTTCAAAGGTGGCCGTGATAATGACGGACTTCTCTATGGCTGAGAAGAAACGCCTTATTCGCCAAAAAGTAAACGTTTGCTCATGTGGGAGAGAAAGAACGGATACTTCCCAGCCACTCAAAAGCACTTAGCTGGAGCATGGCTGAAGACAACTAGTTGGAACCTCCACCTGGAATTCTATATTAGTAGTAGTAGATGTCAAAGTCTGGCTGCATCTACAAATTCAGTTGCTACGTTAGAAAATAGAGCAACTAAGGAGAGAAAATGCTGTCACTTCTCACAACAAATCAAAATAGAGGCCTAACGAAATGAGGAAATCTCAGCCAATAAGTGCACCTCTAAATCTATGGTAAGACTACAGAAATAAGTCAAGGAAATATAATGGGAAATTGCTACCATCTGCAAACACAAGAGGCTTATTGGAAAGGTAGACCCTGTGTCCAACGCTAACCAAATCTGCACTTAGTAGATTTTAGTCTTAAGTTCTGCAGCGGCTGCTATACAGTTCACCCGGAAGTGATTGTCTTTGCTCCGGTGATGATCAAAAATTTTAACCCAGTTCCAAATACCAAGATTACTGTTAGAGAAAGTGTTCAGTTAAATACACTCTCACAGGATTATCATTCTCCAGAGGCGAAGGGAAGAATGAAGTTCTGATAAAGATGGAAAGTGAGAGACATATGGAATTATACCACTCTCATTAAACATCTGGAAGTTGGTTTAATTGCAAGACCATTACTTCTCATAATGAATCTCAATGGTCTACTCATGCTTTGAAAGTGTGTGACTCTGAGAGATCATTCATCATGGACAGGAAAAATAGCATGGAGATTGACTGTGGAGCATTGTCAGAAATGAGTTGGAGAGCAGTTCACTGATAAGTGTGGTCATAACTCTTCATACTTCCAGTGACTAAATGGAACTTCATGCAAGACTAACTTCATGGTCTTTGCAGATGCCACCAAATTCATGACTGATGGATGAATATTGGAGCAGATTTTTCAGGGAAAGAATCAATTGGTTCCATATGCACAGCTCTTGTTGGAGTAATGGGAGATGAGTAAATGATGACACCACTTAAAGGATCTGAGAACTGTGATCGCCTGACCTATCAGTCATGTTATCCATGACAGTTTTTATGGGGAGGCTATGTAGCATGATGTCTTCAGACGTTCGCATCCCCAGTCCATTTACATTTCTCAATATTCAGTAGTTAACCACGTAAGCCGTCGTGATACCCTAACTAAAAATAGAATCGTAGATTCTAGATCGAGAGAGGGTAGATGAATGGTGGGGACTCAATTTGATTGGGTAACCCTTGGGCTGGTAACGCTCCTTAATACATAATTAGCCCTCCAGTCGAAGCCTTGATTCCATCCCGTATGGACGTGTTCAAGATGCAGTGGTAAAATTTGCCCGAAAGCATTCTTTAAGATGTGGTCATCTGCACATCAGGTACCTAAATCATTTAATATGTTATGTGTAAACCCGATGAAGTGAGAGAGAGAGACGAATGGCCGAGTATTTTCTTGAGAAAATGTAAAAAGAAGACAGGAATTCGTTGTACAGTGACTCTAAAACTGCTGCTCAAAACCTGTCATGTCTACCGCAGTGAAACATTCTTACCATGTCTATTGTCTGTCTGATTTGATGATTTGCATATGCTTATGACTGTAAACCACGCTCAATGCATATTGCAAAACCTTTGTGCGCTCTGAACATTCGTTGAGTGCCTATCATGACCATTCTTAACCAAACTGTACATCGCTCTTGAGAGTTACCTTTGGCAGTTATGTTTCAGAATGTGTGATGCTATATACTGCATGTAATTTCTCCCTTATAATGGCTGATAATGTTTGAGTGAATGAGATGGTAATTATATAATTAACTTCTCATATTTGTAAAAGTAAAGACAATTATTATATCCATGTTTGCAGGACTGCATTGCACTGTAGAAATTAACCTACAGTGTCTGTCAGATGAATACATGGGAAGGCTCATGCTATTTGTCAGGGAAAATTCATGTTTTCTTTCATTATGTGTATTCCACATGTGAAAGCATTTCTAGTGCATGATTTCTGCCATACAATGCCTACTTCTTGGTGCTTACTCACACTGTCTGTTCTCATGGTACACCGGTCCCTGTGATCCACTCATTGTGAGAATTTACAAGATAATTGTGTGAAGCTGCCTCTGATTAGGAGTATGTGCCTATGACTTCACGGTTTTGGGGATGAACCTGGGGAAAGGATATCACCCCAAACCCCCAAATAAAATTGCACTTCATCATCAGTGAGAGGCGGGTGTTCGAATATCACACTCCCCTTTCCCCTCCCATTCCTCTCTGAATCTGTGATAGTACTGTATAACTGACAATGGTTCAATAGATGTAAAACACATGTTGTGCCTTTGTTTATTAACAGAGAATGAGGAGGATGGGGAAGGCCTTTCAATTACCAGGACAACTCCAGGGAAGTCCTGAGCTCTAGCTTCAACTCCAGCTGAAAAGTCAGACTCCAAAAAGACCAAAATGAACAACAGGTTGCAAAGATTCATCCTGAATCCACTAATTCTGGCTTATACAGATGGCACTGAAGAAAAGTCTTGATTAAAAGCCTAAGACAGGGATACTCTCCAATTTTGTAAAAGCCCCAGGCTATATCTTCAAGATAAATTCGAGAAGAAACCTTAAGAGGAGAGATTACCTGGTTTTCAGCATGTCACTACTGGCTAAGAGTGGACATTAAAGGTGCACTTGGAGCAGACTATATCACGGTTATTATTAATATTGGCTGATAGCTAAAGAGCAGAAGTTAATACATAGAGAAAATTCCCAAAAATGGATTAGTGATAAGTCGGTGTGGTGATTCAATTACATCAGAACCTGTTGTGGGAGATAGACTGGCAGAGAAGAATGATGGGACATAATAGTTTTTAGATCTTCATCTACTGAAAAGTAAAACTAATCCCAAATTATCAACTTTGCGAACAGTCTACTCACCCTTCGGAAGGACATGTTTGTCACTTGCTTCGGCCTAGTCAAAGTGGGGAATAGCCTGAACTGGAAAAACATTATGGGGAAAGCTGAATCCTGAGACATTCCCAACACCTTCATTGGTGCTAAAAGACGGTACACGGATCAGTATAGCAGTGTCTCCCTATACTTGTGCCCGGCTATAGGTTTATCATGTGTTTTCCTCATTTGACGGTTGGAAAAGTGATAGCATGATTAAAGTGTTGTGGTGTAGGATAACCTATTGTGTAGAGATGTGAAGGAGGAGGGTTTATTTAGATTGATGTTTCTGTGGGGATATTGAGTGATGTGTTTGGGTTTTCATAGATAATGTCACTATAATTTGCATATAAACTTATATTTGAGATGTAAATAGTTGGCAGAATATGAAGCCTGAGTCTTCACTGGACCTCATCAGACATTAATAAAGTATTAGTAGTAAGAGAACAGTTTTTGAGGTACATGTCTCTGTGATTGTCTTGTACATTGTTGAGAAAGAAATGTCCAACTGGTGTCAAGCATTTTCATGGTGACTGGTACTCTACTGTTGTGGTTGGTTACAGAGATTGTGAAAGTCTGTGTGGTTGTTGTCAAGTATCTTCCATGATGTATGACTTGTCTAATCTGTTGGTGTGATCATTCTTTGTGAATGTTTGTCCAACTGTTGTCAAGATCTTCTCATGTTGTCTTGTTCAACCTGGGTAAAATACAGTTGTTGTTTATGTTCACTACAATGGTACAATTGTCAATGTGATCATTTGTCCAAGTGTCTTGTGTCACTTGAAATAAGTAATGAGATCAAAAATGAGGTTGGCGATCAGAGCACAGTCAGCTGGAAGATGAGAGAACTGCTTTCATTGGTTACTGTGGCTAACTGCCAAGATCTCTATATATATATATATCTGGCCTAGAAGAGAAATCATCTATAAATAATTCTGTGTAGAACTTAACTTGTGTCTAATTTCTCACAGTGGGGGTACTCGATGAGCCAAAATTCTGAATGTTTTCTCTACAAGGGTTATGCGAGAATAAATATCAATACCTCTAGACAACACTTGCTGTTACTAACCTGTATCTTTTATAGAGAGATATACTTTATAGAACTTCACTCATTGGAACTTCTGTAATTCTCTATAAACCCACAAAAAACCCTCACAGATGCTTATAAAAGTTGCAAAACAAAGCGAGATATGAGAACAGACTATGAAATTAACACTGAAAGCAATGGCTAGGAAACCAGGATTCAAAACTTGTAACCACCAAATGAAGATAGCTACTCTCTCCAGGAAGTCTGAGTACTTCAGCGAGTGGTCAACACAATACCCATAAAACATGATGTCCTTATTAGCCAGTTGTCGTATATTTTGAAGGGACTGGCAATCACTAAAGTGTATGACCCATCTCTGTTAAGGGAAGCTGGGCCCCATCCTCTTCTTATATGTAAATAGATCAAGAATACGACCCTTGAAAGATTTACAGACTCGGATTTGGTTAATTGTCTAAGGGTGTGTGGTCCTCTTTTAATAGAAAAAGTAATCCCTAGGTTTGTCCCCTGTCTTTCCACCTGGAATTTAATGGTATTAGCTCACGAACCCCCTTCTTCCATCTTAAGAAATTGTCTGAAAGACTTTCTCAATAAGAATCAGGTGCAATATAACATGGATTTGGAACAGTTAAAGATGAAGAGTCTCCTGTTCTCTTTCCTTAATTAAGAATTTATCTTATGTGAATGTGTATTTGTTAATTAAACATTAAACAAACACAAGTGAGCATTGACAAAGTGTTTTACACAATAAGAAAGAGATTTTCCACAGATAGTCGGACTGACACATTAAATGGAAGAGATCTTCACATTTAAACAAATTTATTGACTGGGCCAGTGTCTTTTGGCCTATTTGACATTTTCTTTTTTCATCAGCTGTTGACATGTACAGAATGAAATAGAACAATCTTTCATAGGACCAAATATAATCAGTCAATAAATAATAACATTCATTGTATAGTGAGATGTTTTAACTACCAAATGTTGTATAGTTAAGTTCTTATACATATAACCATAAATCAAGAAATCAGTTCCTGAGAGGGTGAAGTTTGTGTGAGTGATAAGAAAACCTGGTGTGAGGAGATGTCGATAAGCCTGGGTCCATGGTCTGATGGATCCACTTCAGGTTGGGCCAGTTTAGCTTCACTGAAGGCTTCTCATTCTCTGCTTAAGGCTGGAGTCATCTGTCATCACAGGTGTTGATCATCTCGTTCACTCATCTTCCCTCTTTTGGTTAGGTGTGGCACCAAGACATCACTGTTTAAAATTCATACAGGTATGTATAATCCTTTACAGCATGTTCATAGTGTAAACACAACATAACAAAACAAAAATGATAAGATCAGAAGAATTATTGTTGTGTTACTTTGGGGTGGGTCAGAGATTATTACACTGGATGCAGCTTCTGTTGTCTGGTACCTGCTGTATGCATTTCCTCAGTGGACCTGTAGTTCAGTGAGTAGTGTACAGTCAGACACAGAAGAGTGATAATGTGATGTTCCTTGAATCATTGTAATCAAGCTGACAGGCAAGATCAAGACAAGTATGAGATGCATTTGTATAAATGGCATACATTTAAACATGCACATTACTCTATTTGTTCTACATTGTGTATATAATTGTTTATCTGTACTTACCAAGGCAACTACTTGTCTTCCTCTTCTTATTCTAAATCATTTCCCTGTTCCTGCTGTTGTGGTGTGGAGTTGTGTGGTGTGAAGTGTATTGTGTTGAGTTAACTTCTTTTGGGTGGGGTTCCATAGCTTTTACTAATTGTCCTCAACATCTACATCAGTTAATATGAGTTTAACTCATCTAGTGTGATTTTATTGTGGTTCATGTCCAACATACAGAATTTCTGATGTGTATTTGTTACAAAATGTAATCTATACAAAGTCATGACACAATATATTAGTAAAAAAGTTATTACTTAAAGTACTTTTCCCTAATACTCTCCTCCTCTCTGTCTACTTATACTTCTCCTACATCTTTTACCAGTGCACATCAGGTCCATTCTGTTGGCGATCACAGTTGGCTATAGACCAAGGTAATTTTCACCCTTTAGTCTGAGCAGATTAAGTAGGTCGGCTATCACAAATGGCGTTTGTGAACGTAAACCTATTTCAAACGAGGAAGTCATGTCTCAACTTAATAAACCTGATAATTATTCACCCTGCACCCAAGACCCCACTCTCTCCTATAACCGGACAAAATACCATCAAACAGCTCATACGTGAGGATGCCTTACCACCCAGTGCCACTTCACTTCACATCCATGACTCCAACTTGGGCAAACCCACCCTCTACATGCTGCCCAAAATACATAAACTCAAAAATCCTGGACGTCCGATAGTTTCTGCCTGCTCGTGCCCGACTGAACTGATCTCAGCGTTTCTTGACAGGATTTTCCAACCTCTAGTTGCGAATCTCCCGTCATACATCAAGGATACAACGCATGCGTTACTTTCATTCAACTCTCTCCAACTGACTCCTGGGAACACATACAGACTATTCCTAATGTATGTATGTTCCCTCTATACCTCCATTCCTCACGCTGATGGCCTCAGGGCGCTACAGTTCTTTCTGGATCAACGCACAGATCAAGCCATCCCTACACGCACACTTGTGAGACTCGCTGAATTGGTCCTCACCAATAATTCCTTTGAGTTCAATGGCCACTACTTTGAACAAATCAGCGGTGTCGCCATGGGCACTAAAATGGGACACAGCTACGCATGTGTATTTATGGGACATCTGGAACACCAGATTGAACTCAGCTATGATGGTCTTCTTCCTTCTTTTTACCGACGCTACATCGATGACGGCATAGGTCTCACTGACATGTCGGAGGCGGAACTGAACCGTTTCATTAATTATGTCAATAACTTCCATCCATCGATCAAATTCACCTCAGAAATTTCCACCACCTCTGTCAATTTCCTTGACACCACCATTAAGTTAAACCCTACAGGCCTCACGACCTCCGTGTACTATAAACCGACTGATGCTCACGGTTTCCTCCTGTACAGCTCATCCCACCCCAAAAGCTGCAAAGATTCCATCCCATCTTCCCAGCTACTCCGCCTTCGTCGTATCTGTCAGGACGATAATGACTTCCTCGAGAGAGCCCACGAAATGCTGGAATTTTTCCGCAGACGGTCCTACCCAGAGGACGTCTTGTCGACAGCTTTCTGTCGCATAACCCTGGTCTCGCGGGAAATGTCCCTCACCAAACACACGCAACCTCAGAACAATGAACCCAAGCTTATCCTCATCTTCCATCCACAGGCCTATGCCATCAAGCACATTTTCCTGAGACACTGGTCCATCTTGGAATCCGATCCTACCAATCGTGATGTATTCTATAATGGCCCAAGGGTAATTTTCCGCCGTAACCAGAGCCTCAGAGACCACCTTGTGCATAGTCGCCTCCCCACGGTTACTTCATCCGTGGGCACCTTCGAATGCCATCGTAGGAACTGTCTCACATGCCCATACGTTGTTCAGACACCAGAAATTGCATTTCCCCGAGGCACCTTCACCTTGAAAGATTCTTTCACCTGCACACCCCGCAATCTGATTTATGTTATCATCTGCAAACGATGTGACATGAAATACATTGGCAAAACGGGCAGACGTCTTGCTGATCGTTTTAGAGAACACCTCAGAGACATCAATCAGGGCGCTGACAAACCTGTCCCCAACCATTTCAATTCCTCCAACCATAATGGAGCCGACGATGCATGTGTCACCGCATTAAAACCCTGCTTCTCTAATAGCTGCGTCAGACTTAAAATTGAATGCCAGCTAACCAACAATCTGGGATGCATCCACCCAGCAGGAATTAATACTGTCGTGGACGCTACAGTATAACTGTGGCATCTTCCCCAATTGTTTACACTACCTATTACCGTGCTGTCCCCCCCCCCCTTGATATCTAGACTTAATTGTCCCCACATTTCTATATTTTCATAGCAGACTGTTCACATATTTTTGGCTACTCAAATCCTTTTTGGCAACCCATTTTCAATTCTGCGCCACAAGCGTCTTCGCACCTGGCCAAGTCACCTTTTCTGCCTCACATGTAAATATCAGTTTGTGCATCATAAGTGATAGGTCGTGTGTTTGTGTTTTGTCGTTGTTTGCCGTTAACTATCTGTGTTGTCATTGACAAAGATTCTGAGAATCGAAACGCCTGGGTGTCGTATTGTACGCGGTCGTGTGTATTTTATCTTATTTTATTATTCATTTTTTATATTTATTGAGTGCTTCTGATTTCGGATTTTTCACCTGTATTTCGTGACACGTGGATCTCCTTGTAAGGTATGTGCAACGTTGTGATGTTCAGTACACTTTTTCTCGCAGGAGTTTAAAATACCTATTTGTTTCCATTTCATATTGTTATATCCTGCTGCAGCCGCTGCTTTTTCTTTCTATTCCATATCAGTTGATGCGTTGTTTAAATAAAATCTGACACATGAATAAACTAACTTCTATCAAATACTATTTGTTTTCAATTCGTAAAGAGAACAGGAAGAGTAAAATTCCTGTTTCAGTTCTTTAGATTGCAAAATAGACAGAATTTAGTACATTTTTAAAGCGAGGTAGTGTTTCGTTTGCACCAGCTGACTGTCTCTGCAGAAGCGTTTTTCTAGAAGTTTTTGTTGTTGATGAAAAGCATTTGAGTGCATTGGAAATTTCACCTCATACATTATTCTATGATAGATTATAGTCATATGCACATAGTGAAGTTGTTAGATGTAGTGTAGAATGCCAGAGTTTTGCAGTTTGAGAAATTATAAGATGTCGGTTTCGCCAGGGAATTGGCGCTGGTATTGAAGTTGCGGTCGGCTGTTTTTCACATTTTCAGAGATTTATTTTATCAAAAATACAATTCATTGGACGCACAACACTGGATACCTTTACTTTATACATCTTGGTACCACTTAGATCTGAGAATTTACAAGCTTACCTCAGACCAGATCAAACTGCCTGTTGTAAAAGTTTGAAAGTTGGACAACACATAGCTTTGGCGACTGCTCGCTTGCTCTGAAGTAGTAGAAGTGCGCGGTTTTATTAAAGCGGCGCCGAAGCTAGGGGACGCTATATCCACGTGATGTGTCTCTACAATTCATATTCTATTCTGTTGACGCCAACTTTCCTATTATTATCCTGGCATCTGTCTGTCATTAGTGTCGCTTAGTGAGTTCGATTCTCTATAGTGCTGTAATTGTTTTGATAATCTCTGGGTTGGTGTGAAACGTTGACGCGCTGAAAATGATATATAGTGAATAGTGAATATGTGACACCAGTCTATCATCCTTCAAAACCTACAACTACAACGAATATGTACTGAATTCGTATCCAACCGTTGAAATATGTGCAGCAGTCTGGTAAGTTTATATTAATGAAAATAAAACACACACACACATACACACACACACACATACACACACACACACACACACACACACACACATATATATATATATATATATATATATATATATATATATATATATATATATATATATATATATATATATAACCAGGCATAGGTCAAATAACGAATGCACATAACCAGACAAAGTTCAAATATCTTACACATAACCAGGCGTAGGTCAAATATCACTCGTATAACCAGACATACGTCAAACATCATATACATAACCAGGCCGGTCTCCCTGGCCTAGGTGTTTAACATCTTTCTCCGTAATCCCGTGTATTCTCGGGAGTAACGTAACCTGCGCGAGAATCGGTAGCGGTTCTCATCTCTTTGGTAACTTACGGGGTATGTGAGCAGGCCGCTCAGAAAGCAATGGCAAACTACTGAGCGTAACCTTGCCTAGTACATCAACGGCAGATGAAAAATGCTGATGTTGACTGCAAAGTCCTGTAAGGGATATGCAAAAAAAAAAAATAAAAAACACCAGACATATGTCAAGTCACACACACACACACATAACCACACATAGGTCAGATATCATACATATAACAAGACATAAGCCAAATAACACACACATAACCAAACATAGGTCAAATATCACTCGTGTAACCAAACAGGTCACATATCACACACATAACCAGACATATGTCAAATATCACACTGACATATGCCTGGGTCATTGACATTGAGATGAGTGACCTGTGTAGCGGGACTACGAGAGAAACAATCAGCCCTGAGAAATAATGGGGCGGGTGTGAGTGGATACGCCTAGAGTGGATGGTGCGAAAGACAGTTGAGTGTTGTGTGAAGTCAGGAGACTTGAAAGTCAGTGAGAGAAGAGAACGGCTGCGGGTCAGGTCGTTTAAGACAGTTGATGTTTTGACTCCGAACGGGTCGGGAGTTGAAGGATAAAAGCAGAGGTAGGACGGATAGAGCTCCGTCCTGGATTGTGTTGTCCTCCGAGTTTGAATGCAGGCCTAAAACCCAGAGTGGGGTGGATAGTGAGTGTAGGCCTATACCCATTGTGTGGGTTGTCGTGTGTGAGGTCCAGCTGGGGCTAGTAGCTGGATACCTGTCGTGTACATTCGAGAGTAAGGAGGCCCTGAAAAGGCAGTGATGTGTGCGGATTAAGTGTGAGGAGGATATACTTATTCGGTGGATTTATATTGTGTCTGGATATATAAGGATGTTCCGTTTGTCCGTGTTCTTTCTGTATTAAAGGATTATGGGCGCCAACTCAATCTTGTTTACTGACTGATGGATGTGTATTACTGGGGTGAGTTGCATTGTGAGACAGTGAGATAGCTCAATTGACACACCAGGAGCATCGTTACCTAGACAACGACCCTCGCACGCACTTATCATAAAGAACGTCGTGTGATATCTGGATGGTCCGTCCTTTCAAGAAACCCATGGCATTAGAGACATTGTTGTCATTCTGTTTATCTGTGAACTCGTCGATTAGTGAGGATACTAAGATCAGAGACGTTATTCAGAGACCCAATTACAACGACAATTATGGCACAAGGGATAAACACCATTTTCAGTAGACAGTCAATGCCAAAAGTGTCCGGGAAGTAAGACAGAGTTCAGCAGAAACCAGATAAAAATAACAATTCTCACTCAGAGAGAGAGAGAGGGTGGACAGCGGAGCGTGTCCACGGGATAAACACTGGGTTTTCTCCGTGCGGGAAATGGCTAGCACATAGTTCACGAGAAGGTCATTGCAGGTAAATTTGCTAGCAGACAGTTAACGGAAAACCAGGATTAATCCAGAAGGGAGTGACGGGGTTGGTCACTAGTTACAAAGAGCGCACAGACAAAAACTGTCGTGGTTGAGACGACAGGCGCATGTGTTTATACGTCAAGAGACTGTGCTAGCGGACAGCACAGGTGAAATGTCGTGTGGACAAAAACGTGTTTGCGACAAGAGCGAGTCAGCATAATGGGACAGTAATCGCTGTCGGTGATAAAGACAGGATTGAAAATTCAAAGATATTGTCAGGTGTGTGTGTGCTGATGCGACGCACGGTGTGGTCACGAGTCGACAGGTGAAGAATTTCACCACAGCTAACACGACGGGGGAGGACGGTGGAAATTGTGAGTTTCCACGGGCAAATCGGGTCAGCGCTGTTTACGAGGACAGCTGACCAAAGTGGTAGTAACGGTACCCCTACCACAGCTGGGTGGGACAGGACAGGTGTCTTTGTGGATAACGGGAAAAGATTCCGGTCAGTTTACAGTGTGTATTATTGTGACAAAGATTACTGAAGTTGACCTGCGGGTCAAGGTTGTTGACAGTGGAAAGTTACTGAGATTTTCTAGAGGAGAACTGGATAAACAAGTTGTTTATGAACGAAACCAGACTTTATGTTCGTCTTTGTTGAAATCCCTTTGTCATCATTATTCTGTTATGAGCAAACATTTTAACGTGGCGTCATCACAACCGTGGTCGTATTTCTTTGCCAATAAGGATTTATATATACAAGTTTAAAGTGCTGAACATTTGCTGCCATTTTGTTATTTATGAATCTTGTCGGGTAACGGCAATCCAGAACATATAGGATACAGCAAAGCGCCATCTCCGCAACGAAGGTAGAAAAACGGTTGGATAATTGCTGTGTTGCCACCACGTCCAGGGAAATTAACAACATATCGAAAAACTATTAACAGTAAAATAAGAACTTTTGGCGACGGATTAAGAAGCACATATTTGTCGGCTAACCATCTGCACATTTTGGTTGCTCTCACCGTTTTAACTGTCGTTATCGATTGTCTACTTATATATATATATATATATATATATATATATATATATATATATATATATATATATATATATATATATATATATATATATATATATATATTTTATTACATGTAGTTGTTGCATAGGCACTTTTTGCGATCTCTATCTACATTAGGATAGGCCTTGCAAAACGTGGTTTTTTTCTTGTGCTTACGATATTTTTGTATGGAAAACGCTAATGAGTTAGCGTGTCGTGCAGTGGCATTGGAGTCCTAACCAATATCTAGAGCCGAGTTGTCTGACGTCAGATTTGTGTATATTTTGATGCTATAATTTTATTTTATTTTTTCTCTCTTTCTTTTCGTTATATTTACATATGATATTTGTTGTGTTCGGATATATGTGATTATTGTGATCTTTCGTCATTTCTACTGTCTAGTGGTCGGTATCCGGTTACATATTATTACGCGCACTGTGGTCGTTTTACACAAGATTGTGGTTGTTACTGTGGTTTATTTCTTTGTGATCACCGTCTCTATGTACTTGGCTTGTGAGTCTAACGTTTTATAGACAACACTTACTGTTATCATTCATTCGTTTTGTATATTTATATATATATATATATATATATATGTATGTTTAAATATATTTCCAGAGTTTTTTTTTAACAGCTATTGCAGATATATGTGAGGGAGTATAGGTAATACCCCCCCCCCTCTCACTACCTAGTCCGTGAAGAGTGACTGTGTGAGTACAGAGTGATATTATTAGTACTACGGATTTACGTACAGTCTTAGTGGAGGTGTACTTAGGGAAAGTACACAAAGACTAACAGCAGAGGTTTTACATTTATAATTGGCTGACAGACAGCAACGTGTCCACAAGTACAAGATGCCTACTTTAATGGAATATATTGAAGCAGGTGAACGGTTAGGCTTGAAGGGTAAAGAGTTACAGGAGTATGCCGAAGCAAAAGAACAAAAACAGATTGAAAGAGAGGAAAGGCATAATGAACGCGAGGCAAAGCGTCTACAGGAAGAGAAAGAGACACAAGTAAAACTAGAAATGGAACAACTAGAATTTGAAAAGTTAAAACAAACAAATGCGATGGAAATTGTGAAAGAGAAGCTCAAGTGTCAAATGGAAACTCAAATTGCATTAAAAAAGTTAGAATTTTCATCTAAAGGTCAAAGTGAGGAAAACAGAAGACCTTCACAGTCGTCACAGAGACTAAAACTGCCATATTTTACGGACTGGGATTGTCTTGAATCTTATCTTTCAAGATTCGAATCGTCTGTGAAAACTCTAGGCATTCCAGAGGGAGAATATGCGATGCGACTTGGCGAATTTCTTACGGGTAAGGCCCTAGATACAATGTTTAATTTACCTGTGGAAGAAAGAAACAACTACACTATTTTGCGTCAACGTTTGTTAACAAAGTTCCAACTAACTGAGCATGGTTATAGAACAAAGTTTAGACACTTAGGACCACACAGATTTCACAGATTTTGTTAACACAGTAAAGAACACATTTAACAAATGGATGGAGCTTGCAGAAGTAGGGAAAGATTTTAATAAATTAGTGGATTTAATGTTAAGAGACAAGGTAGTATCTGCATGCAATACAAACTTAGTAGCTTTCTTTGAGGAACGTAAGCCAAAGAACATAGAACACAATGTCTCAGTAAGGGCAAAACTACATGACTGCACATCCTAACGTATCTATTGATAGACAATTTAGTGAGGAAATAGTCTGTGCAGCGTACACTAAACAGGACCAGAATCCAGTCATCAGACCAAGGGAGAAAAGTGTGGATTCAGCACAGAAAGGGGAGCAGCAAGAACTTCAAGATATTGATTTCCGAGGAAATAATGTTGGTAGGGCAGGACGGTACCCATACAAAAGAGGGAATTTTCAGAGACGTCCAAACAGTTATGCCGGATGTTGGAATTGTGGGAGCTGGAGACACAAAATGGCAGAGTGTGATGCACAACCATCAGATGGACCAACGAACAATAGTAAAAGGGAGATCACTTGTTTCAAATGTGGAAGGAAGGGGCATGTCAGCTATCATTGTACGATGAGGGAAACGGAGCATTATAATGCAGCACAAGTTATTGAGACTATCAACAATGAAGATTGTAGTGGGTGAAAACCTCTTTTTGAAAAAGACGGTCAGCCAGTCTTAGTGTGTGGTCATGCAGTTAAAGCAGGATCAGCAGTGCATGAAGGAGGAAGTCTGAAGATGCACCATAGATTTGTTAATGATAGGCTAGCGTTAACAATTAGGGATTCCGGATGTACTTCCATCGGAGTTAGAAAGAGTTTAGTGCATCCCTCGGATTATACAGGGAAAAAGATTAGACCCATAACATTTAATGGGACAGTAGAATTCTACCCATTAGCCGTGATAACAGTGAAAACACCATATATCACAGGAAGAGTGACAGCGTGTGTTCTGGACGCACCAGTGGCGGATTTGATCATAGGAAATGTAGCAGGAGTTAAAGATTGTACAGAAGAAGAAGTAGTTTATTGGGATCAGAAACATAGTTTAAATAGTAGCGAGGTAGGTACCAAAAGAAAACCTAAATTAGAGAGTATAGCTGAACAAGAAGAGGCACCTGAAGTAGACACAGGAACTCAGGGCAAGGATAGTACAGCTGAGCAGGTGAGAATGGATCTCAAATATAGCTGTTGGGAATCCCAGAGACAAGATAATACGACAGACAAATGTTTCCAAGGGTGTAGTAGAGTAGAAAATAGCCAGTCAAAGAAGGGTAGATGGTGCTTCGAAAGGAAGAATAATGTTCTCACTCGCAGGTTTTCAGATGGCGGAACTGCATGTGGGCAAGTAGTATTACCCTTAGCATATAGAGACCGATATACTAGAACAGCTCAGGATAGGGCATGTGCAGGGCACATAGGAGTAAGGCGGAAGCAGCATAGAGCAGGATGCCAGGTATATTGGCCAGGATTTAATAAAGATGTCAGACTAAACAGAGATTCCAGTGTAACAGTGCAATATGCAGATAGCAATGTTAACGCAGTTCAAAAGAGTGTTAACGACATCACTGAACCAGGATTAGCAAACGGATGTGTTAAAGATATAGGAAACATGAGGCATGGGTATATGAAGGGTAGACACAGCATCGACAAGACTCATAGGTGGAGGTTTGAGGCAAGAAACGAACCACCTGATATAGGGCCGGTACACAAATAGCTTGTGTCATTTTGAGGATGGTAAGAGACCTGCAGATACACAGATATGATGTTTCCAATGATGTATTATTATTATGTGATGTATTAGTTCATGCATTGGTACACAAGATAGAAAGTTGGTTGCATTGATGTGTGGGGAATATGATAGTGTACTATGAGCATTTGATGTATTATTTAGTGTGGTAGCTAGAGTAAGGTGGCGCCATACTTAGGGCTACCTAGGCAATAGTCTGGGTCACATATTTGATAAGTATTAGTCTCCCAACATTTGAAAACGATGTTTTCTTTTAAGGGGGGGGGGGGTAATGACATATGCCTGGGTCATTGACATTGAGAAGAGTGACCTGTGTAGCGGGACTACGAGAGAAACAATCAGCCCTGAGAAATAATGGGGCGGGTGTGAGTGGATACCCCTAGGGTGGATGGGGCGAAAGACAGTTGAGTGTTGTGTGAAGTCAGGAGACTTGAAAGTCAGTGAGAGAAGAGAACGACTGCGGGTCAGGTCGTTTAAGACAGTTGATGTTTTGACTCCGAACGGGTCGGGAGTTGAAGGATAAAAGCAGAGGTAGGACGGATAGAGCTCCGTCCTGGATTGTGTTGTCCTCCGAGTTTGAATGCAGGCCTAAAACCCAGAGTGGGGTGGATAGTGAGTGTAGGCCTATACCCATTGTGTGGGTTGTCGTGTGTGAGGTCCAGCTGGGGCTAGTAGCTGGATACCTGTCGTGTACATTCGAGAGTAAGGAGGCCCTGAAAAGGCAGTGATGTGTGCGGATTAAGTGTGAGGAGGATATACTTATTCGGTGGATTTATATTGTGTCTGGATATATAAGGATGTTCCGTTTGTCTGTGTTCTTTCTGTATTAAAGGATTATGGGCGCCAACTCAATCTTGTTTACTGACTGATGGATGTGTATTACTGGGGTGAGTTGCATTGTGAGACAGTGAGATAGCTCAATTGACACACCAGGAGCATCGTTACCTAGACAACGACCCTCGCACGCACTTATCATAAAGAACGTCGTGTGATACACACACATAACCAGATATATGTCAAATATCACACACATAACCAAACATATGTCAAATATCACACACATAACCATCCACAGGTCAAATATCACTCTTATAGCCAAACAGGTCAAATATCACACACATAACCAGACATAGGTCAAATATCACACACATAACCAGACATATGTCAAATATCACACACATAACCAGACATAGGTCAAATATCACACACATAACCAGACATAGGTCAGATATCACACACATAACCAGACACAGGTCAAATATCACACACATAACCAGACATATGTCACATATCACACACATAACGAGACATAGGTCAAATATCACACACATAACCAGACATAGGTCAAATATCACACACATAACCAGACATAGGCCGAATATCACACACATAACCAGACATAGGTCAAATATCACACACATAACCAGACATAGGTCAAATATCACACACATAACCAGACATATGTCAAATATCACTCATATAACCAAACACGTCAAATATCATACACATAACCAGACATATGTCAAATATCACTCGTATAACCAAACAGGTCAAATATCACACACATAACCAGACATATGTCAAATATCACACACATAACCAGACATAGGTCATATATCACTCGTATAACCAAACAGTTCAAATATCACACACATAACCAGACATAGGTCAAATATCACACACATAACCAGACATAGGTCAAATATCACACATATAACCAGACATAGGTCAAATATCACTCGTATAACCAAACAGGTCAAATATCACACACATAACCAGACATAGGTCAAATATCACACACATAACCAGACATAGGTCAAATATCACACACATTACCAGACATAGGTCAAATATCACACACATAACCAGACATAGGTCAAATATCACCACATTACCAGACATAGGTCAAATATCACACACATAACCAGACATATGTCAAATATCACACACATAACCAGACATAGGTCAAATATCACACACATAACCAGACATAGGTCAAATATCACTCGTATAACCAAACAGGTCAAATATCACACACATAACCCTACATATGTCAAATATCACTCGTATAACCAAACAGGTCAAATATCACACACATAACCAGACATATGTCAAATATCACACACATAACCAGACATATGTCAAATATCACACACATAACCAGGCATAGGTCAAATATCACACACATAACCAGACATAGGTCAAATATCACACACATAACCAGATATAGGTCAAATATCACACACATAACCAGACATATGTCAAATATCACACACATAACCAGACATATGTCACATATCACACACATAACCAGACATAGTTCAAATATCACTCGTATAATCAAACAGGTCCAATATCACACACATAACCAGACATAGGTCAAATATCACACACATAACCAGACATAGGTCAAATATCACACACATAACCAGACATAGGTCAAATATCACTCGTATAACCAAACAGGTCAAATATCACACACATAACCAGGCATCGGTGAAATATCACACACATAACCAGACATAGGTCAAATATCACACACATAACCAGACATAGGTCAAATATCACACACATAACCAGACATATGCCAAATATCACTCGTATAACCAAACAGGTCAAATATCACACACATAACCAGACATATGTCAAATATCACTCGTATAACCAAGCAGGTCAAATATCACACACATAACCAGACATAGGTCAAATATCACACACATAACCAGGAATAGGTCAAATATCAAACACATAACCAGACTTAGGTCAAATATCACACACATAACCAGACATAGGTCAAATATCACACACATAACAAGACATAGGTCAAATATCACTCGTATAACCAAACAGGTCAAATATCACACACATAACCAGACATAGATCAAATATCACACACATAACCAGACATAGGTCAAATATCACACACATAACCAGACATAGGTCAAATATCACACACATTACCAGACATAGGTCAAATATCACTCGTATAACCAAACAGGTCAAATATCACACACATAACCAGACACAGGTCAAATATCACACACATAACCAGACATATGTCAAATATCACACACATAACCAGACATATGTCAAATATCACACACATAACCAGACATAGGTCAAATTTCACACACATAACCAGGCATAGGTCAAATATCACACACATAACCAGACATATGTCAAATATCAAACACATAACCAGACTTAGGTCAAATATCACACACATAACCAGACATAGGTCAAATATCACACACATAACAAGACATAGGTCAAATATCACTCGTATAACCAAACAGGTCAAATATCACACACATAACCAGACATAGATCAAATATCACACACATAACCAGACATAGGTCAAATATCACACACATAACCAGACATAGGTCAAATATCACACACATTACCAGACATAGGTCAAATATCACTCGTATAACCAAACAGGTCAAATATCACACACATAACCAGACACAGGTCAAATATCACACACATAACCAGACATATGTCAAATATCACACACATAACCAGACATATGTCAAATATCACACACATAACCAGACATAGGTCAAATTTCACACACATAACCAGGCATAGGTCAAATATCACACACATAACCAGACATATGTCAAATATCACACACATAACCAGGCATAGGTCAAATATCACACACATAACCGGACCAAAGTCATATACGAAATACACATAGTCAGACATATGCCAAATAGCACGCACACACACACACACACACACACACACACACACACACACACACACACACGCGCACACACACACACAGACAACGAAGTATGGGTTAAATAATACACATAACCAGTCATAGGTTAAATAACAAACAGAATACCAGACATAGGCCAATTAACAAACATACAACCAGACATAGACTAAATAACAAACACACATAACCAGTCATAAATCTAAAATATCACACACATAACCTTTGTATCGTAGTAGAGGTCGACCCTGAGATCTCTTACCCATCTGTAATTCACCAAAAGAGGATGTCCTTTGGTATTCTTCCATAATCCATCCTCCTAAGATGTCCTGTCCATCTAAGTCTCCGAAAACTGAGCATGGAATAAACCGTCACACAACCTGATCTTTCCAATACTTTAGTATTTGTGATTTTGTCTCGCCACTTAATACCAAGAATTCTTCGCAGACACCGCATATGAAATATGTTTAAATGTTTCTCTTGGTGTGAGTAAGTTGTCCAGGCTTCACTGCCATAAAAAAGAGTAATAAAACCACAGTCTTGATAGACAAGGACTTTTGTTTTGGCAGTAAGCTTCCTGTTCTCCCAGACTCGTTTTCTTAACCTGTTCATTGTTGTTGCTGCCTTACCAATCTGGATCGTGATATCCTGATCTAGGGATAATCTGCTTTTTACTACTGATCCTAGATATGTAAAATGGTCTACCATCTCTAGTTCGGCGTCGTCAATAAAGATTGATGGTACCCCATGTGCACCTTGTGACATAATCTGTGTCTTCGTTTTGCTAATTGTTAAACCATATTTAGAACAAGCATTGGAGAATGCAGATGGTAGACATTGTAATTCTTCCTCAGCGGCCTTGTGGGAGCACGTGTACACCTCGATGGAGCAAATGGATCACCATAACCTGGCAAGAATGAGACAGCGAGGAGTGACGAGGGGATCTGGCCGACGCTCGACGCTCAGAGGAAAGGCGAGACGGACTTATAATCAGATTACTACTGGAGCTATTGGTGTTGGAACTCTTCGTTGGGTGCTGAGGATGGAGACGGAGCGCTTAACCCGAATGCTGTAATGTCGGTTCTTAAATCAATCAATCAATCAATTCTTCCTCAGAGTGGGTTGTAATTGCAGAATCATCTGCAATAAGCAGCTCTCTGATCAGTTCCCTCCTAATTTTGGTCTTGGCTTCAATCTCTGAGAATTTTATAGGCCGCTATCTGAGAATGAGTGAATGTATATACCACCATCCTGATCATGTGAAGAAGTGAAAATTATATTCCAAAGAGGGTGGGAGCTAGCACACAACCTTGCTTAACTCCACTCTTGATTTCACTCTTCTGAGGTTGCACCATAAAACTTGATTATACCCTTCATGCCTGTGTGGATATTCCCAACACTTCATGGGAAAACGCATTTCAGACTCAGTGAACGACGTTAATGGCTGTCTTAGGACAACATCGTCCGATAGGGACAGTCAAGAGCCACAGGTGACACTAGAGTCTAGTGTTTCCCAACGTGGGGCCCACGCCCCACAGGGGGACAATTCGATTGTTAAGGGGGGCAATTCGAAAATGGAAGAAATCGGCTAGATATAACAAAACGGGGAGACTTGAGACTGAAGTTAACTAAATTGGAACCTGACAAAAATTCTCTTTGTAGCAAGCATCAAGTGCAAGGATCTCACTACATTTAAATAATAAATAATTACTAATAATTAAAATAATATAGAAAAATCTTTCATTAAAATTATTGTATACTTGAATTGCAATTCTACATTATCTTCTTCTTCTTTGGATTCCGAGCCATTGAGGTTCTTTGCTGCAGATACAATCCGTCTCCATTCGTCTCTGTGGTTAACCTTCTCTTGCCAGTCGTTGATTCCAAGTGCTTGTAGGTGTCGTGTGTGTAAAGAATGAATGTCGTATTAGTTACTTGTTCTTCTTTACCACTTTAGTGTCGTCCCTGGAGTGAAGGGAATCAACACCCACATTATTTTTTAATCCAATATCTCTATCCTGGAGATATCCAGCAGACTCCATCCACACACGCCTTCAATCTGAAGACACCTTCTTCTCACTCTTGCTCACTCCTGGATCATGCCCCCTCTCATTCTTCCCCAACATAACATACTTGACAACTCTAGCCTCAACAAATAAACAAATAAGAAATTTATTAAAGCAAAGAGTATATGTAGGAGAAGTGTGTATGTGTGTATAAGGTGTAGAATGCGTGACGTGTATTCTAATGTTAGACCAGTGATTTAGAAGCAAAGTCTGTAACATCATAGTGCTTAGCACACAACAGCACAATTTTTTCCGGACAGTGAACCTCACCCAGAAGATGACGACTTTCTCCAATCACTCGAACAAGCAGGATGCTGGTAATCCGATAGACACTGTTGATCTTTGTCTTCACTCTACCACACGGTGAAGTTACTCTGTTTCCTAATATTTGTTTGAACTGATAGTCTTCCAATTAACTGAAATGTCACTTGGGGAAAGTTTTAATGTTCATAAGTCTCTGATTATAACATTTCCCCTCTTTTAGAACTAAACCTATTAATGTTTGTTAGGTAGATGTGTGTGTATATATATATATATATATATATATATATATATATATATATATATATATATATATATATATATATATATGTATATATATCCTTAGTATGCGAGTTATTAATCTTCGGTGATGAAGCTTATCACTCATTAAACACAACACTTCTGTTCATAAAATTCTACTCAGCAGAAGCCAGGTTTCTGCGGAACAACTAGGTTCTGAGCCCCGTGTAAAACCTCTCAGCAACCTCTGTCTTCTTTCCATGAGCCCTCATTGTATAAAACTTGGAACTGCTTCTTCGTAATAAATCATCTCACACTCACTTGGAACACTCAAGGGGAACTGTAAATGGAACCTGTAGAGTAGATAACATCATGGTGAGGGCAACTTAGTCCTGGCCAGAATTAGGTAAGTGTAGGCCAATAACAGCACTCAGATCTATAACAGAGATCCGATCTCTGTCATACGGCCAAATCGCGCATCACATTGGTCTTATACATGGCAACACCAGGAAAGAATAAAGGGACGGGTAGAAACCCAGCAGATGCCCTACTGGAAGATCCTACCATTACACATACCTCTTCTCCCTCTCAACCATCCTTAATCTCTCTAATTATTATTCCACTACATTGTCCTCAACTTCCTGAGTAAAATGATATATAACACAAGCTAATTGAAGCCACACAATAGAATACTAGTGCCGACGCTCCTATGATACTTTCTAGCACCGCACTTATAGAACATTCTATCACTAATCATAATACATTATATCACTGCACCTATAATACATTATATCACCGCACAGTACTGTGCTATATTCCTAATCATACTCTTAAGTCAGATATAATTAATTGCCTACCATATGTCTATTCCTGTTGTTACTCGAGAAACTAGGCAACCCGATTGGATCTATGTCCGCGGATAACTATCACTACTTAGACAGCCCCGTCCCTCTAATATAACACAACTCGGAATAATCCCCAATCCTAACACTTCAGAATATTTTTCTCGACTCCGTCCACCTGTTTACCGCACTGGGTTTTATATGGGTGCTTGAGTGAGTCACCAGAAAGTCCAGACGCCAATCAGTCCAGAATCTGGCTTTGTCCTCTTGTTTCTAGACTAACCAGAGTCAATTAGCTGTCAAGTTTCCTTTTCATCTGGGGAGTTCTTTGTCTCATCCAACAAATATCCTGGTTGTATGTAAGCCAGAGACCTTTCTCCCATTACAGAATCCTTCTGACCTCTAGCAGACATCTGTCCATTACTTTCAACGGCCAACTCCCGTTTTGTAGACAAATGTCGCCAGTACACACCTCTCGAACAACATCCTGTCATCAAACTGTCGACTGTGTGTAGACAACGCGACGTGACTCCCTTTGATCTCATACACACTGTCGACCAGGTGCAGAAAATCTGTACCGACGTATTTTCCTCAGTTTGTTCACCATCAAAGAGTCAATTGTGTTAGCAAAATAATGTCGGGTTTGGTTATCATCGGTCGCAACTAACAAGTTTATTTATCCTGTGACAGTAGGTCTGTATATATATATATTATCTCTCCACCGTCTTCTTGGTCTACCTCGGGGTCTACGGTCATTTATTTCTTGAGTGTAAGCGAGTTTTGTTTCCCTATTATCTTCCATGCCGGCTTCCTGGCCTAGGGGTTAGCGACTTTTCTCCGTAATCTCGTATACTCTCGTAAGTAACGTGACGACGGTGAGAATCAGAAGTGGTTCGAATCGCGTCGGTAACTTACGGGGTATGTGAACCGGCCGCTCAGAAAGCAATGGCAAACTACTGAACGTAATCTTGCCAAGAAATCAACAATCAGCAGAAAGATGCTGATGTTGACAGCAATGTCCCGTAAAGGATACGCAAACAATGAAAAAAACAATTATCTTCCATTCTTTCTATATGCCCCAGCCCCAGCCATTGCAGTCTATTAGCTTTCATGATACCAGTGATTAACGGGGACTTAAACAGATCATAAATGTCTCTGTTACTTCTTCTTTTCCACTCTCCACTTTGTGTATCCCTAATGGGCCCAAAGATGCGTCTTAAGACTTTGTTCTCAAAGCTTTGTAACAAGGTTTCGTCTTCTTTAGTTGTACTCCAGGTTTCAGAGCCATACAGCATAACTGGTCTAATCAGTGTTTTGTATATTGTAGTTTTCCATTATATGTTTTGAAAATTTACTTACTGTGTTTGCTCAATAATTTCCTAGTGATTTCTTCCTAAAACCTATCATTCAAGTTTCTTTAGTGAACATTTCAATTTTTGAATATTAAAAATAATGTATATGTTGGGGGGGGGGGGGGGGGGGGGCATAAGAATTTTAGAAAGGCTTAGGTGGGGCGTAGCACAAAAAAGGTTGGGAAACACTGCATTAGACCGTCATCCAGCTACTGATGACAAGATCATAACTAAACTAAGTAAATTTAAAATAGGTACAAGGAACGTCAGAACGTTAAATGAGCTTGAAAAGTTGAACAATAGTATAAGTGATATGGAAAGCATGAAATTGAATATCATAGGCATAAGTGAGATGAGATAGAAGAGATGGGGCAAAATTATAACTGACAAACAAATAATAATTTATTCTGGAGGGGATACACACGAAAAGGGAGTAGGAGTAATATTTGATTTTTTAAAAAAAAACAGCCAAATCAATTAATATTTACTGGTGTATTTCAGATAGAGTTATTATAGTCAAAGTGAAAGGTAAACCAGTATATATAGATATACTGCACAAGTATACGCAGCGACAACAAGCAGTAGTGATGAAGAAATACACCACTTTTACGATGAAGTAGAAATGGCGTTATCTCAAATTAAATCACAAGAAATAAAAATAATACTAGGAAAGTTTAATGCAAAAGTAGGAAAGGGGAAAATGGATGATGCAGTGGGGAATTATGGTTAAGGTAAAAGAAATGACAGAGGAGAGAAACTAATAGAATAGGCAAATATCAATGATATGCTAACAGGAAACATCTGGTTTAAACACCATAAAAGACGACTTTACACATGAAAAAGCCATGATAAGACAATACTCAACCACTATTGACTACATATCTATTAATAAAAGGTTTAGGAATGCGTTACGTAATGTAAAGACAATGCCGGTTGCTGACTTCATGTACCACTATGTGGACTAATCAAAGTAAGGCTGAAGAGAGGAAAAAGAGCGGTTAAGAACATGAGACTTAATAAAAAGGTTTTGACAGTAGATAAAATAAATTCAAGAACAAAACAGAGTGACTATGAAAATTAGATGCAATGCAATAGCTAGCATACAGAGTACTAATAAACAATGGGAAATGTAAAGGGAATCCATTCATCAAACGAGCAAAGAAATATTACTGGATAGACGCCAAACAGCTAAGAAAACATGCATGACTGAAAAACATCTTACAGTTGATGGCCAAATTATAACAGAGTAAAGATGACAAACAAGAATATGCTAAGATAAAAAAGAAAAAAGAAGTAAGCAATAAATGTGTGAAGGCAAAAGAAAGTTTGTTAAACGAGCAGTGCAAGAAAATTGAATTAAATTATATTAAAGATACAAAAATATATTCACAGAAAAATCAGTGAGCTCACAGGTAGAAAAATAAGAATAAATACAGGGAGTTTAAAATCAAAAACAGGAAAGATATTATTGGAGAAAGGTGCTATAATGAAGAGGCGGAATTAGTATTTGGCAAACTTCCATGGTGGAAAAAGAGGAGAATTAACAGAAGAAAGTAGAGTAGAAGGTTTACTTATTCTAAAAGTAGAAGTCGCTGACGACATTAAACATATGAAGAAAGGAAAAACGGCTGAGCCAAGTGGAATCACAATGGAAGAATTAAAAGCACTGGTAGATTTGGGGTGATATATTAACCAATATGTTGAATGATATTTACAGCAGTGGATATCTACCTAGTGATATGCTGAAATCGGTATTTATAGCTATACTAAAAATACCAGGAGCAATGCGAAGATTTTCATAAAATTAATTTCATAAACCATTTCACTAAGCTTCTACTCAGATTTATAATGAGAAGAACAAGAAAGAAGATAAAAATGGAAATTTGTGTAGAACAGTATCGATTTCTGAAAGGATAGGGTACAAACAATGCAATATAAACATTACGGACACTAATAGAAAGATCAATAAAGAAACAGAAAGACATATATTTGTGCTTCATAGATAATACTAAGGCATTTGATCAAGAAAAAAGTGATGAATGATTAAAATGTTGGTAGAATTAACATTAATGTGAAGGATCTCCGAATAATAAGGTATATTTATCGGAACCAAGTAGCAGCAATTAAAATGGGAAATAAAGGGGACAATTATGAACAAACAGAGCTAGGAGTACGACAGGAGTGTGTCTTGTCACTGGATCTCTTCTCCCTCTATTTAAAAAAAAATAAATTAAGATGCATGTTCTTCACAAGACGTAGCAGTCAACCCCAGAATTTTCGCTGTTCATGATTCCTGGGCAAATGTTACGTTCAGTAGTTTGCCATTGCTTTCTGAACCACCGGCTCCAATACCTTTTACGAAAAAACCAGCACCGCTGTGTTTCGAACCCGGGTATATGGGCTCACAAACCGCGTTCACAAGCCCTTAACCACAGAGACCGGTATAGCGAAGTAATAATGAGATTGTTCAAAGTGAAGCCAGGAATACTCATCGGAGGTTATTATATAAACAATTTACGCTATGCAGATGACAATTCAACAACTGTTTAATATTGTAATAAGGGAGAGTGCAAAGAAATGACACTCCTTGAATATCAGGAAAACAGTAACATTGACGATATCAAAATGTGAAATAGAAATTGAAGGGAAAATTCTTAACCAATTGGATAGTTTTAAATACTTAGGGGCATTTGTAACATCAGATGGAAGATGCACAACAGAGATTAAGAGCAGGATAGGGCAAGCAAAGGCTGCATTTCGGAAAATGAAGAGTATCCCAAGCAATAAGTCGCTATCAATGAATGTAAGAAAGGAAGTACTCAAGTACTATATAGAACTTGTATTACTGAATGGCAGTGAATCTTGGGATTGTAAATGAACAATATAGGAAGAACTTGGACGCAACCGAGATGTGGCTCCTAAGACGAATGTTGTGCGTTCCTTGAACTGCCAAAGTAACTAATAACGAATGCCTGGAAGAGGCTAATAAAACTAGAACATTGTATACAACAATAAGAAAGAGGCAAACTGCTTTCTTTGGTCATGTTATGAAAATAGAGGGGCATTATATAACGTCGTCACAACTGTAAAGATCAAGGGGAAGAGAGGCAGAGGCAGACCACGTGCAATGATGCTGGATGGATTGAGGCGGTGGCATTGAGGAATATCATCAGAAGAGTTGATCCAGAACACCAAAGACCGAGATAAGTTGAAAGTCATGAACGCCTACGCCAGCTGGCATGGTACTTAATGATGACGATGATGGGGCTTGGCAGCCCATTACATACATCACCCATGGAGTATGAAGTATTTGACCTTATATATTCTAGGCACAGTATGCTGAGATGAGCAGTTTTCTTTCTTTCCCAGAAAATTGATCTGCACAGAAAACTTTCATTTGGCTTTAAGTTTGGAAGATGTTGTCAGTTGGAAATAGAACTGATTACATAACTTCATAACCCGGTATAAACTGATTATTAAAAGCTGGACAACGAATCATCATCAATTGCCTTGCCGACTGACGTAGGATATAATGTTTTCCCACATCTTTTCATCTACAACGGCATTAAATAAATTCGTATTCTGACTCCTTTCAATGCCAGGAATTTTCTCTCGCTGTCTTCCTCTATCTCTCTTTCCGCAACTCGTTTCCGTTGTCACAACATAATTCAGTGGTGTCTTATGATGTGGCCATAAAATGAATACTGCCTTGCTAGCTGCTCGCTTGCTTGTGTTCGCTGGCTGTGAACTCCAGCGTGAAGTCCTGTATGTCGGATGAAGGCATCCTGTTGTCCAACATCAGTGTGATGTCATACATGACCTGAGGTTTGCGTGAATATCCGTTGTCTCATGTCTGGCTTATTGGTGTGCAGACTGGTGGTTCCTTGCCATGCAGGCAGATATTCTCCGACTTCGGAAGAATCAGCTATCCTACTACGTTAGCCAGGACCCCGAAGGGACCTGTTGCCCAGGACGTACGACTAGGACGTGTAAGTAGGTCTCGGCCATTGTAGAACCTGGCCCTGGTGCCTTGGAAACACCTCTGCGTCCCTGGCCAGTGTAGAACCTGACCCTGGTGCCTTGGAAACATCTCTGCGTCCCGAATACTGCCTCTTTTTGATGGTTTTGATAAGCTGCCTGTCTGACTTTGTCAAAAGATAGTGATGTGTTTATTACATATGGCTGAACAACTGAACGTCAGTCAAGCAAATGGTTTTACCAAAGACTTTCTGTTCTGGCACAACGCCATGACATATACAGACAAATAATAATATATACACTAGAGTTCGTAATAATCATAAAAATAACGAAGAAATCTCGACACTGTCAATGAAAGCAAGTGTGAAAAGATGAATGAATAACTAGAGATAGTTAAGACAAATACAAGAGTAAACTACAACAATGCTGAAATTAACACAATAATTGTAAGTGCAGCGAAAAGTTTAATGAGGAAAAGGATATGAAAGTGATGAGGTATTAAAGGGCGACATCAAAGTAGAACAGGGTGGGGAAGAAAAAGAAGAAGAGGAAGAAACAGAAGAAGCAAACTACATCAAAAGCACTCTCAGCAATATGAACAACATCGAAACACACATTATAAAAATAAAAAAAAAATAAAACTGAAATAGAATGTCTGTTTTCTTGTATAAAAAAGCAAAATATGCTAATAATAACAACATAGACCACACCATCAAGATTCTACCCCTGCGTATTATAATGGTTCTAAAAAATGCAAAGTATACGTACACTAATCTTCAGAAATCATAGGTCACGTGTCATAGACATGTACACATAAACCAGTAGTGCACCATTTCCCGCCTCAACAATTAGCGATGGCACTTGCATGTCCCGGGCGCTGAAAAAATGCAACACTAATTATACGGAGATATTCATGTCTGGAGTTTTCTAATGAAAACAGAGGACAGACCGGTTTAATTGTATGCCGATTTCTGAACTACGTCGTAATACAAAGATAAATATCAAAACACGCAGGACCACACTAATGGGTAGCTAAGTTGCCAGCTGGCCCGAGTCTAGAATTATGTTTTGAAAGTGCTCTTAAGTATAGTAGTATTTGTTTGTACACCAGACAGGGGCGGAAACTGGGTTTGGTATTCATTATAATAATAGTTGAAAGGGAAATAACTGGTTTCCGTTTCACTTTCTTTACTAGAAAAAAGCGATTTTGTATATTATTTTTAAGTGTAAATTGTTAAAATGTTGGGCACTGTTGTGGAAGATTCTTCATTTAATGAACATCGATACTTTAATTCAATCACGAACTTGGAAGGGAAAATATTATTCCTGAATGTCAAGGCACATTTGTTTCTTCAGAGGGAAGATCGGACAATTTCGAGACTATCTGTTTGAACTGTGTATGCTTGACTTTAACCGTTCTACTTGTTAGCGTGTCATTCTTCCTTTCGCTTTCGATAAATATCAATCAAGCTAAGATCAAAGTGTAGTATCTACACTTGATATGGTCAGGAACACCAGCAGGGCCGCCATCATAATGGCACGCAGGGACATAGAACGTCATGGGGCGCCTCTTGCCCCTGGGGAACCGTGAGGCCCCCCCCCCCCCCCTGTTTAAAATTGTCAATCAATACATATTAACATATTAACTTAATTAGTAATGTCGCTCTTAGGCATCTTGGCCAAGGTCGAAGTGTAACCCGACAACACTACATATGGACATACAGATCACAGCCTCCAGAAATCAATACACTCCCCCAGTAACACACGGGGCCCAGGAACGACATTTGGCAGATGACGCTTTTGTGGGACTGACGAACCCTCTACAGTCACTTAATTAGTATAGTATTCTCATACGGATTCACGGGCAGATATAGCCTGTTAGCTTGGTTGTAATCTGTTCAGAGGAAATCAACCTGACACAAATGCATGACCAAGTCGGACACACTAGCCTTTGGGTTGCATAGCTACATGTGATGCAATTCTCTCGATAGAGGAACAGAGAAGATGAAGTCGAACTAAATATTATGAGCGAAACTACTCCGCCTTGTGGCTAAGATCCACATAATTCAACACAAACTGTAAGCTGTTCGACAAGCTAGTTGCAGGCCGACAGCAACACGCCCAGGCAAGATAAAATGCAATTTATGGACATGCAACTTGATATTATGTCAAGGATGGCTCTAATTGTACTTGAAATGTAAAGGATATTTTACATACCTTATGGCGTAATGGGCAAATGGTTCTAGTCTCACATTTGTATAAACCAGTGGGTACTCCAAGACTGATGAATATCAGACCTAATGCCTTCACTTCCCTTTTCTTGGTATCCGTTAATTCGACCATGAGCAACAAGATGGTGGTCATGCTTCGAAGAACCTTTTACACACAACAAATCCAAAAGGGGAATATGGTATTTCTTCCACATATTCCCACGTCAACCATGACATACAAGAACTAACGTGGTCAGTATTAAACTCTGTGTAACAAAACACCAAGGCATCTCTAGACCCTGTAGAGAAAAGGCAAACACAAACACTAGTATTTAAACATAAAAGCCACAAACAGTATGTTGCACGATTTACTGCCTGGCATATGTTGCTACATCTCCTCGGGTGCATACTGCAGAATTATGTACCATATGAACTGAATACATTAATAATATTTCAGCTGAAACAAATAAAACATATAGTCACAGGTATTGTTCGAATGTGGAACATCTGTTATTCCCAGAGCCATTTCAAACCTCACAACGAACTCATTCTGTTTGCACGAAACCGACTGAAAGAGCCTAATTGCTAACGACTCACAATATTTGAGGATTCGTGTAAATACAAACACTTGTAAATACCTAACAAGAACCGTAAGCCTGTAGCACAGAATTTACTCTGTGAACATAATGAAACTTAAAGACGAAATAGACATAATAGTAAAGCTAATATCACCATCATCACATGCCATGCCGATAAGAGTGGGCATCATGATTCGCCATCCCATGTGGCGGCTAAAATGAATAATAATGAATAATTACAGTATAACATCCCACAATTGTACGATTTTCTGGTTATTGAAACCGCTCTCCGTAACGCCATCGACATAGCTAAGATTAAAATTAGTATAAGTAATAACTCAAAATTTCAGATTATTTTTTGTTTGTTCACATATCCTTTTACAGGACATCGCTGTCAACATCAGCATCTTTCAGCTGATTGTTGATTTCTTGGCAAGATTACGCTCAGTAGTTTGCCATTGCTTTCTGAGCGACCGGCTCACATACCCCTAAGTTACCGACGCGGACAGAACCGTTACCGATTCTCGCGCAACATCACGTTACTCACGAGAGTATATGGGATTACGGAGAAAGTCGTGTAACGCCTAGACCAGGGAGACCGACAGTTTCTGAATACATGAACATAATTAGATAATTTTCAACCACAGAAGCCACGAACAATATGTTACAAAATTTATTGCCTGGTATACGTCGCTGCATCTCGTCAGTGCATACTGCAGAATTATATACCTTATAACGTGAATAAATGAATAATATACATTGTCACAGGTATTGTACTTAGCGGTGTCGAGGTGAAGAATAAACATCGGGGGGAGTGCCGTTTTTTGGTTTCATGTATCGAGATTCCAATGTACTCTATTACTCCCTCTGACCCTCCCTCTGTTTACATGGTCGGACTAATCTTCTGGTTCCATTGGCGGCATAAAGCTGGTAGAAAGACTGTGTTGTAGAGTGTTTTAGTATGTACTGATACGCGTTTGTTCGTTAGTATTGGTGCCATTTGTCCTATGAGTTGGTTTTCATTAGTATTGGTGATTTGTCCAATGAGTTGGTGATCCTTAGTTTGTGTACCACTAGTCGAATGAACTTGTTTGCCTTATTGCATTTATTTCCGATCTCGTCTTCTGATTTGCCTTTTGATAATATTATTCTTCCTAGATATTTGAACCTCTTTTCTTGTTTCAGGGGGTGTTCTTTTAGAAAAATCTTTATTGTTTTTTCTTCTTTGATTATGTTGATTACGTCTGTTTTATTTATGCTTATTTTCATGTTATATTCCTTTTCAAACTTCGTGTAGACTTGACTTTTTATGTGGATTCTTAATTCTGCTTCTGAGTTTGCTATCAGTGCTTGATCGTTCGCTACACATCACTCACCTGGATGAAGGCACCGGGTAATGCCGGAGTTAAAGTAATGACAGGGCAGACCAGCTGGCAAATAATGCACCAATATACACGGGAAGAAGCATGAACAGGGTTGATATAATGAATACATTGCTGACTTCTTTGGCAGATACTGACCAGATTCCCGAGCTGGACAGATAACATGAATTGGGGGTTGAAGCCTGGTCAGGAACGTAAATATCGCCTCCGAAGGAAATAAATGACATCCCATAACAAACTCCTTGTCGAGCTGAAATAATGTAGAATGTTTGCTGCATTGGAGGACTGATCACGCATGGAAATGCTCAAAGTGCAATGACGGCGTCCTACAGCAAAACATAACATAACGTAAATGTGTTGCCGGTCGTGATGAGAGCGAACTTCTCTAAAGGAGATGATGATATTTGTTACAGATGTGTTAACACAGACAGTCTTGTATAAATATGACATGTAAATTAACATCAGCATTGAAAGAAACAGGTAATGTTTATGTCGACACTTTGTCAAGAACGAGAGGCAATTGGGGGGAAGTAACCGTGTTATATTTATATTATAAATTGCTGCCCTTCATTTCGAGAGTTAATATAGTCGTCGGTCACGAATTTATATATATATATGTGTGTGTGTGTGGTGTGTGTGTGTGTGTGAGTATGTGTATGTGTGTGTATGTGTGTGTGTGTGCACGTGCGTGTGACATTATTAGGGATAAAATAACAGACAGACAGAGAGACAGACAGACAGACAGACAAACACACAGACAGACAGACAGACAGACAGACAGTCAGGCAGGCAGGCAGACAGGCAGACAGAAAGACATGGGAGAGAGAAAGAGAGAGAGAGAAAGAAAGAGAGAGAGAGAGAGAGAGAGAGAGAGAGAGAGAGAGAGAGAGAGAGAGAGAGAGAGAGAGAGAGAATGAGAGAATAAAGTTTATATTCAAAGATTTAAATTGGGCACCTAGGCCCGCCTGACATTCTGCCCTTCCTATTGCTCTGCTCTCATAGATTATTTCATTCAAACATTAATTATGACGCTGCTGGTAGACAACAATGACATAAACAGAAACAATATATGCAAGTAGGTTACCAACTAATAGCATACCACAACAATCAGTGATGTACAGACCAGATGGAAACAGAGGAAGAGGCCGACCACGTAAACGATGGACGCAGGGAATAACAGAGTTCATGGGAATATCGATACATGAAGCCCATAAGCGGGCACTCTCCCGCTGTTTATACTTCTTATCGACACCTCAAGGTACAAGAGGAACATGATGAGATGAGATGATGAGATGAGATAAACCCAACAGAAAATGTGCAATATCCAATAATGCATAACTCATAAAAATTAATCTTTGACATAGCAGTTATAATAGGCTACTGCAGATGTATCGTATTACTATTAAGGGAATGTTTTTTATAACTAGTTTTCTTTTGAAATTACTATTGTTTTTATTTTATTTTTTGTCGTGGTGTACATAGTCTGTCATGAAATAGGGTTCAGTAAGGTTGATGTTTTATGCATAGGGATTGGTGGTGTCTATGATTTGTTGTGGAAGACTGTTCCACTGCTGATTTGGGGAGTACGATAAGCTTGTTTTGTTTAAGTCTATCCCAGGCTTTTTTTTTTTTTTGCATATCCTATTTACAGGACATCGCTGTTAACACCAGCATTTTACTGCTGTTGTTGATGTCTTAGCAAGTTTACGTTCAGTAGTTTATCCTTGGCTTATACGAATGCTTACTCGTTCGCTATGCCTTGCGTTATATTTAAACAATGGCCAAAGGTAGTTTAGAGCACTGTATTATATGGCTTTATAAATTAATGTCTCCTTATTAAAACTTAAGAGTTTGTGGTGTGGTGGTAGCTGAAGACGCATAACTCCACGTAACTACATTATTTATTTATTCTTGCAGTGACGACTCCAGCCTTTTGAAGCATCTCTTGGTTATTGTATCCTCCGAGTTCTATTGATTTCCATATCTTCTACGCGTGTCAATCAATATGTGTTTTCAATGGTGCACGCGTGACAGAAACAGACAACGAATGTCACGGCGTATAAGTCAACTGACAAAGATGAAGACTGTTAAAACAGAATCATACAAATGTACTTGGATATTTCCATTCCTCTTCTTTTGCCCTTGAATCTACAATGTGGAACTAACATTAACCAACTCGCGCCAGGGCATCCTATCTTCTTGTATCTCCAACAGCTCCTTCAATGTTCTTCCCTTATTTTTCATCTGTCTTTAATTTATTTTCTTCTCCTTTTGTTTTTAATGTCTACGACCATTTTGTTCGCCCTGTAGATTCACTGTGTCTAGTTATATTATCCTCAGCTTGTTTCAGTGTGTGTCATATCCAGAGCAGTCTCGTGTACTCACCTCTTGATTCACTGGAGTTTCTTTAGTAGTGCTGTAACGATGTCAACACTTTGCTATAGCTGCTGTGCCTTCTGCCTCACTTGCTAAGGCATCCAGATATAGTAATGCATTTGTTCTTATACTTCATGTCTTGCTGTCTTTCCCAGTTTATACATTGTTGTAACATTACAGGTGCCAATCCTGGAGATTTCCATAAGTGGACAGAAGTTAATCTTTGCATCTTTCTCTGCATCAAGTCAGAATATTTCTAGAAGAGCATTCTGTTTTATTGGTTGGCTGATTTATTGTTTTATCGTTTTGTTATTTATTAATGATTGGTTGGATTTTGTGGCTGTTTTTTTGTTGTTGTTTGATGGGGCAGCCTGAACAACCCTGTTTTGGTCGGCTCTCACGACATGCATGATATGTTACAGTGTTGCCATTCTTTGCTTTCCCCGCGTGGTTTCAGTAACACGATGACGGGATCCGTCGACACAACTCAAATATTAACTCTTAAATTACGTGGTTTGTTCCCATGTTTGACACTGTTGTGTGTGTGTGTGTGTGTTTGTGTGTATGTGTGTGTGTGTATGTGTGTGTGTGTGTTATTTAGTTGTCATAAGTTGCAATTGCTAAGGATTTTCTGGATGTTTTCCAGAGCACCAACAGCAACACCATTTCTTGCATATTTGTATATATTAACACCCTGTCACTGGCTACTCCATGAAAGAAACACAGTTACCAGACTCCGGCTATTCTACAGCTCATAGGGTTACCTTATCAAAGCGTACGTCCATCGCGTGAGTGCACGCATTCTTTTACTTGCACATACACATCGCCCACACACAGTGACATAAACACACATATATCTTGTCTTGTCTTTCCTCTCGTGCCCAGGTCGGCGCATAGGGCAGAAGTCGTGGCTCTCTGTGTTTGTGCGTTAAACATTTGGAGCCAGAAATCTGATTCTGTAACAGTTATGATGGTGGATTGTCAAGCCGCCGATCAACCGTCTTTAGTCAAGTTAGAAGAAGACATGTCCTACTTTATTCCATGCACCATTATTCAGGCAGCCGAGGCCTGCTTTGAACACTAATTTTTTCAAAGTAAACGCGCCGGCCACCCGGGACGCTCAGCGCACCCACGGGAGAGAGCCGGCAGACGGTAGGGCAGGAACAACGGGCAGTGAACCGGCGCGAGATCCAACCTGAAATCCAACTACGAGCTTTTTAACTGCAACAAGTTTAATATACGCTATTGGAGCTGGAATTACCGCGGCTGCTGGCACCAGACTTGCCCTCCAATAGATCCTCGTTAAAGGGTTTAAAGTGTACTCATTCCAATTACGGGGCCTCGATAGAGTCCCGTATTGTTATTTTTCGTCATTACCTCCCCGTGCCGGGAGTGGGTAAGTTGCGCGCCTGCTGCCTTCCTTGGATGTGGTAGCCATTTCTCATGCTCCCTCTCCGGAATAGAACTCTGATTCCCCGTTACCCGTTACAAACATTGTAGGCATGACACGTACCTCGACATTTGATAGGGCAGACGTTTGAAAGATGCGTCGCCGGCACGTAAGGCCATGCGATCAGCACAAAGTTATCTAGTGTCACCAGTGGGAACATACCACTGCGAAAATTGGACAATGACAGAAGAGAAAAGAAACAATTATAACAGAAACGAGATTCCTAAGAAGAATGCTCAACTTATCAAGAAGATAGATAATCAGAAATGATGAATTCACAACTAAAGTTTGTGTAGTAGCAGCGCTAGATTACATTAGCTAACAACGGGTGAAATGGTTCGGCCACATAACTAGGCCATCAACTCTGACAGTAGACCACAACAAGCCATTAAGCACAGACTAAAACTGAACTAGAAGAAGAGGCCCAACAATGTAAACGATGGACAGAGGGAATAACAGAGCCAATGGATATGTTGATATATGAAGCCCATAAACGGGCACTCTCCTGCTGTTTATGCTTCGCATCGACACTGCAAGGCACAATAGATAAAGATGAGAAGTGTGTTTGTGCGTGTGTGTGTGCGTGCGTGCGTGTGTGTGCGCGCGTGTGAGTGTGTATGTGTGTATGAGTGTGTGTGTGCGCGTGTGAGTGTGTATGTGTGTGTATGTGTATGTGTGTGTGTGTGTGTGTGAAAGCGTGCGTATGCGTGTGTGTGCGCGTGTGTGAGTGTGTATGTGTGTGTGTGTGTGTGTGAAAGCGTGCGTATGCGTGTGTGTGCGCGTGTGTGAGTGTGTATATGTGTATGTGTGTGTGTGTGTGTGTGTGAAATCGTGCGTGTGTGTGTGTGTATCGAGGTTTGAATGGAGCATGTTATGTTTATAAAAAGATATTCAACATCTTGTTAAAATGTAGAACTAGGTGCGAGTGTATAATTACTTACAAAAGTTCTTTACAATGAAGCACGATAGCACCGAGAGATGGCAGAATTAGCCCCGGTGAGGAGACGTATTTATATCGTTATCGACTGGCGCGGATTTTAACTTACCTGGATTAATTTAGGTCAGCGGAGCTTTAAATAGACGCAAGGAAGGTGGTGGCTGTCACGTAATTTCTGCTATACGTTAAAGATTTTATGTGTGTCAAGGTCTCACATCCGAGGTTGCGACGCGTTGTCTGTACCAACGCCAGACAACATAACAACACGCAACCCTGAGTAATGTGAAACACGGCAGAGAGAACGCGGCGTCGTTACCGACGCCCGGATAGGTAGCCACGCACAGCAATTGAGTTCACCCCGTGAACCGTGCAGGGGACACCAGCTGACGTGTGCGTGTAAGCGTGTAGGAACTGGCAGACGGGCTGAGATCGTTGAAAGGACAGGTCGCAAGGGAATGCGAGTCGAGTTTGAATCTGCCTTGAGAGCTAGCCTGTACGACAGTGGGAGACTGAGTCGAATGCTTGTATAAGTTTAACTGTAAGTGAGATGTTTATTGCTTGCATGTATTATTATGTATTGTAGTGATCTTGTTCATGTTGAAATGATTGCTATAGATTGTCAGTGCGCGATGTTTGGTGCGATAATTAATGCAACGCGTCAATAAAGCGTGTGAATAATACTTTCGGATATTCACTTCGTGTGATTTGATAGTTTGATATTACTTCACACTTGCCAGAAAACGAGCTACTTGTCTTGTGTTATGCAAGACTCTGACAAGTGCGAATGTGGTGGCTTTCGTCCGGGTTTTGAATCAAATGCGAACGTATAAATTTTTTTGTCCGAGTTTGAAGCGAATGTGAACATGCCGATAGAAGTGCGCAAGTCATAGATTAAGGTAAAGTAACGAATTAATAGAGTTGATGTAATTAAATTATAAGTGTGAAGATATTATTTGAAGCCAACCGAGGCGTCTTCAGACTTAGCACTAAATTCAACAAATTTTGTACCTAAAATCCAAAATGGCGGCCGTGCCCTTGAATGTCATTGAGTAGGGTTAGCGTGAGCGTGAAAGTTGTTGATTGTGGTAACGACTAACAATAATACTTGACAGCATACAAACCTTTACAGACTTCAGTGACATTACACACACCATACATTTACAAACGTTCTAATTTCGGTTAGTTTAAAAAGTGCAGGTTTTTTGGGTCAACTTTACCTGAGTCTGGTGAACTTCAAAAATTTTTTGTGCGTCAACCCGAAAGACGTTCCAGTGTGATTTCGAGCACCACTGAACAGCACAGTACCCAAGGATTACTTGAGTATAAAATTTTTTTCCAGCTTTCTTTATACTTTCGTTAGTCTGGCTTTGGACATTAACTGTGCTATAAATATTTGTAACTTACTAACATCATAAGTAATTTTGTTTATATTTATTCCATCATATCTATTGTTCATCATGTCTTCTTTAAACGATTTCATTGAAATGGGTTTAAAAATGAATATGTCTGGTGAGGGATTGAGAACATGGAGTAAAAGTGAATATGCAGAATATCTTGTGAAACAAGAGCAAATTAGTGAGAGGGATGAGAGAGCGGCCGAAAGGGCATTAAAGCAATCAGAAGTTGCTCTGAAAAGTAAAGAGGCAGACTCAGAAGCTGCTTTAAAGCTTCAACGGGCACAATCAGAAGCTGCTCTAAGCTTCAACAAGCACAATCAGAAGGTGCTCTAAAACAGTCAGAAGCGGCAGTGAGGCAAGCTGAGATCTTAGCCCAAAGTAAGAGAGAAGAGCAAGAAACACAACTGAAAATTGAACAGCTAAAAGCTGAATGTTCTAAAGAGAAAGTGAATAGAGAAACAGACAAAGATCAACCTCATAAGAAGTACCAAGGTCTGATCAGAAGTTACAACACAGGTGATTGCATAGCAGCATTCACCCAAAATTTTGAATTTGTTATGGATCATTACAAAATCCCAAAACCTGAATGGGGGATAGTATATGTAAGAAGTCTTTCTGGGGAACCTCTTAAAGTCATAGAGTCGATCCCAAATGACATGAAAGAAGATTATCTTTACATTAAAGCAAAAATTATGTCACATTTTTTGCTAGATGAATCAGGTTATAGAGAACAGTTTAGGAAGTTGTCTCCTAAGCCAACACACACGTTCTCTGATTACATCTCAGAAATTCAAAATATTTTTTCTAAATGGCTGTCAGCAGCTAAAGTAAATGGAAGTTATGACAAATTGGTTGACCTTATGTTGAGAGATAAGATTATTGCATCTCTCCCAGCCCCCTTTTCTAAATTTTTGTTGGAATGTCAGTGTGAAAGTGTTCAACAGATTGAAAGTCGTGGCTCTGGTTATTTTGCAGCCAATAAGCATTGTTTCTCTAGTGGTCTGACCAGCACAGACTTTGTAGCAGCAGCTAAATATGGCAAATATCAGGCAGGGTCAAATAGCAAACAAAGACCTTATAGGCAAACTGCAGAGAAATTATATCAGTGTAAATATTGCAACTATGCACACAATGAGCATGATATGTGCGACCAACATCCTGGGTACACTGCTTACTTGCATAATTACATTTCTAAGCAAGAGAAAGAGAGGAAGAACTACAAAAAACTTACAAAATGTTACCTTTCTAAGGCTTTTGGTCACTGGCGTAAGGATTGTAAAGCCAAGTCAATGACCAAAAAGGCTAATGCAGCCATGTTTGACATTTCTTCGTCAGAAGATGAAAGTGTACAAGATCACCCAGTAAACTCAGCACATTCCATTGAGGTATTCCATCAGGAAAAATGTACCATTTGTGATCAATTTCATGAGGATGGCGTGTTAACATGCGGCCATTCTATACCTATTACCAGTGAGGAGGCCAATTCTGTAGTAAACTCCAAAGGTAGACTGAACATCCACCATGGGTATGTTAATGGTAAACCGGCCACAGTTTTACGTGATAGCGGAAGTACTCTCATTGGTGTAAAGAAAGATTATATTTTACCAACACAATATAGTGGTAAATATGTCACATGCAGGACATTCTCAGGGAACATAGAGAAATATCCACTTGCATGGGCATATATAACGACACCATTCCTTACAGGAAAGGTTAAATGCGCAGCATTAACCAATCCTTGCTGTGATATTATCATTGGAAACCTTCCTGAAGTGAATGACATACCACATGACATCAATACATCATCTGTCAGTTGTAATATTGATACTACCACTTCACCTTCATCACCAATCACCATTCATGATGTATTACCACCTGTAATTGAATGTACAAATACCAACCTGGCTATGCCAGAACATACATGTAATTTTGTGAATGTAACATCAATGTGTGATGAGAATGATCGTTGTAATGTAGTAAACGCAGTAACTAGATCTACTGCACAGATGCAAGATCGAATCGATCAAACAGAGGCTTTACAACGAGTAAGTCCAGTTGTAACATCTCCTGAGACAACTAGGGAGGCGTTTATAACATCTCAGAAAGCCGATCGATCTCTGCAAAAGTATTTTAAACTTATAGGCCAAAAGCCAAGAGTAGCAAAGAATGCTCAATGGTACTTTGCTCTCAAGAACGGAATTCTAACACGGTACTACACCAAAGGTTCCAGCACTATAGAACAAACAGTGCTACCGTTAGAAAACCGCAAGCAAGCATTGAATATAGCTCATGACATACCCTTTGCAGGACACATGGCTTATGCTAAAACTAGAGCAAGGTTACTTACTCAATTTTATTGGCCAAAGTTTTGCAACGATACCAAACAGTATTGCAGATCATGTGACATCTGTCAAAAGCGTGTCAAAAAGGGTAAACACCCACAAGCTAAATTGCAGGTTACTGATTTGGCTAGTAGACCGTTTGAAAAGATCTCGGTCGATATAGTTGGTCCTCTGAACCATATAACATCTAAAGGTAATTGATACATTGTAACACACATTGATCTATGTACTCGTTGGCCAGAAGCGATTCCAATGAAGAACATAACTTCCAACGACATCATGGAAGTGTTCTTTCATATTTTTGCGAGGGTAGGATTCCCTGATACCATCCTTTCAGATCGGGGTAGCCAATTTATTTCCTCGGCTACACAAGCCTTTACCAAAATGTTGGGTGTTAAACAATGCTTCAACAGTCCATATCACCCACATTCCACCGGTATAGTAGAAAAGATTAATGGCGATATGAAACATATGCTCTCTAAGGTAACCCAAGAACATCCGGAAGATTGGGATACTTATCTGCCTGCCATTTTGTTTGCATATAGGGAAGTGCCCCATTCCAGCACTGGGTTCTCACCATTCGAAATGTTATATGGTGCACAACCACGCGGCCCATTATCTCTGTATGAATCTGTGTTGACTGGAAGTACAACTGTGTCTATACCCATTTCACCATATGAACATGTAACATCATTGCGTGATAGAATTATGAAAACATGTATATTAGCCAAAGAAGCTCTCCAAAAATCAGGAGCTATTTACCGACAATATGCTAACAGAGGAAATAGAACTATTACACTGACGCCAGGACAGGACGTGCTTCTTCTTTTGCCAAGTGATAGACATCTCCTAACTGACTCATGGCAAGGACCGTTCAAAGTGCTACGACAAATTTCGACGGTAGATTACGAGATTGCAGTTAGGGACAAACATAAGATTTTTCATATTAACATGCTCAAACCATATCACCACAGGCAAGACGAACAAGTAGAGACTGCAGCAAGCACCTCCATAGTGGACCAGACGGACGACAACGACACTGACGAGATACCGGCACCAGGTCTTGACACGACAACCAACTTACAAGACATTAAGGTAAATCCTAAACTGACTCAGACACAAACTGACAGTTGCAGACAACTGATACAAGACTACAGGACGATCTTTTCTGACAGCCCAGGACAGACAGATTTAGTGCAACACCAAATCATCTTAACATCTGACGTTCCTATTAAGTGTAGACCATATTCCATCCCTATATACTATAAAGAAAAACTTCATCAAGAAATCATTGATTTAGAAACAAATCATATTATTCGACGTTCACAATCTCATTTCTGTTCACCAATAGTGTTGGTACGCAAAAAGGACAACACTATTAGACTCTGTGTGGACTATCGTAAGCTCAACAGCATTACACAGTTGGATTTAGAACCAATGAGCAACTGTGAAGACATCTTGACTGAATTATCTGACTCACGTTATTTTACTAAACTTGACATGACAAAAGGCTACTGGCAGATAGCTGTACATCCTGATAGTATACATCTGACTGCATTTGCCACACCTTGGGGTTTATACGAATGGTGTAAACTACCTTTCGGATTAGTCAATGCACCAGCTACCTTCGTCAGAATGACAAGAATTCTTCTGACAGACATTGCTAACATCATTTGGTACATGGACGACATTTGCATACACACAAAGGACATGACAGAGCACATAACAGCACTACAGCAGACATTTGACAGAATTAAACATCATGGACTGACTGTAAAACCTTCCAAAGTGGATATAGCCTTTCAGGAAATTTCATTTTTGGGCTATAAGATCTCAAATGGCTTTATATCAACTGACGATAACATCATGTCCAGAATTTTGAAATTGTCGCTTCCGACAACTAAGAAACAGTTGCGAAGTGTGTTAGGTCTGTTAAACTATTATAGACAGTTTATTCCTCATTTTGCTGAATTGACCAAATGTTTCACTGATCTACTAACAAATAAACAACCCAATGTGATTGTAAACAGTGAATGTTTAAGGCCAGCATTTACGAAAATTCTTTCTTATTTTTCTAAATCACCTATTTTGAAATTGCTAAATTTGAATATTACTTTTAGATTAAGATGTGATGCGAGCTCCGTAGCCATTGGAGGTGTGCTTCTCCAAGAACACGACCAAATCTTGTACCCAGTATACTACGTCTCTCGAAAACTGAACACCAGCGAACGAAATTACAGTACACCGGAACTCGAGGCTCTTGCCATGGTATTTTCGGTACGTAAACTTTCTAGATTTTTGTTAGGCAAACATTTCATTATTGAAACAGATAATACTCCGCTGACAATTGTTACCAGAGGAACGCCTAGTAACAGCAGGGTGGCAAGATGGTCCCTTCTTCTGCAGGACTATAGCTATGAGGTTAACCACATAAAAGGTTCACAAAACTGTCTTGCAGACCTTTTGTCGAGATGTCCATACAACGAACCTAATACCCAGTCGACACCAGAGCACAGTGCAGAGGGTGTATAAAACTGCAACGTAGATAGTGCGCAGTACCACAGCCAATTGTGACAATGTGTCAGTAACGCTGTGTACACCATTGTGATGGGGAAGATTGTATCTCCCAATGTATATAACTTATGTACATATTGTGATTCTTATCATGCGAATGAATGCGTATATAATTGTGAGATATGTGAAAGAATGGAATCAGTATTATGTAAACTAATGTGTTGTATAACTGTGAGATATGAGAAAGAATGTAATTATTATTGTAAATAAATATTATAACAACCAGACACTACAGAGAAGTGTCACGGGACAACACTAGAGGATCCAAGAAGTTACCAAGCCACTAAAACGTGAGGTAATCCTAAAGTATCCAGACCGAGGTGCCCAAGACGTTTTAACAAGGTACGAAAGATGACTGCGACAGTACAATCCGAGCAGAAGACGGAAGAGATGATCCAACAGCTGATAGTAACAACTACTACTCCGTTTATAGAAGATCCATCCAGAACGGACCAGCTTTGTTTGAATGACATCACAACACATGTAATAGTACAGCTGTATACTTCCGAGTTTTTGCATATTATTAAAAGTATATAAATGTATGACGTTGTATTAAAATGTGATTTAAAATATTCCCATATACGGAATTGTATATGTTGATTTGTATAGGATGTAATCTCAGCATCATAACTTGATTGCTTCTTTACAAACGTGACTTTTTGTGCACATTTGTCAATAAGGATCAAATTATGACACTAAGAAATGAGTTTGCAATTGTAATTTATGTCTTGTAAACGACGATAAATTATTGTTCCCAAAATTTTCTGTATAATAACCATGGGACATTATTCTAAATTGTTGGTGATATGTAAATATGTATTGTAACCATTAACATGTGTGCTTGATAAATAACATGTCAATGTAACATCGTTTAGATATGGACAGTATAATGCCAAAACTGTTGACCTTCATTAGAAACTCTAAATAGAGGTCTGATGGAGGAGTCATCTCAGAGGGAGATGCTCACGGCTTGACCTGATTATTTTAGTATTTTTGTTCTTGGTTGTGAGGTAGGGGCCAGTTTAGCCGATACCTACCGGACTAGCTGGGTCACAGCGAGGTAATGCCCATGAAATAGATTGTAATTGACTGTTGTACTTCATAGTCCAACATAAGTGGTGTATACATATTGTTGACTATTCACCTGTACATATTTATTATAATTGTTAATCTATAATGTTCGACTTTGACATGTTTAATAACACCTAGATATAGATTGTACATGAAAGGAAATCCTTTCATGAAAAAGGGGTGTGGAGAGTGTCAAGGTCTCACATCCGAGGTTGCGACGCGTTGTCTGTACCAACGCCAGACAACATAACAACACGCAACCCTGAGTAATGTGAAACACGGCAGAGAGAACGCGGCGTCGTTACCGACGCCCGGATAGGTAGCCACGCACAGCAATTGAGTTCACCCCGTGAACCGTGCAGGGGACACCAGCTGACGTGTGCGTGTAAGCGTGTAGGAACTGGCAGACGGGCTGAGATCGTTGAAAGGACAGGTCGCAAGGGAATGCGAGTCGAGTTTGAATCTGCCTTGAGAGCTAGCCTGTACGACAGTGGGAGACTGAGTCGAATGCTTGTATAAGTTTAACTGTAAGTGAGATGTTTATTGCTTGCATGTATTATTATGTATTGTAGTGATCTTGTTCATGTTGAAATGATTGCTATAGATTGTCAGTGCGCGATGTTTGGTGCGATAATTAATGCAACGCGTCAATAAAGCGTGTGAATAATACTTTCGGATATTCACTTCGTGTGATTTGATAGTTTGATATTACTTCACACTTGCCAGAAAACGAGCTACTTGTCTTGTGTTATGCAAGACTCTGTCATGTGTCAGGTCTTATTTGTGATACACATATATGGGGGTTTGGATAATATACACATTACCACTCGATAGCGGAGATGGTTCATCTTTTACTTCATTAATTGGCACCTTTGAGTCTTGAAAGACGATAGTTTGTTAAATTGTGCTTCAAAAATTCATACTAACTACAACCCATGGCTGTAGCGAATGTGATTGATTAGGCCAATTCGCGTTTTAAATGTTAGTCCTCAATGAATACATGTGAACAGAAAGGCATTTTCACCATCACGCACCATCTTACGTCTCACGTGCTCAGTGTGTGACCTAATTGCAATCATTTTCTCCTTTGTCGTTATTCAATTTCTGATAGTTATTTAGTTAGTCAGTCAGTCAGTCATTCAGTCAGTCAGTCAGTCAGTCACTCAGTCAGTTAGTTAGTTAGTTAGTTTTAGTTAGTTAGTTAGTTAGTTAGTTAGTTAGTTAGTTAGTTAGTCGCGGTTCCAATTTCACAGCAACAGGTCGTCTCTATTATGCTCCGTTCCTGTGCCAGTGAATATCAAATAAAATGCTCCTCACTGCCCCATGTAAATATTGGAAAAGACACGAGTCTGTACAATCAACAGCCCGCACAAGTACACTGTGCATAACGCCGACGCCAGAATGTCAACACAAAAGTACTCAAAAAAATGTTTTCCCGTGATGAATTTGAATAACGAAGACACAAACAATAGATTGCACGATTTTTTGCCTGGCATATTTCGCTGCATCTCGTCAGGTACATACTGCAGAAATCACACAACTTACGTGAATTAATTAGATAAATCCTTCAAACTGAAATATACACATGTTCGGACAGTAATGTCGATTGTCTACCACGGTAAGTTTAAACTGACTAACATGTCTTTCTGCTTACACAAGGACGGCTTACGAAGGTTGATTAGTATAGCTTCAGCAAACTTTAACAATCGACTACTTTGTGTGTTGAACAACACACGGAAGGCACTGTCTCTTTAAACCACGTGAGCAGTCTCGAGCACATGTCTCCCGACCGATGAAGCCAGACTTTTCCGGTGTGTCGGTCTGCCTAGGCTACCATCTTCTGTGTGTAGTATTTTGTCCAACCAATTCGGAATATGTTCCGAAACCCTGCAATGTAACTGTCGCTCAGTTCTGCCTATGTAGATGGCCTCGCATCTGCATGTAAATTGGTAAGTACAATTTGATTTGGCGTACAAAGCTACAGGTTCTTTTACTGCTGGGACTGGGATCGGTGTGTTTCTGTACCTGATGACTAGAGCTGCAGCACAGAATGTTCGCTCGACTGCTGCGGTGAGCCGGTCCCGCAGACGTTGCATTACGTCATCTCCTCGGAAGGTTAGCTGGATGAATACTTTGAGTTTAGGGACTGTAGTTACTTCTGATTTCGGTTTGGGCTGTTGGCAGTGGCGCTTTATAAATCCTGTGGAGTACCCATTCAGGTTTAAGGCATTCTTTAGAGTTTTAAATTCCTATTTCAGTGTGTCCTGGGTGCATATCTTCCTAGCACGGTCAAACAGGGTATTCAAAAGTACAAACAAAAGTACTCCACGAAAAATACAGTTCATCTTCGACCAAGAAGACGGTGGAGAGATAATATATATATACATATCTACATGCACTTGGAATCAACGACTGGCAAGAGAAGGTCAACCAGAGAGACGAATGGAGACGGATTGTATGTGCAGCAAAGAACCTCAATGGCTCGGAACGCTGAAGAAGAAGAAGATCTTCGATGGAAGTGGCAGTCCCTAGAAAACCAGCAGCCACGCATTACTGCACAAAGCAAAACCAGTCCGTTTTGCGACAAAGCCAGCTACACAGTTTTTCCCGAACATACAGTTCACGCCACAAACAACCGCGGACAGATAGTAAAAAGCGTTCCCTGTGCATAATGCAGCCGCCAGAATTTCAACACAAAAGTCCTACACGAAACACACAGTTCATCTTTGATGGAAGAGGCTTTGATGGGTGTTTTTATAGATGTTCACCTACACAGTCTAGATATTTCTACATGTTGTTTTTTCCTTTTCCAGATGTTTTCTGTCAAAGAAAAGTGGAAACCATGAGCCACCGATGCCATTTTTCCGAACATGCAGTTCTCTGTTAACGCCACAAACAACCGCGGACAGACAGTAACAGCATTTCACTATACATAATGCCGTCAGATAGTAAGCACATAATGCCGTCGCCAGAATGTCAACACAAAAGTTCTGCACGAAAAATCCAGTTCATCTTTGATAGAAGCGGCAGTCTTTTTCCCATCCGGATATTTTTTTCTAGATGTTCACCTATACAGTCTAGATATTTCTATATATTTTGTAACCAGCCACGCCATTTGTTTCCGAACATGCAGTTCACACCACAAACAAAAAAAAACAACCTCGGATAGCTGTAAAAGCATTTCACTGTACATAATGCCGTCGCCATAATGCCAACACAAAAGTCCTCCACTAAAATACAGTTCATCGTCGATGGAAGCGACAGTCGCTAGAAGACCAGAAGCCACACATTTCTGCATAAGGCAAAAGCCAGACGTCATTGCTTCGATCATGCAGTTCACGCTCCAAACAACCTCGGGCAGATGTAAAAGCATTTCACACGAAACTCACAGCTCACAGTGTCGCGTCACGCGCTCATATCAGTAGCAGGGCGACGGAACCATACACGTCCAGTCCAACATGAGGAAAATGCGAATGCAAACGGTAGCCACGAGCATAAACACTCCAGAGGTCTTAACAGTTTCAATGCCTATCCTCCATGTTCGCGACCCAACATGCAACACCTTCGCTAGGGACTTCCTGCTCCAAGTGAGCATAGTCGTAATCAATCATTCCCCGCTTACATACATGTTTGTAACGTAGAAAAGGCTGACCCCAAGATCTCTTATAATATAAATTTTTTGCGTATCCTTATGGGACGTTGCAGTCAACACCAGCATTTTCAGCTGCTGTTGATGTACTAGGCAAGTGTTACGTTCAGTAGTTTGCCATTGCTTTCTGAACGACCGGCCCCTATACCTTTTTCGAAAAAACCAGCACCGCCGTGTTTCGAACCCGGGTATACGGGCTCACAAACCGCGTTCGCAAGCCCTTACCCACAGAGACCTCTTACCCATCTATAATTCACCAACAAAGATGTCCTTTGATATTCTAACATCATCCATCCCCCAACGTGTCTTATCCATCTGAGACTACGAAGAGTGAGCATGGAACATACCGTCACACAAATTGATCTTTCCAATACTTAAGTACTTGTGATGTTGTCTTGCCATTTAATATCAAGAATGTTTCGCAGACACCGCATATAAAAGCTGTTTAAACGTTTTTCTTGGTGTTAGAAAGTTGACCAAGCTTCACTGCCATACAGAAGAGTACTAAGGACATAGGCTTGATAGACAAGGACTTTTGTTTTGGCAGTAAGCTTTCTGTTCCCCCAGACTCTTTTTGTTAACCTGTTCATTGTTGTTGCTGCCTTACCACTTCTGATGTAGATTTCCTGATCTAGGGATAATTTGTTATTTACCTGCGATCCATAATATGTAAAATGGTCTACTATCTCCAGTTCGGCGTCGTCAATATATATTGAGGTACCCTATGTGCACCTTGTGACATAATCTGTGTCTTCTTTGTGCTAATTGTTAAACCACATTCAGAACAAGAATTGGAGAATGCAGATAGAGCGGAGTAATTCTTCCTCAGAGTGGGTCGTAATTGCATCATCTGCAAACAGCAAGCAACTCTCTGATCAGTACAATCTATAAATTTTCGTTTTGGCCTTCGATCTCTGAGCATTGCAGAGGCTGCCATCTGAGCGTGGGTAAATGTATATACCATCATAGTGATAACAAAGGCATATTTTAGTAGACGTGAACAGTATATTCCACAGATAGTGGGTGATAATACACAACCTTGCTTAACTTCACTTTTAATTTCAAACTCTTCTGAAGTTACACCATCAAACATGATTATACCCTTCATGCTTGTTTGGAACGATTCCACAATGGACTGACGAGTTGGTGGGCAGCCAATATTTTTAGTGCCTTGAACAGACACTCAAGACTGACAAAATCAATTGCCTTTGTGTGGTCGATGAAGGCAACGCACAGTGGGTGATTCTGTTCACGGCATTGGTCTTGCAATTGTCGCACTTCATTAACCTACAAAACTGGCCGCAATGGCATATTGGTTAATGGGTGTACCTGTTAAAAAAATGGAACGGGTTTAATCCCCAGAGGACGCTGGATATTGTTCTCCAGACCACTGTAGCTCGGGGTCTTATCAGCCCCACAAAAATAGGTACCAGATAATTTTCAGTGTTATGAGAATCGTTTGGATGGAAATACGATGAAGAATGGAACTTGTCTGCACATCGCATTATGATGGGGTCTCGAGTATGTTAAGGCCTAACACTTTAAACCCCAAGAGAGTATCTATGTTTACATTGTGTTTCCTACAACTTGAATGTAAATAACACGTGCGAGTCTGGTGTAATTATACATTGTGATCCTTACAGCGCTAATAATTTCGTGTATTGTTTTGTGATTGTCATTGTAAGCAATGCACAGCGTAGCTTTACGCAATATTATTTAGAAGACGTCGGACGTTGCGACGACTATACTTCATCAGTAATCATTAGTCATACGCAACAACATACACAAATCAGAAATGACACAGAAATTAATGTAGTCATTGGTGTGTCATTTCGTTGTTTTGGTGTTGTTGCATTTGGTTGTTGTTGTCTGTATATTGTTGGCCAGGTATTTAATGGATCAGTTGGCACTCATTGGGTGATGTGGTAAATTTGATGCCAAAAGCCTTTCTTATCAGAACGTTTGCGGATACTCATGGCAGGCCGAAGATTGATTAGAAAATATGATCGTTGGCAATCAAGATATTTTGGGCACGTTGTGTAGAGAAATGAACTTTCAAAACTTAGTGACAACTGGCAAACTTGATGTGAAAATAACAAGTGAAAGACAGAGAGATAAATACCCGGGAGGCTTGGCCTCATGGCATAATGGTCAGAAGAACACAGAGACAATACAAGACCGGAGATAGCGTGAGACTGTGAAATATGACCGCACACGCTTACGAGCCAGGAACATGATGATGATGATTTCAGGATGTATCGAGCTGGGAGTCAAGGTTGGTTAAAATTGTTATAATTTTATAGTCCTTCTAACACTGAAAGATGCTGATGTTGACAGCAATGTCCTGTAAAGGATATGCAAAACATTTTCTAACACTACCGGGCCAGTAGATATTCGTTCTATGAACTGCGCCATTGTAGTTCTCTCTGATAGAAGTATCATCATCATCTTCCACTTTTGCCGTCAAGCGTCGTAGTGAGGAATAATTTGCGTTCTAGCGCCCGGTGGGCGGCACTGGATAGTGTCATTCCGTGTGATTGTACAATGTCTTTGTTGTTATCAATCCCTTTTTTTTCTCGGGCGTCTTCTTGCTCTCGTCGCAGATGATCTTTGATGTAGGCCAGTGCTGGTAGTTGATGGTGTTGCATTCTAATGAGATGACCAAACCATTTGATCTTCTGTCTTTCGAAAAATGTGGCACAAGATGTTGATCCCACTGTCTGTCTGATAACAACATTTCTTATTCGGTCTCGGATTGTTAAGTTGGCAGCTCTCCTCAGGCATCTCATCTCCCAGGTGTTAATTTTGCGTAAGTGTGATTGGGATAGTGTTCAAGTTTGAGATTGGTAGCATCAATTAATTAGTCAATCAATCATGTGCCGTCTCCACAATGAAGGTTCGCTGCAATGGATCTCCAGCACTTTCTGCCTCTCGTCTTTACTGTACATTCTGTCGGACTGATGTTCGTCCATCTCTTGATGTTATCTTCCCACTTGTATCGTTGTGTGCCTCTTCCTCGTTTGCCCTCAACCTTGCCTTCCAATATGGTTTTTATAAGAGCATCATGTCTTTTAACACGGCCAAACTATTTCACTTGCTTCCTCTTTATTTTTTTTCATCAACTTTCTCTTCATTCCTAGTTTTTCTAGAACTTATGCATTTGATTGTTTTTGTTTCCATGAAATACGACATATTCTTCTTTATATCCACATCTCCAGGGCTTCTATGTGACTTTCTAGCTGCCTGTTCAATGTCCAAGCTTCCGCACCATAGAGTAGCGTTGTTAGCACAGGGCTGGTATGAATATAGTGTATATTATCTGTCGTTTTGCGGACACAGGTATGTTTGGCTGTTTCAGTATGGGTGATAGTTGATATGTAAGTGTAGTTGTTTTTTGACATCTGATTTCAATTTCTCAATCCAATCTGCCATCCTCTGTGATCATATTTCCAAGATATATGAATTCTTTAACCTGTTTCAGATGTGTACCATTTATCTGTTTACATAATGGACCAGGATATCTGCTAACTTGCATTACGTCAGTTTTGGCTAAATTTATACTCATAATTTGTCTGCCGCATGTTGAACTCAGATTATTTATATAATTTTGCAGTCTGTCCTCGCCGCGATAAGACAGGCACTGATCGTCTGCAAATAGAAGTTCATTTATTGCATGTTCATTTGTTGCTATTAAAAACGATAAAACAAAGAAAATTGAAATATTTTGGTCACTTGAAACGTCACGAAAGTTTGGAGAGAACAATAATGGAGGGGTAAATGTCTGGGAAGAGAGGGAGAGGAAGGCCAAAGAGAAGATGGGTACAGGATGTGGTGGATGATCTCCAGATGGGCGTATCGGACTCGGGACATCTTGCTTATGATCGAGAGGTTTTCCGGAAGGTTGTTATGGGAGTGAAGTTCTGCAAAGGACGTGCTACTGAATGAATGGATGAATAAATGAATGAATGAATGAATGAATGAATGAATGAATGAGATCTCTTTTTTCATTTGAAGTAAAGTGTTCACAATTTTCTGAATCTGTTCTGTCAAGGCTGAACAGGGTATCAGTGAACTCAAAAAGAAGTCCCCCAAGGTAAACCCAAGGTATCAGTGGACTCAAAAGTTAACGGCCGCCTTAGATTAGTTGATAAGAAACTGCGTTAATGATGTCATAAGCGCTGTCGGACGAGAGTTCCACCTCTAAGTTAGTCGTCTCGCTACGTGAATGACAGAATGGTCACCTATTCCTCAGAGCTTCCATCTCATCTCATCTCATCTCATCTTATCTCATCTCATCTCATCTCATCTCATCTCATCAGGTTCCTCTTGTACCTTGCGGTGTCGAGATGAAGTATAAACAGCGAGAGAATGCCCGCTTATGGGCTTCATGTATCGATATTCCCATGGACTCTACTATTTCTTCTGTCCATCGTTTACGTGGTCGGCCTCTTCCTCTGCTTCTATCTTGTCTGTACATCATTGCTTGTTGTGGTTTACTGCCAGTTGGTAATATACTTTCATGGTCAAACCATTTGACTTGCTGCCTTCTAATAAAATCTAGCGCTGCTATAATCCCCACTTTAGTCCTGATTTCTTCATTTCTGATCTTATCTCTTCTTGATACATTGAGTATTCTTCTCAGGAAGCTCATTTCTGTTGTTGTGATTTTTCTTTTCTCATTTTCTGTCATTGTCCAGGTTTGGCATTGGTAGCATAACGTTGGTAGAAAGATTGTGTTGTAAAGTGCCATTTGTCCATTGAGTTGGTATGCCTTAATGCATCTATTTTCGATCTCGTCTTCTGGTTATGCCACTTAATGATATTATACTTCCTAGGTACATGAGACTCTCTACTTGTTTCAGGTGATTTTCGTTTAGGTGAATTGTTGTTGTTGTTGTTTTTCTTCAGTTATAGTCATTACGTCTGTTTTACTTGTGATAATTTTCATTTGAAAGTCCACCTATTCTAATAGAAGAAGTCGCTGAAGCTATGAAACATAGAAAAAAAGGAAAAAACAGCTGGGCCAGATGAAATCACAATAGAAGAAGAGAAGAAACCAGAGAAGAAACTCAAGAGAAGAACCAGAGAAAATAAAAATAGAAATGAGTGAAGAACAGTGTGGATTTGTGGAGGGAAAAGGCACAAACAATGCAATATATACATTACGGACACTAATAGAAAGATCAATAGAGAAACAGAAAGACATATATTTGTGCTTCAAAGATTATACTAAGGCTTTTGATAAAGTAAAACATGATGAACTGATTAAAATGTTGGAAGATATCAACATTGATGGAAAAGATTTAAGAATAATAAAGAATATATACTGGAACCAAGTAGCAGCAATTAAAACGGGAAATAAAGAGGGTAGTTACAAACAGATAACTCTATTATGTCCTAGTCTTGCATTGAAGTCTCCCATAACTATGACGTTGTCCTGATTTTCTATTTTATTTAGCACGTCATGAATGTCTTCATATAATTCCTCGCATTTTTGCTAATTTTTGTTTGTATTACATTGTGCGTATATATGTACATATGTTGTAATTGTTTCTTCTTTTATTCTCACTGTTATGATTTTTTCTTATATACATTTTATTTGTAGTATTCCTCTTTCTAGCCGTGATTCAATGACTATTCCGACACCGTGTCTTGCCCTTTCTTGCTGTTCCACTCTGGAGTAGACATACGTATAACTGTGGTGGATCGCCTTGCATACTTTCCCCTTTATTTTGGTGTCCGCTATGCCAATCAGTCCAATTTTCGTGTCTTCCATTCTTTCTATAAGTTCTCTTTCTGTACTATTAAAACCGTAGACGTGCATTGTGCCAATTTTTTGAATAGCTGATCTATCTCGTAGTCCATTAACATTGCCGGGTCTATATACATTTGGGTCAGTCCGTTTATACTTATTAGTTTTTCTACCAGCAGTATGAAGATCCCCTGCCGACTTGCTAGGCCAGTCGCAGGTTTATCCTCTGTGCTTCCATGCTTATAAAATGTGATGACCCAGCGCGTCACAGGCCTATAACAGAAAACAACTTCAGGCCATTAAAAAAAAAATAAACCCACAAGGAACAAACGCCAGTAGTACATCCATAGTTGAGTGGTTGGGCTAAACTCCGTGACGTACTTCCTAGTATAGTTTTACAGCTTCTATCACAGATCCATTATCCTGTCTGATGAATCCTTATCGAACCTGTTTGCTGTTATACATTTCAGAGTAACGCTGACGCAGTTTGAGTGTGATTCTTCACAACGCGAGCTCGCCAGAACACTTTTCTCAATCTTGTAACAATGTTACCGGGTAGATTATACTATTTTGAGAAAACTACTTGCAGATTTGTAGTCTCTTGCTTATCTTGGATATCATTGACTTATTGACGCAGTTGAAAATTTATCTTTACACCCAATCACAGGTTTAGAATCTACAGCGTCTATTTAGAATATATGTTCTGCAAAATGACGAGTGGTTTACTTAGCGGATACTTTTACTACTGTATTTATTTACATATATTTAGAAATCGTATGTTTATTCATTTCAGAAAATAAGGATTAGTAGAAGGCATTGAGAGTACGCACGTTAGGGTAACTGATAAGGAGCTGCCAGGATAATGTCATGAGCGCTAACCGAAAAGGTATTTAACGCTTGTGTTCGTCGTCTCTCTAAGAGAGGGACAGACTAATCACCTATTCATCCATGCATTCAGGCCTACCAAATGTATTGGCCCTATCATACCTCTGACCCGTAGCAATATACTGCTTTAGGGAAATTGTTATTTTATTTTGTAAGGTATTGTGCGACTATGTTTATAAAATAGCAGCGTGGGATTATGCGATTAGCCTGTAAAATCCATTTAGTTTGCATTGTATATATATATATATATATATATATATATATATATATATATATATATATATATATATATATATATATATATATATATATATATATATATATATATATATATATATATGTGTGTATATATATATATATATATATATATATATATATATATATATATATATATATATATATATACATATATATATATGAGGGAACTTGTGGTTTAGTGTGAGCTTTAGTTACTGTATAACTCCCAGTTAGTAGTGAAGTTTGCTGTGGACATTTGTAATAATGTGCCAGTATAAACGTGAATTATCTACCGCTGTCTAATCTCTTGTTGCAAGAGTTAGCTTTAGCAACTGGCAGGTGCCATAATATGGCAGTATAAACGTGAAACTGAGGTCGCTGAACAACTCAACTTATTCTTAGTGTTGTTATTCCGTGGATAGTTGTGATAAAGTGGCAGTGTAAATGTTAATTCTCAGCCGCTGTATAACCACTAATTGCAGGACTTAGCTATTCCAGCTGTGATGTATCAGTTGTGATAACGTAACATTATAAACGTGTATTGTGAACTCCTGTCTAAATATGTTGCAACATTTATTTATCGCGAGAAACAATTATGATCAAGTAATATTATAAACATGAATTGTTTAGACCTGTCTAAAATTGTTGAAATATGTAAGTGACAGTGTGATAAAGTGGCAGTAAACACTAATTTTCTCCACTGCTGTCTAATCTATAATTGCAGGGGTTAGCTATCCCAAGAGACAGTTGCTATAAAGTGGCAGTATAGACGTGAATTCTCTGTACAGTACCATATCTTTTGTATTCCCCACATTGGGCAATTGCGATAAACTGGCTGTGCAAACCTGAACGCTGATATCTCTGGCTTGTCGTGTGATGCCCGAATCAGCTGTTTCAAGTTGCGATAAGAAAACTTCATCTACAACTGGGTGGTGGATTCTATGTCTTCATATGTTGAGCTATATTTAGCACACTGAATGAGGCAGTTGACAGGACCGTTTGTGATAGCGTGAGTACATATATATCCGTGAATTGTAACCTGTCTCCACTCTCAATATTAATCTTAGCGATCCTGTGGTACATCTGTGGTGACAATTATGATAACGTTTCAATGTACAGGTGAATCTTTCAATAATAGTCTAATTGTTTTGCTATTAGAGATAGTAAGAATCCAGGACAATAGTAGAAATATTGTGAATGCATTTTCAAACGGATCGCTGATTTCGATGGTATGTACGTCGGTCGTTCAGAAAACAATATTAAACTAGTTGCATATACTTTACAAGACGTCGCAGTCAAGACCAGCAGTTTTTGCTGTTGTGATCTTCTTGGTAAGATTACGTTCAGTAGTTTGCCATTGTTGTCTGAACGACTGGCACCCATACCATTTCGTAAAAAACAAAAACCAACGCAAGGCGGTCTGCTGCCAAAAGGCGTGCAGCTGTGTTTCTAACGCGGGTATGCGGGATCACGAACTGCGTCCGTAACTTCTTCGCCACGGAGCGGGCATGAACGCTATACTACTGAACGTGTAAATAGGTAAGTGTTAAAATAGCAAGTTAAATCTGCACTAAACAGACTCTCACAATTGACCAATTCAAATGCTTTGTGAGGTCGATGAATGCAATAAACAGTGGTTGAGACTATTCACGGCATTTTTCTTGTATTTATCGTAATAGGAATATTATATCAATGGTATACCGGTTTTGTCGGAAGCCACACTGTGATTCGGGGTAGATTTGATCTCCTAGGAATTGAAGTCTGCGCAGAAAAATTCTGGCAAATACTTTTCCAACAATACACAGATGTGAGATACCCCTATAGTTGTTGCAGTCACTCCGATCCCCTTTGTTCTTGTACAGTGTTATGATGCTTGAATCTTTGAAATCCTGTGGGACTTGTCCTTCTCGCCAGCATAGCTCTATTAGCTGGTGGATCTATAGAGTGTTTATGTCTTGTCCACTCCAGATAACCTCTATTGGAATCCCATCCTTACATGGAGCCTTGTCAGATGCAAGTTCATTAATAACACACATAATTTTGCAAGGTAAATAGCAAATTATCCCTAAATCAGGAAATCATCCGGATTGGTAAGACAACAACAACAAAGAAAAGGTTACAAAGAGAGTCTGGGAGAACAGGAAGCTTACTGTCAAAACAAAAGTCCTTGTCTATTAAGCCTGTGTTCTTGGTACTCTTCTTTATGGCAGAGAAGCCTGGTAAACTTACTCACACCAAGAGAAACGTTTAAACAGCTTTCATATGTGGTGTCTGCGGAGAATAATTGGTATTAAGTGACATGACAAAATCACAAATACCGAAGTATTGGAAAGATCAGATTGTGTGACGGTTTATTCCATGCTCAGTCTTCGTAGACTTAGATGGATAGGACATCTTAGGAGGATGGATGAAGGTAGAATACCCTAAAACATCTTGTTTGGTGAATTACAGATGGGTAAGAGATATAAGACGTTAATGGCTGCCTCAGGACATCCTCGTCCGGTAGGAACAGTTATGAGCCACAGGTGACACCAGACCGTCGTCCAGCTACTGATGGCAAAACTGAAACTATAACTAAACTAAATAAATTTAGAGTAGGAACATGGAATGTTAGGACATTAAATGAGCTAGGAAAGTTAAACAATGTTCTAAGAAAAATGGAAAACATGAAAATGAATATACTAGGCATAAGTGAGATGAGATGGAAGGGATCTGGCAAAATTATAACCGACAAACACACAATAATTTATTCAGGAGAGGACACACATGAAAAAGATTTAGGAATAATATTTGATGAAAAACAGCCAAATCTATGAATGGATATTGGTGTATTTCAGATAGAGTTGTAATGGTCAAAATCAAAGGCGAACCAATAGATATAAATATTATACAAGTATATGCACCAACAACAAGCAGTAGTGATGAAGAAATACAACACTTTTACGATGAAATAGAAATGGCAATAGCTCAAATTGGATCACAAGAAATAAAAATAATACTGGGAGATTTTAATGCAAAAGTAGGAAAGGGAAAAAATAGAGGATATAGTGGGGAATTGCGGTTTAGGTACAAGAAATGAACGAGGAGAGAAACTAATAGAATGGGCAAATATTAATGATATGATAATTGGAAACACATGGTTTAAACACCATAAAAGACGACTATACAAATGGAAAAGCCCTGATATGAAAATACGCAACCAATTGACTACATACTTATTAATAAAAGATTTAGAAATGCATTAATTAATGTAAAGACAATGCCTGGTGCTGACGGTAATAGTGATCATGTACCACTATGTGGATGTCACCAACTGGCTGGGGTTAGATCCCTGATGGGCAATTGTCACAGAAAAACTGCAGTTTAGTGATTCCTTGATAACTTACATATCAAAATGCAATGAAGGAGGAGGGTTAACAATTGTGTACTTCATTCTGATAGGAGGAATAAATTCAAGATCATTGACCTCCGAATATAAAAATAGGATACAGGTGTTCGCAGAGTTCATTGCCTGACAATCGGATCGTACGGACACGAGAACCAGGGAAATAGCGTGGAGGAAAAATGAACGGAGAATGCTTTGAAGTGCTACGAGCGATGAACGGAGGAACAGCGTAACAATGGAGGAAACGAGCAAATAGTCACTACGTGATTTTACCGCCTTTTGATGGGCAGGATACGGCAAATTTGATTGTAGATCAAACAATCAACGAAGGATTGGACACTCAATATAAATACTAGCAACTGGGTTTTCTGGTTAGTGTGTGTTCCAAACTGGGCTGAAGGATCTATGCATCTTGAGTGGGGAAAGAAATACACGTCCCTAATGGTTGAAAGAATATGGGATATTAGTGTGTTATTCGCTAGTGTATTTCGATTCCGGGATGATAAGTGAATATATAAGGTAGTATAACTTTAGAGTAATAGTTTTTAGCATAGGAAAATAGATGTGTGTTCATAGTGTTTACCATTGCTTTCTATTAGTGAAGAGTTTAGACTTTGGTGAATTCATATGTCTTATGTTGGTGTTTACTTCGGAAGCCTTGTCATTGCGGCTGGAGAAGGACACTGGCATAAGTAGTATTAAGTGGCAGATGACTATCACTTGATATGTTATACTTCTCACAGGTTCAAACTCCCATCCGGATATATCAGAGAAGATAGACACATAAGTCTTGTGTAAAGGAAAAGCTTTGTTGAGAAACTCAAGGCATTTCATTTGTGAGGAGAGAAAATACCTCAATAAACCAAGGAACAACCTAGACAAGGTCTAATACGAAATAAACATACCTTTAAAGGAATTTTGAAGAAGAAGAAAAGAATAATTAGATAACCAAAGTAATAATGGAAAAAGAAAGATAAGTTTGCAGAAAGCAAAGCAAAATAAAACTACATACGTCTTGTATGCATAGTGAAGAAACAATAGACAAGTCAAAACATTGCTAGTAATTAGAGACAATATGCAGAACTGTGGTGATGTGGTTTTTCCGGTGTTGGATAAGTACTTTCATGAAACAGACTCGGGCGAAGTCATAAACTTACTGGAATATTACTAATTTACGGCGATCCAGTGGTGAACAGTTTTGTTTCGTTCAATAACGGATTTACCTTCACTCAAGCATACGGATCATCCAGGGTGAGAGCTGTCCTGTTTGATGTGCTGTCCTGTGGTTTTGCGGAATGATTGGGCGAGATGTGACACCGCTGATAGACATTACGAGTTCAGTCTTGCACCAACAATAGAATACGCTATCAACTACGCTTACACAGTCCATACATACACCAGACATAGTTTTTATTATTAAATCTTTTATTAATCGTTGAAAGGAACTGTTGTCGGAGTATGTGTTGAGGGAATAATAGAGAGAGAGAGAGAAAGGAATAGATATATGGAAGGGAAGACAGGAGGGAGGAGTGTAGACAGAAGTCATTCAATAATTCCAACAGATAATAATCTTGAAGATGTGCTTGTTGATTCCACTTTCCTCCCGGGAAAATAAGTGACATAATTGTTGGAGCAGCGGGTACTAAATAATACCCAGATGAACTGGGGGTATAACAGGGCATATGCATAGAGGGGTACCTGCATATTGGCACAGGCATAGCGGAGTACCTGCATGTTGGGACATACTGATTGGAATAAAAATAAGTATACATTGATGACTTTTAATGGAAGGACGTCCATTGGATATATGGTGCCATTACATTTATGGTAGAAACATTTCATTAATGCTGGTGACTTTACAGTGAGAAAGTTCCAGACAGGGTGAATGTGGATAGGTGGTAAGACACATTACATACCTAGTCACACGGTCACACGTCTACATAAGTCTTTATCCTATATCTCCTCTTGTGGATGAGAGAGTGGTTGTGATGTACTGTGTGGTGTCGTAGATTAATAATATTGGATAGACATAGATAAATGATATAGGTTCTAGGTAGAATATAATTCTATAGTGAGTATTGCTTTACTGCCTTGAAGTGTCTGTACTCTATTTGCTGACTTACCTTCTTTAATATGGCCACTCCTAAACTAACAACAGCAGAACTTAGGGCCAACGGAGAAGAAATTGGGTTATCTGGTTCGGCCCTAACGGATTACGTACAGGAGAGAGAGAGGGAAATTCGTCAAGCGGAACGAGAAGATCGGAAGGCTGAGTTGGAATTGAAACGCATGGAAATGGAACAAATCAACAAGAGGTTGGACGCGGAAGAGGCCAACAAGATACGGGAACATGAATACCGCATGAAAGAGATGGAACTCAAAACACAAACTAAGGGAGAAATAGATGGCGCGGAAGGCGGATCATCGATACATGGTGCAACCAACATGAGTGGATCTAGCTACCATGCAATGAAGTTTTCTGAGGAGTCTAAAGAAAAATTTGACAACTTTGCGAATCGGTTCGAGGCTATGGCAGTCGCTATGGGACTGGATAGAAGCCGATGGGCTCTTAAATTATCCCAGGCTTTACGTGGTTCAGGGTACGAGGTCTACACACGCCTACCACCAGGACATGAAAATCAGTACGAGGAATTAAAAGCCGCTTTGATGAAGCATTATGAGGTCACAGCACAAACGTATCGGAAAAAGTTTAGATCGTCTAGACGAGAGCCGGGAGAGCTATTCGCCGCCTACAGTCTGAGGCTGAAATCCTATCTCCAGAAATGGATGGACTTGGCAGAATTCAAGAGGGATTATGAGAGTCTCGAAGAGATGATGGTGGTCGACCAGATGCGAAGGCAAATGTTGAAACCTCTCAGAACCTTCTTGGGAGAACAAGGGGCGGAACGGATTGATGTTGTGAATAAGCTGGCGGAACGATTCGTAGAGGTACATGGGGAGACTGAAGAACTAAGTACACAAACCAAAGGTCAGGAGAAACAAGAGAAAAAGAAACCTAAAAACTGGGAAGGAGAAAAAGTGGAACCTTATATAAAGGCGTCAATGGAGAGTTCAGAGAAGGTGAAGGAAGGAAACCAGAGCACCTCGAATTCTTCAGCGAAACGACCGTGGTCCGAGAAGTGGTGTTCATTCTGCAAGGTGCCCTCTCATAACACGAAGGACTGCAGATCGAAACCTAAAAGTTCTTACTTCGCAGCATGCAAAGTGATTCCTACGACGGTGATCACAGACAAGGCTGAGGTCGGCGAAGGAGCTAGGAACAAAAAGGACACACGGAAACCTAGGAAAGGAACATGGTGCACACACTGCCGGTCGAAAACACATAATACTGTGGACTGCAGATGCAAGGCAGGAGACGCCAATTGCATAACCAACCTCGAGGAATCAAAAGAGGAAGGCAAGGAAACGGTCAAGGAGATGGAAGACACTCCGGACCAAGAGAGGCCACCTGTGGTCGAACTGATTGAAGTCAATGGCAAGCAGGTTGTTTGTCTCTACGATACCGGTTTGGATGGGGAAGCTGTGATAGACGCCAGCTTGGTACGCCCAGACCAACTTACAGGGGAGACCATAGAAATACAGCCGGCAATGAGGAGTGCGGTTACCATGACGCTGCCAATCGCCAAGGTGGTGATTAAATCCAGGTACGTCACGGGCATTATTCCAGCTGCTGTATTATCTGACTCCTTATTTCCCATGATCATTGGCACGAAATATGTCTTTTTGGGGATGCCCAAACAGCCAGCCCACAAGGGAACAGTAGTCAGTGGATCTCAAGGGAAGGAAAAAGAGGCAGAGACACTATGCGACAACTCAGGGATAGGAGAATTGCATACTGCCCAGAGGAAGGATACTACGTTGCGTCCTTGCTACAGGAAGCTGCAAAGAAGTGCTGAGCCACCAGAACGGGGACAGTATTTTCTGAAGAATCGGCTACTCTATCGGAGAGCTGGGAGGGGAGACAATCTGCACGAGCAGTGGGTGGTTCCAGAGACCCACCGTTCTCACATTCTTCAGAATGGACACATCATAGGCGTGAATCGACATATGGGTGTCAGAGAAACATTGCAACAGATTTCCGGCCATTATTGCTGGCCAGGATTGACCGGAGATATACGCTGGTGGTTGAAGTCTTGTTCGGAGTGCCAGAACGCACCACCCAACAAGCGGACTAAGAGTAACATAGCTCTTAAAGTGGAAGACAAAGTGGAAGTGTGGGGTCCAGCAGAGACCAATATACTCCAAGTAGGATATAAAGGACCTTATCCTGTGGAAAAGGTGGTGTCCAAGAACATCTACAAAATCCGGATCGGAGAAGAGCAGAAAAATCTCCCTAGACATCTCATTAGGAAATATGAGGAGAGATCCGTGAGTAAAGCTTCGCACTTTATGGTGATGGCAGCCATTGGGACAAAGGTTACCAGTCCAGACAAAGACCAGAGATCGCAAGTACAACATAGGAGGGCCTATGGGACAGTACGAGATAGGTCAGATTTACCCAACGAAAGGAGGAGGGAAATCACACGTCAGGAAAAGGACAAGAGGGAGACTTTTACTAGTAACCAAGTTCAGAAGGGGTGGGTAACGTCAGGAAAGGCGAGAAATACCCAGGACTCCAACCGAAGATTGGCTGACCAGATCCAATATCGCCCAAGATGGTCCTGGAAGCAAAAGTCCAGGAGATTTAGGAAAGACGACTCGGTCCAACGAGGACGAGGTGGAACATCCCCAGAGGCAAAGCCGGGGGAAACCAAGAGAATATGGAAACAGTGTTACAGTAAGGAAGGGACGATCCGTCTGTATTGTGAGCCATCGCTTACGCCAGTCGAAAGGAGGTCGACTGAACGTACAGGGGCGATGTGCCAACACTAATGGTGATCATGAGTAGTAGGGTAGGGTGTCTATGAGGTCGCCTACTGGATGAGGTGCTGATCCATGTGAGGATCCAATCATATCATCAACACGTGAGGTTCATAGCTACTTCAGAGAAGCTCAACGCACGGTGGATGAGATGGACGTTGTTGTTGCAACAGGACTTCACAGTGGAATACATCTCTGGTAAGGAGAATTAGGAGCAGATTTCTTATCTAGACATCCAACTCCGGAGGAAGAGGAATAAGTTGGAGGATCATAGGAATCAAAACTACAGTGATGAAGAGTCGACGCGGTCAACTCTCTTAAGAGGGGGGCCTATGTCACGGAAAAACTGCAGTTTAGTGATTCCTTGATAACTTACATATCAAAATGCAATGAAGGAGGAGGGTTAACAATTGTGTACTTCATTCTGAGAGGAGGAATAAATTAAAGATTATTGACCTCCGAATATAAAAATAGGATACAGGTGTTCGCAGAGTTCATTGCCTGACAATCGGATCGTACGGACACGAGAACCGGGGAAATCGCGTGGAAGAAAAATGAACGGAGAATGCTTTGAAGTGCTACGAGCGATGAACGGAGGAACAGCGTAACAATGGAGGAAACGAGCAAATAGTCACTACGTGATTTTACCGCCTTTTGATGGGCAGGATACGGAAAATATGATTGTAGATCAAACAATCAACGAAGGATTGGACACTCAATATAAATACTAGCAACTGGGTTTTCTGGTTAGTGTGTGTTCCAAACTGGGCTGAAGGATCTATGCATCTTGAGTGGGGAAAGAAATACACGTCCCTAATGGTTGAAAGAATATGGGATATTAGTGTGTTATTCGCTAGTGTATTCTGATTCCGGGATGATAAGTGAATATATAAGGTAGTATAACTTTAGAGTATTAGTTTTTAGCATAGGAAAATAGACGTGTGTGCATAGTGTTTACCATTGCTTTCTATTAGTGAAGAGTTTAGACTTTGGTGAATTCATATGTCTTATGTTGGTTTTTACTTCGGAAGCCTTGTCATTGCGGCTGGAGAAGGACACTGGCATAAGTAGTATTAAGTGGCAGATGACTATCACTTGATATGTTATACTTCTCACAGGTTCAAACTCCCATCCGGATATATCAGAGAAGATAGACACATAAGTCTTGTGTACAGGAAAAGCTTTGTTGAGAAACTCAAGGCATTTCATTTGTGAGGAGAGAAAATACCTCAATAAACCAAGGAACAACCTAGACAAGGTCTAATACGAAATAAACATACCTTTAAAGGAACTTTGAAGAAGAAGAAAAGAATAATTAGATAACCAAAGTAATAATGGAAAAAGAAAGATAAGTTTGCAGAAAGCAAAGCAAAATAAAACTACATAAGTCTTGTATGCATAGTGAAGAAACAATGTTGTTTGTTGTGTTGGATGAAGAATGACTTGCGCGATGACTTGGATTAAAGTGAGGAAGAGTTGCGCAATTCGTCGACCTCACTCTCTCGCCTGAGTCCATCTGAGTCCAGTGGCAAGACAAGTCGAGACGATTGGAGACGAATACAGTTGCAGTGGATGACCAGGGCGCTCTACGTGCCTTGCCGTGCTCACTACGTTCCACAACGCTTTGCAGGTAAACGCCGTCTTGCCCGTTGAATCAGGAATGATTTCTTCCGCGCAGTCTGCCGAATCCTGTCTTCACATGCTGGGTAGGCATACCCTAGTGTAACTCTTGGTTTGACACCAAATCGGATACCCATGCCTGGTTTAGCCAGCCTCTCACAGCTGTTGCCCGGGGGGTGGCCGCTGTCGCATGCTGACAGCTACTAGGAGCCACAGGCACGAGCTGGGTGTCAGACTTGGACCAGTGGGGGATGGGTCCTGAAAGGACATGAGAGCCATCCTTACCAAAGGTGCTACCAATGCCTGACACCCCGTACCCCCCTAAGAAGAAACAATAGACAAGTCAAAACATTGCTAGTAATTAGAGACAATATGCAGAACTGTGGTGATGTGGTTTTTCCGGTGTTGGATAAGTACTTTCATGAAACAGACTCGGGCGAAGTCATAAACTTACTGGAATATTACTAATTTACGGTGATCCAGTGGTGAACAGTTTTGTTTCGTTCAATAACGGATTTACCTTCACTCAAGCATACGGATCATCCAGGGTGAGAGCTGTCCTGTTTGATGTGCTGTCCTGTGGTTTTGCGGAATGATTGGGCGAGATGTGACACCGCTGATAGACATTACGAGTTCAGTCTTGCACCAACAATAGAATACACTATCAACTACGCTTACACAGTCCATACATACACCAGACATAGTTTTTATTATTAAATCTTTTATTAATCGTTGAAAGGAACTGTTGTCGGAGTATGTGTTGAGGGAATAATAGAGAGAGAGAGAAAGGAATAGATATATGGAAGGGAAGACAGAAGGGAGGAGTGTAGACAGAAGTCATTCAATAATTCCAACAGATAATAATCTTGAAGATGTGCTTGTTGATTCCACTTTCCTCCCGGGAAAATAAGTGACAGCAACCACTCAGCCAAATTCGTTTTCTCCTACTGGGGTTTAGTTCTGGGTGCAGTTTGAGATCCCTTACCTCTGTCAGATGGGACTAATTACCACCCCAGATCCCAGAGAGAAAACCTGGAACTAGTGTCTTTTATGCTGATTTAAGACACCGTCCCTGATACTCAAGAAAACAGCCAAGAAGTGGCTCGTTGAAGATAGAATATATATAGATTTGGCTGTACTTGGTATCACCAGAAGGAAGGAAGGAGGAGTTAAGTTATGCAGCATAATCTGGTTACTTATGACTGCATATGCAAGTTACCTCCCTGACATAAATTCCTACTTCTGGACAATATGTGTGAACACCCACTAAATGTTCTCCCAAGGTGTGTACATATTAAACTACACAAACATTTATAGACATTTAGAATTTATACGGACAACTGAGTGTAAAGTACAACAACTGTCTTTATTATTTCTAGTCTTGATGATCATATGATGATGATGATTATAATATGGTATACGTAACTTAAGAGGTCACATAGGTCATGCTTCCCTCCCCAGTGAGACGCAGTTCACTGTCAGATTGAAGGAGTCCAAATTGGTCCCTTCAAAAGGCTAAGTCACTTCCTGATATGAATTGTTGACTGTCCATTGCTCCTAAGAGATCTGGAATGAAACGAACGGAGATGGGTAGTATCTACGTCTACACATCTCAAACACATATGTCTATACATTCATATAAAAATACATTCAAGTCATAATATATGATGGTGTGATGATATATATATATGGCATGTTACCTAAACATATATCAGTTCTAAATAAATAAATATATATGTAGATATTTATAAAACCATTTAGAACATCTATAGCTCAAAACATACATCAACACATACATTTATGTAATGGAGTGTTTCCCATGTAAGTTCACCTCACTTACTCTCTCCCTTTCTGATTCATTCATACTGTCTTGTCGGAAGGGCTGGTCGCACAGTCCTGTCGAACATTAAATGCCTTCCCTGAATCCGTCTGGGATATTGAATGTCCTAAGTCATGTCTGTCCTCATGCAGACATCATGCAGACAAGGTGAACTGGTGCCATTCCTCAAACCAAGTGGTTTCACCACAATCTTGGTAGGCACTCAAAGTGTTGGTCCAAATAATCAATGTTACTTGGACGCTATCAAGAGACTGGTAGCTCTCAGCAATTTCTCCTAAGTAGTCAGTCTCCCCAATGTTTAACATCATACAGGATGAATCTAAATGTATCTCCTGTACATGCATAAGCCACACGCTCATGTAGCTTGGATAATGGATTTCTCCAAATTATCACACACAACAAATCAGACAACCAAGTAGTGAATGAAAGAAGAAGATAAAGTTCACAGTGTAATAGTAAATCTAGAAATTGGAACACTGAGTAACATAGAAAATCCACCAGTGTAAAGTTTGGGAGAATATGTAAAAACAGGAAACTACACAAGCCTTCAGACTAGCAGACAAACTAATCAGAGTAATGGTATTACCTGGGTTATAGCTAGGAAATTCCATCATAATACTTCGTACAGAAGTCCAACAGAACGAAATGTTAATATTTCTCCAGTAGGTATCCTAGGAATGCTATTGTGAATGCGTCTGAGGATTGTTGTCACTGCTCATAGTTTTATTCTCTCCGTTCCTGGCTAGTTTCCACGCGGGCTAATTAATATGTCCAATATTAATTAACTCCACCTATTTTCCACATGGACTGTAGTTATTTCTGCCAATCAAATTGACCGATACCCCGCCACATTCCTGAAACAATGAATTGGCCCCTGCAACAGACGTTGCGTCATACCTACATTCCAATCTGCTGGTGCCTTCTCACTTTCCCGGGAATTAATAAGCTTTTATCTCCTGGGTTGCGACGAGGTGGAAGGCCTACATTATATTGCCGTCTTACAATCACCCATCTGTCCGCTGAACTCGCTTGTAGCGGCAACTACAAACGTTTTCTGTCTCCGCAAAGTCTGGCTATTATCTCCCATTCTGCCGTGGCTGGTTCACACGTTAGGTCCTGTTAAACGTAAGGTGTTAGGTGTCTGTCCCTATTCCATCCGCAGGATTGTAAACTAACACATCAATCTCCACTGACTGGCTCCGCGATGTCTGGTTGATCAGAACATCAAAGGGAAAATCTCTTAGATGTAGAGACCAGACGTTGCTTTGATCTACCATTGTAGTAAAAATGATAGTGCGGACTCTAAGTGACTCTGTATTTTTCTCTTACGTTTTTATCCTCTTTCTGGTGGAAGTTTATTCTTTTAGAGAATGATAGAAACATTCTTGTGCTGTCATGGCGTTTCGTCACAATGGACAAATAAAAGTAAGATTAAAGAGAGGGAAAAAATGGTTAAGAACCTGAGACTTAATAAAGAGGTTATAAAAGTAGATAAAGAAATTCAAGAACAATACAGATTGACTGTGAAAATAGGTACATTGCAATAGCTAAAATACAGAGTATAAATGAACAATGGGAAATGTTAAGGGACTCCATTCATCAAACTAGCAAAGAAATATTACCGGAGAGAAGCCAAAATGCTAAGAAAAAATGGATGAATGAAGAAATCTTAATGCCGAAGGACAAAAGGAAACAGAATAAAAATGACAAACAAGAGTATGCTAAGATAAATAAAGAAATAAGAGATAAATGTTTGAAAGCAAAAGAAAGTTGGTTAAACGAGCAATCAAAAAAATTGAATTAAATATCATTAAAGATAAAAAAGTATGCACAGACAAATCAGTGAGCGCACAGGAAGATAAATAAAGAATAAATACAGGGTGTTTGAAATCAAAAACAGGAAAGATATTATTAGTGGAAGGTGCTTTAATCAAGAGGTTGATTGAGTATATAAGAGAATTATATAATGGAGAAAGGGAAGAATTAACAGAAGAAAGTAACTTAGAAGGCCCACCTATTCTAAACGAAGAAGTCGCTGGCGCTATGAAACATATGAAGAAAGGAAAAACAGCTGGGCCTGATGAAATCACAGTAGAAGAATTAGAAGTATTGAGAGAATTTGGGGTAAATATATTAACCAAAATGCTGAATGATATTTACAACAGTGGATATTTACCGAGCGATATGCTAAAATCTGTTTTTATAGCAATACCAAATAGACCAGGAGCAATTGAATGTGATGATTTTCATACAATTAACCTCATAAACCATGTCACTAAGATTCTACTCAGAATTATAATGACAATAACACGAAAGAAAATAAAAATGGAAATTGGTGAAGAACAGTATGGTCTTATGGAAGGAAAGGGTACAAACAATGCAATATGTATATTACGAATTGAATGTGAAGATTTTCGTACAATTAACCTCATTAAGTTGGGAGCATTTTGTATGATATTCACTGGCACAGGAACGGAGCATAATGGGGACAACCCGTTGCTGTGAAGTTGGAACTGCGACTAACTAACTAACTAACTAACTAACCTCATAAACCATGTCACTAAGCTTCTACTCAGAATTATAATGAGAAGAACAAGAAAGAAAATAAAAATGGAAATTGGTGAAGAACAGTATGGTTTTATGGAAGGAAAAGGTACAAACAATGCAATATATATATATATATATATATATATATATATATATATATATATATATATATATATATATATATATATATATATATATATTACGAACACTAATAGAAAGGTCAATAGAGAAACAGAGGGACATATATTTATGCTTCATAGATTATACTAAGGCATTTGATAGAGTAAAACATGATGAGCTGATTAAAATGTTGGAAGATATCAACATTGATGTGAAAGATTTAAGAATAATAAAGAATATATACTGGAACCAAGTAGCAGCAATTAAAACGGGAAATAAAGAGGGTAGTTACGAAAAGATAAAGCTAGGAGTACGACAGGGGTGTGTCTTGTCACAAGATCTTTTCTCCCTATATAGCGAAGTAATAATGAGAGAGATCAAAGAGAAGCCAGAAATACTAATCGGAGGATATAATATAAACAATAAACGCTATGCAGATGACACAGTATTGGTGGCGGATAATGCAACAGACCTACAACAATTATTGGACATTGTAGTATCAGAGAGTGCACAGAAAGGACTGTCCTTGAATATCAAGAAAATAGTAACAATGGTGATATCAAAGAAAATGGGGACACCATAATGTGACATAGAAATAGAAGGGGTAATTCTCAAACAAGTGGATAATTTTAAATACCTAGGGGCACCTATAACATCAGATGGAAGATGTGCAACAGAGATTAAGAGCAGAATAAGGCAGGCAAAAGCCGCATTTCAGAAAATGAAGAGTATCATATGCAATAGGTCGCTATCAATGAATGTAAGAAAGAGAGTGCTAAAATGCTATATAGAACCAGTTTTGCTGTATGGCAGCGAATCTTGGAATGTAAATAAACTAATTAGGAAGAACTTAAAAGCAACAGAGATGTGTTTTTTAAAACGAATGTTGCGAATTCCTTGGACTGCCAGAATAACTAACAACGATTGCCTGAAAGAGGCTAACGAAGCTAGAACACTATATACAACAATAAGAAAGAGTCAAACAGCTTTCTTTGGTCATGTGATGAGAAGAGAGGCATTGGAGAACATCGTGACAACTGGAAAGATCCAGGAGAAGAGAGACAGAGGCAGATCAAGAGAAACTATGCTGGACGGATTGAGACGGTGGCATAGAGGAATATCATCAACAGAGTTAATCCAGAACCCCAAAGACCGAGATCTGTGGAGAGTCATGAACGCCTACGCCAGCCGGCACGGCACTTGATGATGAAGAGATCTAAGCCCGGCTCCCTGGCCAAGCAGTTAACGACATTGTTCGTAATCACGCATATCCGCGTGGGGAAAACAGCAGCTGCGAGAATCTGCAGCGGCTCGCGTCGGGCTGATCACTTACGGGTGTATGTGAGCCGATCGTTCAGAAAGAAATGGCAAACTACTGAACGTTAAACTTGCCTAATACATCAACAGCAGCTGAACAATGCTGGTGTTGACTGCAACGTCCTGTAAGGGATATGCAAAAAAAACAAAACAAAAGAGAGATCTCAGGGTCGGCCTCTACTACGTTACCAAGATGTGTGTAAGCGGAACATGACGTTGCATTGTTAATGCAATGCTAAGGCATTGCTAATGCACGAGCCATATGGGAAAATTCAGGGGCAGTGAAGTCGACCCTCTCGACTTTTATTAAATTCAGTAATTTGTGGCTGCTGGTTTTCTAGTGACTTCGACTTCCATCGACGGTGAACTGTATTTTCGGTCGATGACTTTTGTGTTGGCATTCTAACAGCGGCATTATGCACATTGTACCTGTGCTGACTGTTGGCTTGTCTTTCCACTTTTCACATTGGGAAGTGGGGAGCATTTCGTACGATATTCACTAGCACAGTTGCGGGGCATAATGGGGACGACCCGTTGCCGTGAAGTTGGAACCGCGACTAACTAACTAACTAACTAACTAACTAACTAACTAACTATTGGGAGCAAGTCGCGGCCGAACCGTGTTGTTTGGAGGGCAAATATCAGAAATGGAATAATGACAAAGTAAAAAATGATTGCATATAGGTCACACACTGAGCACATGAGACCTTAGATGGTGCGTGATGGTGAAAATGACCATTTGTTCTCATGCATTCATTGTAGACAAACATGTACATCGCGAATTAGTCTGATCAGTCATATTCGCTACCGCCATTGGTTATGTTTACTATGTCCTTTGAAAGCACAATGTAAACAAACTATCGCCTGTCAAGACGTTAAGGTGCCAATGATGATAGATGGATGCATCCCAAAGAGTTGATTAACTAGCTGTCAATGTTACTAATGAAACTATTAGAGAATGTTACCCAAACATGGTCGACTCCATTGTAATCAGAAGAATTACATGTTATAATTTTTATTTTTTTCTTTAGATCTGTTTGTGTTGTTCCTGATGAAGATTAGTATAATTGAAACGTCCTTCTCTGTGTTGTGGTATACTTATTTTTATTTCATTATCTTTGCGTGTGTTATTTTTTGTTTTCATTTCCGCCCTGTGATCTACATTTACTGTGTGGAGTTGGTTGTAAGGTGTGTTTAGTATATCTCACTTTTTCGCAGGATTTAAACACACCTAACAGTTGTTATTTCCCACAATGAAAGGAAAGAATTGCTTCATAGTAAAGAAATCGAGCATGTCGTAAAATGCAGTTCAACAACGTTGATGTTAGGCTTGCAACTTCTCCCATTAGAAAACTGTCGTTGCGAAATCTCATCAAAAGGGGTTTACATGCAAGAGGCGTGGGTTCATGATATTGGATTTTACCACATATGGCTCGATCTGAGTAACAGCTTCGCAGAGAATGCAAACTCTGTAGCTTCCCCTACGACCCCCAGGAGTCTCTTAAAAAATAGCACTCGTAAACAGAATGACGGAGTCGGGAAATGAAACCACTGCCATCGTAGCTGGAAGCAGGTGGATTAACCACTCGGCCACGGAGACCAAATTGAAGGAGTCATAAACAAATCTCCAGAACAAATACGGGAAATAACTGTGGCAACCAAGATGAAAAGAATTACTTCTCATTGATCAAACATGAAACGATGTGGAGAATGCCGTTAGCAATCTGGATAGCTGACTTTGTCCTTTTACTTCCACGGTATCAGGGCGTAGAAGAAAGAGCGGAGGAAGGAAATATTTCATTTTAAAATGGCAACATTAGTAGTATATATTGGGGAAAACATGTTCATATTGTAACAATGCCCGGAAAATCAATAGTTGTTACTGGAACATTAGTGATAAACACAGTAGTTATCAAAGATTCGATGAAAACTCTCTATTTGAATGGTTTGGCCTGAGGGGAAATAAACCATTCACTCTGGGAAATGGAATACATTTCTTTTGATTTGCTTTCTGTTATTATTAGTTCATTCCATTACACATCAGTGTGGGGTCTTCTATACTGACCGATCAGTAAAAAAAAACAAAATTAGGTCAGTACCTTTTAGTCACCAGATCATTCTTATCATTTGTTTTTAGATGTCTGCCATGAGGTGGATTAGAGATAAAAATTTGCGTGACGGCGGGTAAGCGTTACAATCAGGCCACTATCGCGTCTCCCAAATACTATATAAATAGTCATCATTTTACAAGTGCAACAACAAACAAAAAAACGTTGCATGACTTTGTCATCAACACCAGGTTTATTTTCTATGCAATGTTAAGTTCAGTAGTTTGTCATTCCTTTGTGAACAATACGTCAACGTTAAAGTTTAAATTACGGTGTCGTGAATGAACCCATTACCTGCCATCAGCGCATTGGAAGAATATGAGCTACAGCTCTTAACCTGTCTGCTACGCCTGACCGTATTCGCGAAATTTTATATTTGCCACTTAGATTCTGGAAGAATCTGTAAAACTCACAACATTATTCTGCCGTTGTGACCGTGAATAGTGCAGATACAGCAATAGGCTGTACAATTTCCCGCCTGGTATATTTCGTTGCATCTCCTCATGTGTATATTTCAGAAGTCAATCAACCGTGGCAAACAATAACTCCTCTCAGCTGAAATATACAATACACATTTTACTCAGATAGTTCTAACCTGAGTATGTTATCATGCGGCCAGTGTGTGCAGTAGAACATTCGGAATGTACCGTCTTTGTTGATAACGTGACAGGAATGATCAAAATGGCGTGCAATGGCCGATGAAAAAATCCTGGCCACAACGTGTGCAATCTATTGACTGTGTCTTCACTGTTCAGGTACAATGCTCTTCAGTCGTTCTTATTCTTCACATTTAGTATACCATCGCCATCTGAAGAAGCCCAAAACTCGATCCACAGTGTACGAGACTCCATTTTGATTAGCTGCAGTTTAAGAGAATCATCAAGTTCTGATTAAGTATAACATGACTGGGAATACACTCCAATACTTCTTCAAGTCATTTATAGTAATCTGTATGCTAACACATGGTAGTATTTTGTTGTATCAATCTACTTCCAAAGTATTGTATTCACTTAGTGAATTTACACACAGAAGTTACAAACAATACGTTGTACAATTTATTGTAATTTATGCAGTTTTATGAAAACAGAAAAAATGCCTATTAAATTTGAAAATGCCGTAGGTATAACAGATGTTCCACGCTGGAACAGTTCCCGTGACTATGTGTTATAACTGTTTTAGCTGAAGTATTATTCATTTATTCACTTCATATGATCAATAACTCCGCATTTTGCACCAGACGAGATGCAGTGAAATACGCCAGACAATATCTCGTGCAATAAATCGATCTGAAGAAAATCACCGTTAAAATGCTGTAACAAATTATGTCCAGAAAATTGTTATCACAAATGAGCTTGTAGAAGTGGGATTTTGAGCGCCTACTCTAACGGGGCTCATAACTAAATACACCTGGGCTCGCAGGTAAACCCAGCCTAAATTGGGTACCAGGAAATGTCTAGGTAGGTAAAGGCAGACGGCATGATGCTGAATACATCAATAGCCAAGTGATGTCTGGTCTATAAAATATGGGCGTACACAATATACCGATTCCGTGTAAGGTGAGTTAAAGTAAAATCTCACTTTACTTATTATAAGTGTTAGGGCCCACCACAATAGCCAGCACGCTTACCTGGATGTCATGTCTTGAAGGAAATCTCACTTTACGTATTATAAGTGCTAGGGGCCCACCTCAATGAACTCTCACTTTACGTATTATAAGTGTTAAGGGCCTACCACAGTGAACTCTCACTTTACGTATTATACAGTGGCTTGCTTCGCTTCGGAAGTCACGGGTGGCAAGCATCGTCTGGATATTTTCTCCGGGGCATGCTGGTGTGTTGGGGAATGAACAGGCAGACAGATTGGCTGGCTCTGCAAAACTTGGTGGAGTATTGATGCATGATAAGGCAGACGTGGTTGCGTCCTTGTGGGAGCACGTGTACACCTCGGAGGAGCAAATTGACCACCATGGTTTGGCAATAAATTCTCTCCCATCTCTCTATCTGTCTCTCTCTATTTCTCTTTATGGGTGTGTGTGTGTGTATTGGTTTTATTTTTCCTTATCTGTTAGTATATCAATAATTTTATTCCTCGTTTTCTTCCATTCTGGAACTCCACTTATTCCACTTATTACGATAACTTAATGTCTCTCACTTATGGTTTTGCTGAGTCGTTTTGTAACAAACAAATGCCGCTTTCAGTAACAAAGCGTTTGTCAACGATAGTCTAAATTTAAATATTGAGCACAACCCACTACTGGCAACGCCGATCGCATTCTGGTATGAACCTAAGGCCTATCCACGTCAATATGGAAGCACTATACTCGAGTTTCGCCCTCATTTGAGCTCGTCAGTAGTGCATATCCCTGACCGGATCCGGAAACAGTCCCGGATCACGCGTGTGAAGCGGGTGTGTAACTACGCGGCACACACTGGACACACCAAATTATCACAACAGAACATCACAACGCTACCCATCGTAGGCTATGCTCAAGATTGCCCAATCGCCGCAATTGATTATTGCTCACTGGATTTAGGAGGCCTGGTGTTCCTTGCCGGTGAGAAGTCCTGATCGTTCGGGTCCCATCGATTGACGGACGTCGGTCGCGGAATGCGATCGGCGTTGCCAGTAGTGGGTTGTGCTCAATATTTAAATTTCAAATCCCGAAACAACCACATAGTCGATAGTCTAAATATTCTTACCTCAATTCACATCTTCACTACCACCAGTTTCTTCAGCATATGAGTACCCAGTGTTCATTATTTACAATCCTTCAATAACATGAAGCATCCAGAAATATAAGAAATCTGTGTGTGGTACACTGTAAAATCAAGTAGGTGGGAATATAGATTTCACTGCACATCAGATAGTACTACATTTTTCAGGAAATTGTGACTGGTAGAGTCAAGTCTAGTTTCAAGCTTTATTTTTGATGTTTTTGACTGGCACCTTGCCGTTTTGACAGACGATAGTTTGTAAAATGGAGTTATACATCTCCATAACACAAAGCCTGGGCTGAATTTAGAAACCATGTATTGTCCATGCAGCATGATCCCTCTCTCGGCCTACCTAGTTTACTCTAGAGGACAGATAACACCAATACGTCTGTAACAAGACAAGCTGCAGAAGCTGCCGGATCAACAAAGCAATACTCTAACTGTCGGAGCTTCGATCCTAGACCAGTTGCTGACCAAGGCTTAGGGCCTGGTCTGCCCTGACATTACATGTAGTCTTTAGGTTACATGGCGTCGCAATAGTTAAGACTTGTACTCTCCCAATTGCGCTCCTCCGCCTGAAGCCGTTAGCACAATGTGGGGTGTCGGGTTTGATAAGCGTCGCCCAACATTCGGCTCTAACAGAAAGTAGATAGTACCGCCTACTGCCATAAGGTAGCTTAGTCATGTCTGACTAAGATCTGGTGGATGGTGGATTAAATACATGTCACATTTTTATGTACGTCTATGTAAAGACAATGAGCATACAGGATGAGAAACATCTGATGGCTGTGGAAATGTGATTTCTGAGGAAAATGAAAAGAATACCATGGACAGACAGAAAAACCAATGACCAGTTCCTACAAGAAAAATAAATGAATCTCGTAAACTGATTAGATAAATCAGACGTAGACAGTCAAATTTGTTTTATAAATCACGTTATGAGAAGAAATAAATTGGAGAACTTTGTGAAAATTGGCAAGATTGAGGGTAAGAAAACAAGGGGAAAGCTGAGAAGTAAATACCAGGATGGCTTGGCCACTTGGCATGGCCTAGACAAGAACACCGAGCTGATCCATGACTCTGGTGATCGAGTGAGATGGCGAAACATGACCGCCGACGCTTAGCAGCATGGCACATGATGATTATGATTCAAATCCATGCACTTGAAGTCCAGTATAAGGAATAAATACATAGGGAGTGCCATAATGGAAGAAAACCAGGAACGAAAATATTGATATACTAACAGATAAGGAAAAATAATACCAATACACACACACTTACCCATAAAGACAAACAAAGAGAGAGACAGAGAGAGAGAGGGGGGGGGGAGAAATAGACAAAGTAAGGGAAAGACAGACAGACAGACAAACAGACAGAAGAAAAGAAAGAAAGAAAGAAAGAAAGAAAGAAAGAAAGAAAGAAAGAAAGAAAGAAACGAAAAGAAAGAAAGAAAGAAACGAAAAGAAAAGAAAACAAACAAACAAACAAAAAGAAAGAAAGAAAGAAAGAAAGAAAGAAATACAGAAAGAAAGACAGAAAGAAAGACAGAAAGAAAGACAGAAAGAAAGACAGAAAGAAAGACAGAAAGAAAGAAAACCTTGTGTAGTCTAATTATTTATATAATTATACAGCAGTTAATTGATAAGATGCCGGTCTCCCTGGCCTAAGTGTTAACGTCTTTCTCCTTAATCCTGTATATTCTCGTGAGTAACGTAACCTGCGCAAGAATCGGCAGCGGTTCTCGCCGCGTTGGTAACATGGGGGTATTGAGCCTGTCGCTGAGAAAGCTATGGCAACCTACTGAGCGTAATCGTGACAAGAAATCAACAATCAGCTGACAGATGATGATGTTGACAGCGATGTCATGTAAAGGATATGCGAACCAAAAAACAATTGATAAGATACATGCATGAAAAATGGTCTTTGTCCCCTCCATAAATTGTTCTCTCCCTCTGTCAACAGAATCATGCACCAGAACTCAACACCGTCCAGTGACCCCAACAACACAACAGTGTCCAGTTCCCAGGTCACCATGGCGTTTGACCACAATTCTAAACGGTCCATGTTTGAAGCGCGAGATGCAGCCACCTGGGATGACGCCACCTGGATTCTGACCAGTGCCTTCATCATATTTACCATGCAGTCAGGTAGGTCACAAGGGCGTGTAGATCGGGCACTTTCTTCTTCTTGTCCTTCTAATATTGGCTACACCATCTCTTGGGGACCTTGTCTAATGAATGGGATTAATTGCGCTCTTGAAGTGAGTAGTGCACTGATTCTGTGCCAAACAAAACGTAGGTTTGGACCAAACGCACACAATCAAATGAACAATTATTATAATGTAAATTTCCGTTCAATGAGCAGTGCAATTGTAAAAGATATGATGAAACAAACCAAATAATACACTGTCCCGAGATTTCTGAACGACCGGCACTTATACCGTTATATGAAAATCAACGCAAGGAGGACAGTTGCTAAATCTCCCGCAGCTGTGTTTCGAAAGAGGTATGCTGGATTACTAATTGTGTCCGTAACCCCATCGCCACAGAACCGGCAAGTATTTAATAAACACATGCTGTAAATGCGTGCTGTAAAACCATGGTATAAACACGTGCTTTAACTGCATGGTATAAAATATGATATAAATGCATGATATAAACACATGATATAAATGCATGACATAAACACATGATATAAATGCATGATATAAACACATGATATAAATGCATGACATAAACACATGATATAAATGAATGATATACATACATGTTATAAACGTTTGATATAATCACATGATGTAACCGCATACTATCAATATTCTTTTCGTAAGGATGTTTTCTCATGTGAATTTTTGCCAGAGAAGCTGCCAATTAGACCTGCTATTTCAGGATTCCAAGATGTTTAGGATTTACCGTGATCAACGTTCACACCAGGCTAGTGACCCCTGCAGGCAGATGTTATGTGGAGTTGATGAACTCAGATAAAGGCATTCAAATCGGAGAAAACGAAGTTATGATGATGAACCACAAGTAGGAAGATAACAGGAGCAGAATCAGGAATCTGACAGAACGTACAGTCAGGGCGAGAGACAGATAGTTTTGGAGATTCATTGCAGCTAACCTTCATTGTGGAGACGGCACCTGATTGATTGATTAGTGATTGACCGAATATCAACCTAGAGAGAATTATCTTAGTAGATATACCCACAACGCATGATCAATCTGTAATAGACAAATCACCACACACACAAAAGTAGAATTCGTAAGCTTGACACGATTAAAAGTAACGAAATGGATGCTGCCGCCAAAACCTTCGCCAGTACACAAACAGCAAACACACATGACACAAGTTCATGAAAACCTCCACATGAACATACACATATAAAAGCCGCTAATCAGTGTCCTCCTTATGGCCAGTCTGCAGTGCTGCATTCAATACATTCTGAATAAATAAACGTAAACGTGTGTATTTGTTTCTATCCAGGGTTTGGCCTGTTAGAAAGTGGATCAGTCAGTTCCAAAAACGAAGTGAACATCATGGCCAAGAATGTAGCAGACGTCATATTCGGAGGCATCTCCTACTGGATGTTGGGCTACGGTTTCAGCTTCGGGGACGGTAGTGGCACCAACGGGTTCTGTGGCATCGGCAAGTTCTTCATAGATCCTGAAGATTCAGTGATGGGAGAGGAGTTCTCTCGGTTTGTTTTTCAGAGTTCCTTCGCAACAACAGCAACAACAATTGTGTCAGGTTAGATATTGTCATTGTTTGTACACATATTATTATTATTATTATTATTATTATTATTATTATTATTATTATTATTATTATTATTATTATTATTAGCCATAACAGGAGCCACAACCGCAACAACCATTGTGTCAAGTTAAATATTGTCTTTGTGTTTACAAATGTGTTATTATTGTTCTGATTATTATTGTACATCAAGAATGATGATGACCATTTATTTCATCCAGTGGTCTTGAAAGCATGGAGCCGTGAGTTCTAAGATGGCTGATAAGGCCTATTTTGGCTCGAAATGTTCTTTGACAATGTGGGCAAAGAATGCTTGACGTTCCAGGGGGAGAATCTCCTGCAGTGGTTTTTCTGTCCAGCCTTTTCTTCACAGCTCTTGCAGTCGTGGTTGCTTTATATGATTATTATTACTACTATTATTATTACTATTATTATTACTATTATTATTATTAGCCATGACAGGAGATGTAAACTCACTACGGGTAGATTAGGTATTGTTACTCTCAGGAAATATATAATGTCGATAATTATAATTATCCTTAGGAAGTTAGTTATTTGGGTGTACTTCATGAATGCCATATACTGGATATCCTAAAAGTGTCGTCTTAAGTTAAACATTTCAAACGGCTGAGACTTTTGGTTGCAAAAATACTAGTCTTATCTGATTTCTGATTGGGACTCTTTGGAATCATATCATGGTGCTGTAGAAAAGACAGACCATCAAGGCGTGTAGAAAATGGTGCTGCAGGGAGTGACCAGAAGATATGGCCTTTACTCAGGATTCCGAGAACAGGCCAGACGGGCACATAACCAGACTGCAATTGGTACCATAATTATCGGGACTCTTCCCTTTCTGTAGAAGATGAGAACGCAGAACGTATGGGAGTCCCGAGTGCTATGATGTCCTTTCATGACTCAACTCAACGCCTCCGTGCCATAACACAATACTGTCCATAATTTTCTCTCACGGTCTTCCGTTGCCTCTCTTTCCATAAATCTGTCCAGTCGTCACAATTTTATCTGGCTTTTATCTTTTAATAATGTAGCTAAAACACATTGACTGCCTCTTCCAGATATTTTGTTCCTAAGACTCTTTCAAAACAATTAGATTACTCAGTTTGGCTGCCCACGAAATTGTCAGAGTCATTCTGTAAAACCACATCCCTGAAGTTTCTAGTTAATTGTCCAGGATTCAGACCCGTATGTTAAAAGAGTATTTTTGTAAAATGTAACATATTATTTCTCATGAAAGTCTAGAAACGATCATTATAGTGTGTTAGTTAGTTAGTTAGTTAGTTAGTTAGTTAGTTAGTTAGTCGTGGTTCCAAATTCACGGCAACGGGTCGTCCCCATTATGCTCCGTTCCTGTGCCAGTGAATATCACACAAAATGCTCCCCACAGTCCAATGTGAAAGGTGGAATAAGCAGTAGTCTCGGCAATCCAACAGCCCGCACAGGTACACTGTGTATAATGCCGCTGCCAGAATGCCAACACAAAATTAATCAACGAAAACCACAATTTATCGTCGATGGACTCGGCAGTCACCAGAAAGACCTAATTGACCCGGGTTTTCTCACATTCGGTCTTTCACCGTAGGGCGACCCACAGAAAGTGTCGCATAAAGCACGAACTCCGCAGTTTCAGAACCGACTCCCGGGAGTCTCCTGAAAAATGCACTCGTAAACCGAAAAGGCAAATTAGTATATTCAGCAGCAGCCGGTAGCCATTGTTCCGAACATGCAGGTCACTGTTCAGGACAGATGTAAAAGCATTCCCCGCGAATTTCACAGCTCACAGTGTCGCCCACGCACTCACTCAGTAGCAGGGCGACGGAACTATGTACTACCAGTCCAACATGAGAAAAATACGATTTCAAACCGTAGCTTCAAGCATAAACACGCCACAGGCCTAAACGGTTCAACGCCTAACCGCCATATTAGCGACCGGAAGTGTACCCTGGAGGCTAGGAAAAGAAATACCTCAAGGCAGATGGATTCAAAATTTGATTATTTACACACGACAGAAACAGAGGAGGACAGTTGGTGTATGATATTTTGCACTGGGCAAACCACTTGATGAATGAATGACTCAGTTAGTTCCCAGCATAGGAAATGGGATATAATGTCATAGAACATTTTTCGAAAATTCCTGTGTTTGTTTTTATGCTACTCTAAGTATGGGTCACAGGGTGGATAATATTCTCTGCAATGTATTTTCGTCAATCGAAATAAGCAAAATAGTTCTTGAGAGCCATGTTGAGCCAATCCTGGTTTGCAATGATTGAATCACTGAAAAACGAGAAGTAAATTGTGAACTTTATCAAAGCACGACAACAAAAAACTAAATGGACGTTGCGACCAAAGCCTTCGTCAGCACAGACAAACAAACATAAACTAACAAATACACGAAAGACACTACATGAAAGTATTAATTTCACTTATCTGTGTCCTAGCTTGAACGGCTATCCTTGGATAGATTTACGGAGATTGATTGAGATACTGATTTACCGAAGCTAATCATGGACAATTAGCAGACAAATGAGGAATTGTGTGAAAGTTGCAGAGAAGTGGTTTTATAGATGAATTATAAGAACACCGTGTATAGATAGAAATTGTGATGAAGATATTTTGAGAGATGTTAGCTCACAAAGAGAACTGGCTACTCGCTTCAGAAGGAGACAGTCACATTCTTTGGGTATGTTATGAGAAGGGAACCGCTAGAGTATGTCATCAAAATAGGAAGGCTGGACGGGAGGAGAGACAGTGGGAGACTGGGAGAGAAGATGCTGGACAGTTTGACATCATGGCATGAAGGAACTTCTTTAACAGAAAAGATTAGCACCACTAAAATAGCTGTGGACAGACATTGGCATAGATTATAAGAAAAAGAAGAAGAAGAAGAAGAAGAAGCAGAAGAAGAAGAAGAAGAAGAAGAAGAAGAAGAAGAAGAAGAAGAAGAAGATGATGATGATGATGAAGAAGAAGAATCATATATCCACATTATTAGCAATAGTAGTAGTAGGACGAAGAGGTGATGTAGTAGTAGTAGTAATAGTAGTAGTAGTAGTAGTAGTAGTAGTAGTAGTAGTAGTAGTAGTAGTAGTAGTAGTAGTAGTAGTAGTAGTTGTAGTTGTAGTAGTAGTATTGGTAGTAGTAGTAGTAGTAGTAGTAGTAGTAGTAGTAGTAGTAGTAGTAGTAGTAGTAGTAGTAGTAGTAGTAGTAGTAGTAGGAGGAGGAGGAGGAGGAGGAGGCGGGAGAGGAGGAGGAGGAGGAGCAGGAGGAGATGCTGTAGTAGTAGCAATTCTGTTGGGTGCTTGATATAGCTTTAGACACTAGTCACTGGTCACCGCATGCTGTGCAGCTTGGGACAGGCAAATTCCAATAATGCGCTCAACGATGGCAATGAGACTGAAGACGAGATAACGAACACGATAAATTGTTATAAAGTCAACATAACGTGAGAGTAACCTGGTGAGGTAATAGGATCAAAGTAAGCTGCAACAATCTAGCGGTGTATATACTTCACACCTAACTAAAACACAATTAGAGTATACTAGTTGCTAGGCAATTTCCCTAAAAGCAATCAGAAACTTAAAGCAGAGACTACGTTAAAACGTCTGCCGTATAGCAATGTTAATGGGCTGTAATGTTGAAATTAGCACAAACATTGCTGTGCTCACGTTATTCCGAAATATACGACATCTGTTTATTGCATTATCCCTCGCCCAGCAGCGGTCTTAGAAGTTCACAACGTTCGGACATTTCATTTAGTGCAAATGTAACATCTGCTCATAGTATGAGGATGGTGTCATTGATTTTCCAGTATTCTATTTTAAACGACACCACATGAATCACTTAGGTGTACTAATGTATTTCATTAACAAACAACGCTTCAATCAAATTGACTGTATTTTTTAAACAGGTGAGACTTACATATTGTTTAGAAATATCTTCTTCTAATAGTCCAAGCCCGCGTGACGCTGGTGATCATGTTTCGTCTGAGGTTCCTCCAAGTGTGATGTCAGTCTGTCCAGCATCTTTTCTCTTTGTCTTTCGTTTTCCTCTTCGTCCATCCTTCTTTCTCTTTGTAACGACATGCCCTATCTTCCCCTTTTCGAGACATGTCCAAAAGATAATGATTATCTTCTACTGATGCTGGTAACAAGTTCTCTTTGTGAATTAACGTCCTTCAAGGTATCGTCATTACTCTTTTTCAGAAATATAACAATACGTTATAGATGATGCAGTAACATACAACTAACTGGCGTGTTTGCTAATTTAAGAATGGCTTTACTTGTTTCATTTCTGTTCATCTTTTAAAGTACATGCCAGAATGTGTCAAACTCTATTTTACCTTATAAATGTTGTAAAGGATGAAATAACCGCTAAATTAAAATGTTCGCTTGCTTTAAACTCAAGCGTAGTCCATACACGTGATATTACTTCTGGTACACTGGTTTAATTACTGCGTGTGGCTTAACGTCCATTATTACCAGTGTCCTTCGCCATCAGGTGAACCCACTCCGACTTCTAAGGTACTTGTAATTTACGTCCCAAAGTCATGGACGAGAAGTCAACATTTTAGTCCAACTGACCGGTGTAGGGGCTGAACCCGCTATCTCGGCATCAGCACACCGGATGTTTAAGAGCTACCGCTCTAATTAATTCGGCCATGCTTACCTCCGTCCATAGAACATATTGGTTTTCCATAACAGCAAACCTGGCACACGATGTCTTGTCTTGTCTGATTTAAAAATAAATACAGAAAGACAGAAGTTCTCTTCTTCCTTTTCTCCTTCGTTTTCTTCTCCCCCTTTGTTTCCAAACCCCATCCCCTCTAAATATTTCTCTTGCAGAGTATGAATATTAAAAGACGTATGAAGGCGTGAATGCTTAATTCATTGTGGTTTTCACAGTATCTAATATTACACCATCCAACGTTGACACTAGCGACATTCCTATTCTGTTATCTCGTGTCCAAGCATTACAACTGTGTATGGCGCAGTGCCTTCTGATAATCGTTGTCCATTAGCAAACCATCTAGTTCCCCGATTGTCAACACTGATTAAGATATTCGCTGTCATTACTTGAGTGCTAAATATATTGTCATTATTTGATTGTTACGTTTACTGTTGACTTGCTTGCTTGTGTGAGGTCCTGTATGTCGGATGAAGACATCCTGTTGTCCAACATCAGTGTGATGTTATACAGGTTTGCGTGAGTATCTGTTGTCCCATGTCTGGCTTATTAGTGTGCAACCTGGTGGTTCCTCGCCGTGCAGGCGACTTCGGAGGAATCAACGATCCTACTGACTTTAGACATGATCCCGAAGGGACCTGTTGCCCAGGACGCTCGGCGAGGACGCGACAATAGGTCTTGGCCAGTATAGAACCCAGCCCTGGTGCCTTGGAAACACCTCTGCGTCCCTGCTGTTGACTATCTTCATCTTCTTCAGTTATGTTGTAACAATTATTTTGTTTCTTCTTTCAATAAATCAATCAGGTGCAGTCTCCACAATGAAGGTTGGCTGCAATGGACCTCTAACACTGTCCGTCTCTCGCCTTGACTGTGAATTCTGTCAGGCTGATGGTCGTCCATCTCTTGATGTTATCTTCCCACTTGTATTTTTTGTCTACCTCTTGCTCGCTTGCCCGCAACCTTGGCCTCCAGTATGGTTTTTATAAGAGTGTTATGTCTTTTAACGTGGTCGAAATATTTCACTTGCCTCTTTTATTTCTTTCTTTCATAAGCTCTCTTTTCATTCCCAGTTTTTTTTTTTTCTAGAACCTTTGTATTTAACTGTTTAAGTTTCCATGAAATACGACATATTTTTCTGTATACCCACAGCTGCAGATCATCATCTATTCAACTTTCTAGTTGCTTGTTCAATGCCCAGGCTTCCGCACCAAACAATAATGTTGAATATACGTAACATTTGATAATTGTAAATTATAATGCGTTGTTAATCTCTGTAATTGTTAATACTGATTTCATGCTGTTGAAAGCATTTTTGGCCTATCCTATTCTTTTTGTGATTTCTATTTCACTTCTGCCATCGTCTGTTATTAATTACATGTCCAAGATAGAAAAAATCTGTGACTTGTTCTAGTATCTCCCAGTTGACTGTGATGTTCATTGATGACCTTTCCTTTTCATTACTAATTACTATAGTTTTCGTTTTTAGGATGTTAATATCTAAGCCACATTCTGCACTGTGCCTGTTTACTTGTTCCACTAAGTTTTGTATCTCTTGCTCGCTTTCTACTAATAACACGGTATCGTCAGAATACCTAATATTGTTTATGATTCTTCCATTCTCCGTGTCTTACATTCTTCCAGTTTCCCCGTTAATATTGTGTACATGTCAGTTTGGCAGCTTTCTTTCTAAGGTGCATGGGTGATTTAGTATTGCGAATTTAGTATTTAGGAAATTGCGTAAGTCATTGGTTTGACGCATACATTAATCAATCTACAGGTGCTATAGCTGAAAGGACAAGGTATCTTGCCTACATCGTTTTCTCATTCTTCAACACGTTCATCTTTTGTTTCCCCGCCCACTGGGTGTGGTCTAAGCATGGCTGGCTGAATAGTCTGGGCGTGGTCGATGTTGCTGGAGATGGCCCCGTGCACTTGGTAGGCGGAGCTACCTCTCTGATTGCTACAATTATTATCAAACCTAGGGCCAAGAGATTCACCCCTGAAGATGACCACCAGATGGGATCTCCTACAGGGGCGCTGCTCGGACTCTTCATTTTATGGTAAGCTTGAGGGAAATCAGAAAATGCTTCTGTTGCTACACCACACGTCTACTTCTACTGGAATTGCTGCTACCCCTCCTCCACCTCCTCCTCCTCCTGCTACTCCTACACATTCTCCCACTGCTACACCTCCCCTCCTCTTACTGCTACTTGAATTGCTGCCATTTGGTCTTCTTCTCCTCCCCCTCCATCTCCTCCTACGACTACTACTAATATTTATTCTACTACTACTACTACTACTACTACTACTACTACTACTACTACTACTACTACTACTACTACTACTACTACTACTACTACTACTACTACTACTACTACTGCTACTAATAATAATAATAATAGTAGCAGGCACGGTATCGTCAGCAACTAATAGTAGTCCTGTAGGACTATAGAGTTGTGCCGCTGGGGAGGTACCCGACAGCACCGCTGGAGACTGTATAGTCCAATGCGAGAGTGACAATCTCTGTCAGTTTCCGCATCTGTAAGACGAGGCAAGTCCCGCAGTAAGTGACTGCGTTTTATGCCTGAGCAGCCTATCCTCAGTTTGTTGGATCAGATTGAACTCAAAGAGCACCAGTCTGTTTTGTACATCTCTTCTCCAGGAACATGTCTGTTGCAACTCTTTCCTACGTGTCTGGATCTATGCCGAGGGTTTTCAAATCTTGTTTACACACATCCCTATATCGCATTTGGAGTCTTCTGGTTGGCCTCTTCCCCGTGGCTAGTTCTCCGTAAAGGAGATCTTTGGGAATACGTTCATCCTCCATTCGAGATTCGTTGCCACGCTACTGGAGGAGTCTCTGCTTGAGGAGGGTGTGCACTGTGGTAATATCCACTCTTTCAAGCACATGTTTGTTTGTTATGTGGTCTTTCCAAGATATGCCCAGGATACGTCTCAGACATCTCACATGGAAGGAATTCAGCTTTCTTTCCTGTCGTGAGTACTAGGTTCAGGATTCAGACCCATAGAGTAGTGTGCTAACGTCATCATCATCATCATCATCATCATCATCATCATCATCATCATCATCATCATCATCATCATCATCATCATCATCTTCTTCCACTTCTGCCGTCAAGCGTCGTGGGGAGGGATAATGTGCGATCAAACGCGCCCGGTTGGCGGCACTGGATAGTGTCATTCCGTGTGATTGTACAATGTCTTTGATGTCGTCAATCCATTTTCTTCTTGGGCGTCCTCCTGTTCTAGATGCAGATGATCTTTGATGTGAGGCCAGTGATGGTAGTTGTTGGTGTTGCATTCTACTGACTTGGCCAAACCACTTGATCTTCTGTCTTTCAATAAATGTGGAACAAGGTGTTGATCCCACTGTCTGTCTGATAACAAGAGGTATACATACTTAACTGAAATTGATTGATGTGGTGTCTGATTACATTAGACTTTCTGTAAGTGTACTAAACGTGTGTCTACTTGCAGAATTACCTACTTCTTAATCAAACATGTTGTCCTGGTATGGTTAATTGACTGATGTCGTGTCTGATTACATTAGAGAATATCTATAAGTGTACTAAACGTGTGTCTACTTGTGGAATTACTTACCCCTTAATGAGGCATGTTGTCCTGATATGGTTAATTGACTAATGTCGTGTCTGATTACATTAACCTGTCTGTAAGTGTACTGCACTTGTGTCTACTTGTAAAATTACCTACCCCTTAATGAGACATGCTGTCCTGGTGTGGTTAAGTCGTTGCACCTATCGACCAAGGTTCCCGAACAGTTTCAGCTTGCATTTATTGCGGTCTGCACTTCCTAGTCTTTCCGTTAAACCTATCTTGATTTCCCTGTAAGGCAGTGGAACAGATCTCAATGACGCTCCTAAACTTGCTGTCTACGTCGCTGGTGCCCCTCATTCCCGGGTACCTATTGTTAAAGTTCCATTTATGTTTATGTCTTGCCATTCATGTTCACCAGGGGGCTTCGGAAACGCAATAGGTAGCACGCTTGCATGTAGGCCCAATGGTCAAACGTTTCAATCCCCTCAATGTGGGGTCTTAGCAAAGAAAATAGTCTGACCTGGCTTGTAATGGGTACCAGAAACTTTCTGGAAAGCAAAATCGGTCAGCGTGATATTGACCACACTAGCCAATGAGATTCTATTAGTGTATACAAATATGTGGTTGACACCATATACACACCCATTGTCCTCCATGGCGAAAAGGTAAAGCAGCCTTTCTGGCGCTGCGAAAGTCGTGGGTTAGTGACTCGACTACGGCATTCGATTTACGGCTACAATTATCTCGAAGGCTTCTGGGGGTCGTCGCTGGAGCAATAGAGTTTGGGCTCTATGCGATACTTTCGACAGTCCGCTGTGCGAAATGACACCAGGCCATGTCAGATAAAACCCAGTGTAATGAAATCTTGAAACGCTCTTTTAAACAATTTACCCATTATGCTTCATTGCGTGGACAAGCATATACGTTCTTAATATCTAGTCTCGATAACGATAATCACGCTGGAACTCGGTAAGCCACTAGACTTTATGTTGCATAAAACTCAAAACAATGTTTTCCCGTATGAAACTATTAGCGATGGAACCAATATATCACGAAAGTCGGTTACTGGCAACATTTGATGTTTACATATCTGGTTTGTTGCGATCAATACTAGGTTACAACAACTTGATTATTGATGTCAACAGGGACAGAATAAACAAATTAGCACTGAAGCACGTGATGTTACAGTACACTTTAAATGCTATGGTTGAATAACTAGACAGTGGAAAATATCCAAACTCCGTATCTGGTTTAACCTGTGCGTGTGTGTAGTAATGTGGTTTGTTTGTGACTGTCCAATGTAAACGCACGAGGAAGATTATACGATTAAGTTAAAGGGTCAGAAACTGTAGTGAAACTACAAATTACTGTTATCATGCGACCTTGATTAAGTTAGCCAAGCGTTTATTTGCGACACTTAATTTGTCAGTTAAATTGTTACCAGCTCAATTCGGCAATCCTAGATGTTAAGTCTTGTCTCCAGCTGGTTCAATGCTGCTTTAGAAACTATAGTATGTCCACATTTGTTTGCCTTCATTCACGATCAATTATTTTCAAAACTGTCTGTTGCATCGTTATGAAAATTTTCCAGCAGTCTTATATTTACCCCCACCAAGGAATATGTCTTTGATATGTCCAAAAACAACTTAAATCATTGAAAGCGGCGACATTCCTTTGATGTTTTGCTCAACAACTAGTGATTTCTCGCTAACAAAGTTATTTTTACGGTAATGGGGACCTGCAAATTCTGATGACACACAAAGGCGTATCCGGATTCGTATGGGAGTGGGTGCAATGAAAGAATCCATCCTTTCTCCATAGTCCTCTTCCTCTTTCAACACATGGTCTTGACGTTTTTTCCAGTAACTTTTATCAATATTTAATAGCGCAGACAGACAGACAGACAGAAACGTAGGTAGCTAGGTAGGCAGAAAGGTAGGTGGGTGGGTGGGTGTGTGGGTGGGTGGCTGACTGGCTGGCTGGCTGACTGGGTCGGACGGTCGGTCGGTCGGTCGGTCGGTCGGTCGATCGGTGGGTGGGTGGGTGGGTTTGTGGTCCGGCCGGCAGGCAGACAGACAGACAGACAGATAGATTAGATAGATAGATAGATAGATAGATAGATAGATAGATAGATAGATAGATAGATAGATAGATAGATAGATAGATAGATAGATAGATAGATAGATAGATAGATAGATAGATAGATAGATAGATAGATAGATAGATATTGGTCGGTCGGTCGGTCGGTCTGCCGGCAGGCAGGCAGGCAGGTAGGCAGGTAGGTAGGTAGGTAGATTGATTAGATAGATAGATAGATAGATAGATAGATAGATAGATAGATAGATAGATAGATAGATAGATAGATAGATAGATAGATAGATAGATAGATAGATAGATAGATAGATAGATAGATAGATAGATCCTTCGATCGATCGATCGATCCCCGCCTGGAGCAGGGCCGAGCCAGCTAGTTTATTTATATAATCACGTTTCATGAAAGAACCCACAGTTTGACGACACCTCTGAACTATAACACTCAGTCTGTGCAAAAACGAAAGACCGCCAGACAATTTTAAAAATAGCTCGAATATGTCTTGCTGGAGCTGTAATACTCTTAAAATTAAGGCATTAATGGCGGGGCCGTAAAATATATACCGCATATAAGCAAAAATTGAAATCTGCTGTACAATCTCCAGAACAACATTTTTTTTGTTGGGTGGACATAATGATAAGGTTATATGCTAAATCTCATCATTTTTCCTCAGTTGGTTACTGAGATATTGAATTTTATATTGAGGCAACAAAAAAAGAACACTTGATAGGTTATAGGAATTTCCAAAGAAGGTGTTTTGTGGGGCGTGGGGTAGTGGACTGTGGAGGGGGGAGGGGGGGGCAGTAGGAGGGGAAAATAAAAAGGGGGAGGGGGTGAGGAACAGTAATTGTATAATGAAAATATTAGAGAAACTCCATGGTATCATCTTCCTCTCATAGGGAGTTTCCGTGGCCAAGTGGTCAAGCGTCTGTCTCGCGCTCCGAAAGCTGTGGGTTCGATTACGGGCTACGTCTTTCCGTTCATGAGTGCATTTTTCTCGGAGACTCCTGGGGGTCGTCGCTGGAGCTATGGAGTTCTAGCTTTGTGCAACGCTTTCGGCAAACCGCCCTGCGGAAAAAGACCGGATCATATGGGATAAAACCCGGTGCAGTCAAGTCGATCCTCTCCACTTTGAAGACTTATTTTTTTTTTAAATCCTCCTCTCGTAGATATATTATGGTGGTGTGAAACAAGGTATAAGTTCTTAACTGAAATTGAATGATATCGTGTCTCAGGCGACGGAACTCGTTTTTAACCCAAGCCTAGTATATAAACGCTACTTATAGCATCATTGGGCTGAATTTTGTGCATGAATTAGCTTTACCTATTACCAGTGTCCCTCGCCATCAGGCAACCCCACTCCGACTTCAGAGGTACTTGTAATTTACGTTCCCAAGTCAAGGACGTGAAGTCAACAATTTAGTCCAACTGTCAGGTGTAGGGGTTGAACCTCAGCATCAGCACACCGGATGTTTAAGAACAGGCGCTCTTATCAATTCGGGCATGCAGGCCTCCAGCTGGGGGTTTGGCCTGTGCGTTTTCCTTCATGTTTCCTTCTAGAGCCCATGTCAATTGTGTAAAATAATTCCCCGCTTACAGTAGGATTTGAACGCATGACCACCGGGCCAGTATACACGAGTACTAACCGCCGTTGCACTACCACAGTACCAAAGTGGCAAGTGCTCGGCACTAACGAAGCCACAGTGGGAAAAGGAAACACTCGATTACGTATTATATCCTATTTCATAAGATGTGTTAGTGTTGTTGCCACGTACATTTTGTTCTAGTCATTTCTGCTGCTTTCAAGTGTAATTGTTGTATTGCAGGTGGGGCTGGTTGGCGTTTAATTGTGGAAGTACTTATGGTATTTCCGGTGGCAAGTGGAAGATGGCAGCCAGGTAATCTGTGGCAATGTCTGTCAAATTAGTGTTCAACTAGGGTTCAATGTTTGTTAAACCGACAATCAACCAGTGGTTCATTGTCTGTCAAATGAACAAGCAATTAGCGTTCATTGTCTTTCAAATTAAAAACGACGTTGAGTTTATTGTCTGTCAAATTAAGCCAACTAATGTTCATAGTCTGCCAAATTAAAGGGTAGCTAATGTTCAATGAGCCGGCTCCGTGGCTTAGAGGTTATGACTTTTCTCCGTAATCTTGTATACTCTCGTCGGTAGCGTGATGACGGTTTGAATCAGCAGTGGTTCGAATCGCATCGGTAACTTACGGGATATGTGAGCCGGCCGCTTAGAAAGCAATGACAAACTAGTGAGCCTAATCTTGCCAAGAAATCAACATACAGCTGAAAGATGCTGGTGTTGACAGCGATGTCCTGTAAAGGATATGCAAAAAAAAAAAAATGTTCAATGTATGTTAAATTCACATTCATCTAATGTTCACTGTGTCAAATTAACAATCAACTAATATTCAATATGTATCAAATTAACAATCAACTAATTTTCAATGTCTGTCAAATTAACAATCAACAAATGTCTAATGTCTACCAAATAAATAATCAACAATTGTCCACTTTCACAGAGCGGCAGCGACAACATTAATGGCAGCATCCACTGGAGGGGTGACAGGATTCGCCTGTAGGTGAGTCGTTGTTTGCAGCTACACAATCTCACCATCTTTACTTGTTGTCTGCTGGCTCTCCCATCCATCATGATTACTATGTTGCATGCGGGTAAACGTGGGTTATGTTGTATGCAGGTAACTTCATCAGACTCAGACAGTAGATTGCTTGATCAGACTCAGACAGCAGATTGCTTGATCAGATTGAGTGAATAGATTTCTTGACTAGACTGAGTGAATAGATTGCTCAATCAGACTTTGTAAATAATTTGCTTCATCGGTCTGAGTAAATAAATTGCTTAATCAGACTGATTCAAAAGATTGTTTGATCACACTGAGACAGTAAATTGCTTTATCAGACGGAGTTAATAGATTGCTCAATCATCATCATCATCTAGTGCCGTGCCAGCTGGCGTAGGCGTTCATGGCTCTCCACAGATCTCGGTCTTTGGTTTTCTGGATCAACTCTGCTGCTGATATTCCTCCATGCCACCGTCTCAATCCATCCAGCATCATTTCTCTTGGTCTGCCTCTGCCTCTCTTCCCCCCGATCTTTCCAGTTGTTACGATGTTATCCAATGGCTCTCTTCTCATCACGTGACCGAAGAAAGATGTTTGTCTTTGTCTTATTGCTGTATATAATGTTCTAGTTTCATTAGCCTGTTTCAGGCAGTCGTAGTTAGTTACTGTGGCAGTCCAAGGAATTCGCAACATTCGTCTCAGAAACCACATCTCTGTTGCTTCTAAGTTCTTCTTAATTTGTTCATTTACATTCCACGATTCACTGCCATACAGCAAAACTGGTTCTGCATAGCATTTCAGCACTCTCTTTCTTACATTCAGTGATACTGACTTATTGCACAAGATACTCTTCATTTTCTGAAATGCGGCTTCTGCCTGCCCTATTCTGCTCCTAATCGCTGTTGTACATCTTCCATCTGATGTTATAAATGCCCCTAGGTATCTAAAATTATCTACTTGGTTAAGGATTTTTCCTTCTATTTCTATGTCACATTTTGGTGTCACCATTTTCTTTGATATTACCATTGTTACTGTTTTCTTGATATTCAAGGAGAGTCCTTTCCTTGCACTCTCTGTTACTACAACGTCTAATAATTGCTGTAGGTCTGTTGAATTATCCGCCACCAATACTGTGTCATCTGCATAGCGTATATTATTTATATTATAACCTCCAACTAGTTTTCCTGGCATCTCTTTGATCTCTCTCATTATTACTTCGCTATACAGGGAGAAAAGATCTGGTGACAAGACACACCCCTGTCGTACTCCTAGCTTTTCTGTTCGTAACTACCCTCTTTATTTCCCATTTTAATTGCTGCTACTTGGTTCCAGTAAACATTCTTTATTATTCTTGAATCTTTTCCATCAATGTTGATATCTTAACATTTTAATCAGTTCATCATGTTTTATTTTATCAAATGTCTTAGTATAATCTATGAAGCACAAATATATGTCTCTCTGTTTCTCTATTGACCTTTCTATTAGTGTCCGTAATGTATAAATTGCATTGTTTGTGCCCTTTCCTTCCACAAATCCATATTGTTCTTCACTAATTTCCATTTGTATTTTCATTTTGTTTCTTCTCATTATGATTCTGAGTAGAAGCTTAGTGATATGGTTTATGAGGTTAATTGTACGAAAATCTTCACAATCAATTTCTCCTGGTCTTTTTGGTATAGCTATAAATGCAGATTTCAGCATATCACTGGGCAAATATCCACTACTGTAAATATCATTCAACATTTTGGTTAATATATCTACTCCAAATTCTCCCAACACTTCTAATTCTTCTATTGTGATTTCATCTGGCCAAGCTGTTTTTCCTTTCTTCATACGTTTCATAGCGTCAGCGACTTCTTCTTTCATAATAGGTGGACCTTCTAAGTTACTATCTTCTGTTAATTCTTCCCTTTCTCCGTAATATAATTCTCTTATATACTCATTCCACCTCTTCATTATAGCACCTTCCTCTAATAATATGTTTCCTGTTTTTGATTTCAAACACCCTGTATTTATTTTTATATTTCTTCCTGTAAGCTCACTGATTTGTCTGTACATATTTTTTGTATCATTAATGGAATTTAATTCAATTTTTTTGCATTGCTCGTTTAACCAACTTTCTTTAGCCTTCCCACATTTATCTTTTATTTCTTTATTTATCTTAGCGTATTCTTGTTTGTCATTTTTACTCTGTTTTCTTTTGTCCATCAGTTTTAAGATTTCTTCATTCATCCATTTTTTCTTAGCTCTTTGCCTCTCTCCGGTAATACTTCTTTGCTAGTTTGATGAATGGAGACCCTTAACATTTCCCATTGTTCATTTATATTCTGTATTTTAGCTATCGCATTGTACCTATTTTTCACAGTCACTCTGTATTGTTCTTGCAGTTCTTTATCTATTTTCAGAATCTCTTTATTAAGTCTCATGTTCTTAACCATTTTTTTCCCTCTCTTTAATCTTACTTTTATTTGTCCACATAGTGGTACATGATCACTATTACAGTCAGCACCAGGCATTGTCTTTACATTAATTAAAGCATTTCTATATCTTTTATTAATTAGTATGTAGTCAATTTGGTTGCGTATTTTCTTATCAGGGCTTTTCCATGTGTACAATCGTCTTTTATGGTGTTTAAACCATGTGTTTCCAATTATCTTATCATTTATATGTGCCCATTCTATTAACTTTTCCCCTCTTTCATTTCTTGTACCTAAACCATAATTCCCCACTACATCCTCCATTTTCCCCTTTCCTACGTTTGCATTAAAATCACCAAGTATTATTTTTATTTCTTGTGATCCAATTTGAGCCATCACCATTTCTATGCTCTGAGTAAATACATTGCTTGATCAGACTTAGTGAATAGGTTGCTTGATCATAATGAGTGAATAGATTGCTTGAGCTGACTGAGTCAATGGATAGCTTGATCTGACTGAGTCAATAGATTACATGATCAGACTGAGTCAATAGATTGTTTGATCAGAGTGAGTCAATAGATTGCTTGATCAGACTGAGTCAATAGACTGCTTGATCAGAGTGAGTCAATAGATTGATTGATAAGACTGAGTCAATAGACTGTTTGATTAGACTGAGTCAATAGATTGATTCATCAGACTGAGCAGTTGTCTAGACTATTGTTCACATGTTCGCCCTTGCTTGCTCTCCTACAGTTACATCGTCAACAACAAGAAGTTCCACATTCCCCAGATCATCAATGGAGTTCTTGGCGGCCTAGTTTCCATCACAGGTAAGGCTTTCACATCTTCATGTTGATTTGCTTCGCTTATGTACTTCAAGGCAATGGCAAACTACTTAATGTTAAATTACCTAGTAAATCATAAACAGACAATAAATGCTGGGATTGATTGCAACGACCTGTAAAGGACATGCACATATGGATTTTTTTTTTAATGTTCATGTTATAAAAACGTTAGTTGCATATCCTTCACAGCATGTCGTAGTCATCCTTGGTAATTTGTGGCTGCTTATGGTTAACTATACACATCTTTTTGCGTTCAGTAATTTACCAGTGCATTCTGAACGACCGATGCCCATACCATCGAAATCAAAGCAAGTCGATCTGCAGCTGATTTCGAACCCTCAACTCGGTATGTGTCGGCAAGATGGAAGTTGGAAGTTGGTTTCATACCTCTGTCATGTCAGCGGAGTTTATCTCCTTGAGGTGAACTGGAGTTTAGCCTGTATACTGAGTGTTGATTGACTGAGTAGTTTTATACCTCTTTCATGTCAGCGGAGTTTACCTGCTTGATGTAAAATGGAATTCCTAGCCTGTATACTGAGTGTTGATTGACTGAGAAGTGTCATAAGTTAGTAAAGTGATAACAGTGATGCAAAACTCCGCCGCGTAGTAATCACGGCAGGAGGTTTCCGATCGTCAGATGTAGCCCCTCCCCCTTTCCCGAATGTTTCGGCCCTTTACCTTCATAAAACTCTATGGGGATGGGTTTACTGAGGGCGATGACTCCAGGTGTCTTTCTCCTGCAGTGTGTTCTTACCATTTGTCGCTACGTTCGTTTATCCACTAGTCTCACACATGTGCATTGCGTCCGCTCCCAAGCCACCTTCTTCTTCGACCGTTCTTCTCTGTCGTCGACTACCCATCTGCGCTTCGTTACGTAGAAGTAGAAGTCGGTGACGCCGTGCTGCCTTCTTCTTACCCCGTTCATGGCCCCGGAGCCTCACTGCCGCTTGGCTCCTAAGAAGTCAGCTTTGTCTCTGGGCTACTTGATTGTGGGCTTGTAGTCCCCCATCCTTACTACGTCTCTGCTGCGGAGCGCGGCCTCGCAAGATGACTTACACCGCCTTAAGCAACATTGAGGAGTTGGACTTCGGCCGACTATCCTTGATCTCGTTGAAGCTACAGCATGGTGTTTCGACTACAGTGCAGAGTCCCAGTCTTAAGTGAACCGAACACTTTTGCAGAAATGGCTACGGAATCGACACGAGACATTAACAGTTCCAGATCTTAGATGGGAGATTTTTGTTAGCTAGCTTTGATGTCGGACGTTGGACATGATATGCTCCGACTTGCAGACAGGATCGTCTGCCATATTACTTTTTTCGCATATACTTTACATGACATCGATGTCAACATCATAAATCTGTCAGATGATTGTTGATTTCTTGGCAAGATTACGGTCAGTAGTTTGCCATTGCTTTCTCATCCACCGGCTCACATACCCCGTAAGTTACCGACGCGGAGAGAACTACCAATTCTCGCGCAACGTCACTTTACTTACGAGAGTATACGAGATTACGGAGAAAGTCGTGTAAAATCTAGACCAGGGAGGACGGCTGCCATATTACTACAGTAATGTATACCAACATTTCCATTGTCCCAGAGCCAGCATGATTTTTCTGCCGCCTCATACAGTTCTTTTTATGCCTGAGTTTTTGGGCCCACAGTTGTTTTTTAATCTCTTCGGCATTTATGAAAGGCCGTGACTTCATCTCTGTATTTCTTTCACAAGTTTTCTGAGTTATGCTATAACCTCCATGTCGCATTTTGCACACCTCATATCATCCCAAAGTTGCACCTCAATTCACTAGCGAGATTCTTAATATTGCCTTGCTTGGTTTCGCATTGGAATGTTGCGTCAACACTATAAATAAAACTGCCAACATTATGGCATGCAGGTCAGCGTTCAAAACCTCAATAGATCATTGGATAAGAGAAGCCTTGGTAGCGTCGCCAAGTGGCTGATGGGAAGGACTAAGCCTAGAATGGCACACTCAAGTTGAAACTTCGTGAGGACAAGATGTGTTTTCTATAAAGGAGTATTTTTAATTTGGTGTCCCTCATTATTCAGGGTAAGAAAGCTTCTGTGGATTATATTTGATTGTCATAAGATGCACGGGTAAAGGTAAAACTTTGTCTCTATGAGATATATGTGTGTAAAACGTCCTGCACTTAAGAATATGTATTTTCAATTTTAAGATAGCCGTACATTCTTGTGCCTGCTCTGCAAATGGCGGAACTGCCATCACGGTTCTAAGATATCTAACTTCGTCTTATCTTCAGGCTTTCAGAGAAGTGCATTGATGTGCATTAAATCTTAAGCTGTAGGAAGAGACAAGTCTGGACACTTACATGCTGTTCTTAATATCAAACCTTATAGCCTCTTAGCCTATGCAAGATCCTGGTTTACAAAAGACAAGCCGTAACGTCTGTACCGACCACTGCTTCCCCCTAATCTACAACCATCTTCAACACATGGGAATAAAAGAAGGAGAGAACGAATGTCTTCCTTTTCTGTCTTTATTCTTTCGTGGTGTTGAGAAAGATTTGTGTGCAAAACTGGTAATCATTGTAATCAGGTCCAGTGTAGTAAACTACTGTGATATATTTCGCACAGAGATGCATAAGGACTACTATAGCATACTGCACTCTTGTCGAACTGGCGTCAAGCTAACAAACCAGATTAGGCACACAATACCTTGTCCTCAGCTTAAGCTGAAACGGACGAAATGTGCATGCACTCAGGCAAACGAAGAAGAAGAAGAATTAGCATTGGTATGAGCGAAAGGGGTTTACTTTGTTATCTCGTATCTATAGCTATCCATCCATCCATCCATCCATCATGTGCCATGCCGGTAAGCGTGGGCGGTCATGTTCTGCCATCTCACTCGATCAACAGAGTCGTGGATCAGTTCCGTGTTTTTGTCTCGACCATGCCACAAGGAGTTAACGTCTTTCTCCGTAATCCCGTATATTCTCGTGAGTAACGTAACCTGCTCGAGAATCGGTAGGGGTTCTCGCCGCGTTGATAACTTACGGGATATGTGAGCCGGTCGCTCAGAAAGCAATGGCAAACTACTGAGTGTAATCTTGCCTAGTACATCAACAGCAGCTGAAAAATGCTGATGTTGACTGCAACGTCCTGTAAAGGATATGCAAACAAAAATTGTAGTTGGATATTACAGTTTAATATGATTAAAACTGCTATATTTATATAGCTCTGATGTATATTCTCTCCATATCGGTTTAACTCTTCTAATTCTTCAATTTGGTGGTCTTGGTGCGCCTTGTTGAATCTATTTATTTGGTTAGATATGTTATTTCACTTATTTTTTGTACACCAATTATCACGTTTCAATCTCTTCTAGATGATTCAATTGTTTAGACTGAGCTTTTCCCTCGTCTTCTTTGAACTTTGTATTAATTTCTTTTTATCATTCTAGACCTTACTATCCCCCCCCCCCCCCCCAAAAAAAAAAATGTTTTAGTATCCTTATTCTTAAGCTATCAAATATAACTTGTTTTGCGTTACTGGTTCCTATCTTTTCTCTTAATTGTACCTATTGGTTCGTCCGCTGCTTCTTCTATACCATAGCAAATAAATTAAGGACAATGTAACACGCCTTAGGAAATTGGACATAAGGTGTAAGACTGATATGTTTTTCTACTGCATGACACGCGATGGGTGATTTGGTCAGAACCAGGCTGGATTCTTCTATCGTCATCATCAAGTGCCGTGCCGGCTGGCGTAGGCGTTCATGGCTCTCCATAGATCTCGGTCTTTGGTTTTCTGGATCAACTCTGCTGCTGATATTCCTCCATGCCACCGTCTCAATCCATCCAGCATCACTTCTCTTGGTCTACCTCTGCCTCTCTTCCCCTCGATCTTTCCAGTTGTTATGATGTTCTTCAATGCCTCTCTTCTCATCACACGACCGAGGAAAGCTGTTTGTCTCTGTCTTATTGTTGTATATAATGTTCTAGTTTCATTAGCCTGTTTCAGGCAGTCGTCGTTAGTTACTCTGGCAGTCCAAGGAATTCGCAACATTCGTCTCAGGAACCACATCTCTGTTGCTTCTAATTTCTTCTTAATTTGTTCATTTACATTCCAAGATTCACTGCCATACAGCAAAACTGGTTCTACATAGCATTTCAGAACTTTCTTTCTTACATTCAGTGACAGTGACTTATTGCATAAGATACTCTTCATTTTCTGAAATGCGGCTTTTGCCTGGCCTATTCTGCTCCTAATCTCTGTTGTACATCTTCCATCTGATGTTATAAATGCCCCTAGGTATCTAAAATTATCAACTTGGTTAAGGATTTTCCCTTCTATTTCTATGTCACATTTTGGTGTCACCATTTTCTTTGATATTACCATTGTTACTGTTTTCTTGATATTCAAGGAGAGTCCTTTCCTTGCACTCTCTGTTACTACAACGTCTAATAATTGTTGTAGGTCTGTTGAATTATCCGCCACCAATACTGTGTCATCTGCATAGCGTATATTATTTATATTATAACCTCCAACTAGTATTCCTGGCATCTCTTTGATCTCTCTCATTATTACTTCGCTATACAGAGAGAAAAGATCTGGTGACAAGACACACCCTTGTCGTACTCCTAGCTTTATCTGTTCGTAACTACCCTCTTTATTTCCCATTTTAATTGCTGCTACTTGGTTCCAGTAAACATTCTTTATTATTCTTAAATCTTTTCCATCAATGTTGATATCTTCCAACATTTTAATCAGTTCATCATGTTTTACTTTATCAAATGCCTTAGTATAATCTATGAAGCACAAATATATGTTTCTCTGTTTCTCTATTGACCTCTCTATTAGTATCCGTAATGTATAAATTGCATTGTTTGTGCCCTTTCCTTCCACAAATCCATACTGTTCTTCACTAATTTCCATTTTTATTTTCTTTTTGGTTCTTCTCATTATGATTCTGAGTAGAAGCTTAGTGATATGGTTTATGAGGTTAATTGTGCGAAAATCTTCACAATCAATTGCTCCTGGTCTTTTTGGTATAGCTATAAATACAGATTTCAGCATATCACTGGGTAAATATCCACTGCTGTAAATATCATTCAACATTTTGGTTAATATAGCTACTCCAAATTCTCCCAATACTTCTAATTCTTCTATTGTGATTTCATCTGGCCCAGCTGTTTTTCCTTTCTTCATACGTTTCATAGCATCAGCGACTTCTTCTTTCAGAATAGGTGGACCTTCTAAGTTACTATCTTCTGTTAATTCTTCCCTTTCTCCTTCATATAATTCACTTATATACTCATTCCACCTCTTCATTATAGCATCTTCCTCTAATATTATCTTTCCTGTTTTTGATTTCAAACACCCTGTATTTATTCTTATTTTTCTTCCTGTAAGCTCACTGATTTGTCTGTGCATATTTTTTGTATCTTTAATGGAATTTAATTCAATTTTTTTGCATTGCTCGTTTAACCAACTTTCTTTAGCCTTCCCACATTTATCTTTTATTTCTTTATTTATCTTAGCGTATTCTTGTTTGTCATTTTTACTCTGTTTTCTTTTGTGCATCAGTTTTAAGATATCTTCATTCATCCATTTTTTCTTAGCTATTTTTCCTCTCTCCGGTAATACTTCTTTGCTAGTTTGATGAATGGAGTCCCTTAACATTTCCCATTGTTCATCTATACTCTGTATTTTAGTTATTGCATTGTACCTATTTTTCACAGTCACTCTGTATTGTTCTTGCATTTCTTTATCTATTTTCAGAACCTCTTTATTAAGTCTCATGTTCTTAACCATTTTTTTCCCTCTCTTTAATCTTACTTTTATTTGTCCACATAGTGGTACATGATCACTATTACAGTCAGCACCAGGCATTGTCTTTACATTAATTAAAGCATTTCTAAATCTTTTATTAATTAGTATGTAGTCAATTTGGTTGCGTATTTTCTTATCAGGGCTTATCCATGTGTACAGTCGTCTTTTATGGTGTTTAAACTATGTGTTTCCAATTATCATATCATTTATATTTGCCCATTCTATTAGCTTTTCCCCTCTTTCATTTCTTGTACCTAAACCATATTTTCCCACTACATCCTCCATTTTTCCCTTCCCTACTTTTGCATTAAGATCACCAAGTATTATCTTTATTTCTTGTGATCCAATTTGAGCCATCGCCATTTCTATTTCGTCATAAAAGTGTTGTATTTCTTCATCACTACTGCTTGCTGTTGGTGCATATACTTGTATAATATTTACGTCTATTGGTTTGCCTTTGATTTTTACCATAATAACTCTATCTGAAATACACCAGTATCCATTAATTGACTTGGCTGTTTTTTCGTCTAATATTATTCCTACACCTTTTTCATGTGTATCCCCTCCAGAATAAATTATTGTGTGATTGTCAGCTATAATTTTGCCCGATCCCTTCCATCTCATCTCACTAACGCCTAATATATTCATTTTCATGCTATCCATCTCTCTTAGAACATTGGTCAACTTTCCTAGCTCGTTTAATGTCCTAACATTCCATGTTCCTACTCTAAATTTATTTATTTTAGTTAAGATTTTGCCATCAGTAGCTGGATGACGGTCTGGTGTTACCTGTGGCTCATGACTGTCCCTACCGGACGAGGATGCCCTAAGACAGCCATTAACGTCCTTCACTACTAACTTTGATATATGTTTTGCCATGAAGTCTTGGGAAGATAATGTGGTGGTTTCCCCTTGCCTTCCACATTCACATGGTGGGCTTTTTACCTCTGCCTTTGACAGCCATTTCCGACTGTAAGGACAAGTGAGTGCCCTGCTCTGCTCAGCTGCAGAGTTGTCCACTTATTCCGGTGGATACTCGGTCCCCAGAGCTGGTTAGCCACACCGTAGTGTGTTTCCATCCTGTACCGCGGGGAGGTGCAGTTGGGATTTTCCCTTCATAAAGTTATGGTCTCTGACCAAAACTCTCCAGTACTTTTAGAGGATGGATTCTTCTATAATTCTGGTTATTTCTCGCCACTGGGTGTTTTGTGTCGTGTTTATTTATCATCGTGAAAGTTGACAGCTTGTAATGTGTACATTAATATACGTTAAGATAATTTATAAATGGCCACTTACGCAATTTGAGCGTCGCCCTGGCAAGTCCGAGTGAGTGCAACCAGAGGTGTCAGGATATAGTCGCCAGTATCCATTGGAGTAAATGTTATAATATACCCGTATTGTACTGTAAAATGTTTACGAAAACTGTGACTGTTCCATTTTTATGCAATGACCATGCTGGCACATACAGTCATAACAAATAACTCAACCATAGTCACGTTTTGGGAGTTTTCCTGTTCTCGTCTTCAGACTCTAGGAATCAAATATGAAATAAATATATCACACAAAATAAGGAAATCGGCATTCACTTCACCCCGACATGAAAGCCTCCATTGTGAGTGTTGACTACGAGTGTTTCCGTTGACACCATCTTGATTATAATCTTGTCTAGGATCCAGGGATAACGTTTCTCCTACTACTACAGTCCTCTGTGTTCTTGACATGTCGTAATTGTTGGATTAAGCCCCACACGCTGTTAAGAAATGATTTACTCCAAAGGTGTCCATCTCCACACTTTGTGAACACACATTAAAAGTTATAAACAAATACTAAAATCGAGAGGGTCGACTTAACCACACTGGGTTTTACCCCATATGGCTATTTCTCTTTCAGTAAACGGCATGCTGCGTGGCGAGAGAATCACATAAAGCACGAACCCCGTAGCCCCAGCAATGACCCCACAAAGCACGAACTCCGTAACCCCAGCGATAACCCCACAAAGCACGAACTCCGTAGCTCCAGCGATGACCACCCGGAATCTCTGGAGAAACTACACCTGTGGTCTGAACAATGCAGACCGGGGACGAATCCATGCCCTTTAGAATGGGTGACTGATGGTTTAACCACTTCGTCGCGGAGACTTAAGTTGTGCTGGCCTAACCGCTCCAGATTGACCTATAACTGGAGGACTTGTCAAATAGAAGTGACTTTTAACAGAAACTACTACCCCAAGAAAATTTTACAGAAAACTATGGGGGACAACAGTATGCATTACAATGGACACAATGCGGATTTGAAACACCCTGTCACGGTACCTTACTGTGGAAATTTTACAGAATAACCCCGACGAATACATTACAAACATAGGGTACTACTTTTGTGGCACGTCGTACGGATACAGTTTTGCTCATTTGTTATAAACTATAGAAATAAAGCTCTAATCAATAAGCCATTGGCATAAGACATTCGTTATGAAATTTGAATCACCACCAATACAACATATATAGATGGGTGCGATTAATCATCCTCATTACACCAACATGTATTACGACCGCTATCTGTTCTGTTTACTGAAATGTAAATATATTTAAAATGAGACTAATTTTGATTTCCTCATCATCTTCTTCTATAATATATGCAGCGATACACTGATGATCATGCCTGTCCGCAGCCTTCTATCTTGGAAACTACCAATCATGTCTGATACCGACGTTCCTCCATGCGTGATGTCAAACTATCCAGCAAATTCTTGGTCTTGGTCTTTGTCTTCTCCTGTCAATGTTTAATGACCGTGCAGTAATTGAAAATATTGGCAGACCAAGTTTTGTATTTACCCATTATATTGCAAGCAATTTACGGAGTGTAAATATAAAACCTGGACTGGCAATATTTCCAAACACTGCAGTCATTAAAAATACACCATATGTATATATATATATATATATATATATATATATATATATATATATATATATATATATATATATATATATATATATATATATATATATAATCCGCTGTAATTCAGACATGCATTGATTCCGTCGCCAAAAAGAGATAGCTCAGATGCTAATTAAATGATGGTAATGAATTTGATGCCGGTCTCCCTAGCGAAGGCGTTAAGGACGCTGTTCCTAATCCCGTATACCCGCGTATGAAACACAGCTGCGCGAGATTCGGCAGCGGATCGCGTCGCGTTGGTTTCTTACGGAAAGGCATGTGAGCCGGTTGTTCAGAAAGCAATGGTAAATTCTTGAGAGAAAGCTTGCCAAGACATCAACAGCAGCTGAAAAATGCTGGTGGTGACTGCAATGTCATGTAAATAGGATATGCAGCAAACAAACAAATAAAAAATCGATACACATATTTATATATGATTTCTTATTGTCAGCTGGTTCTGGGGAGCAAGGGTTACGGTTGCAATCCGCGTTCGAAACACAGCTGCGGGCGATTTGGCATCCGACCGCCTTACGTTGATTTGCATACAATGGCATGAGTGCTTGTCGTTCAGAAGGCAATGACAAACTACTGAAAATAAACTTGACAAGAAATTACAAACAGCCAAGTAATGCTGGGGTTGACTGTTATGTCCTGTAAAAGATATGCAATTAATTCACTTTCTTATTGTCTGTACTGTCCAGCCAGTTGTGCGGTGACTGGCATTTGGGAGTCTTTGATCATCGGAGCCATTGGTGGAGTTTTGGTGATGGGGAGTGATGCCTTGCTGGTCAAACTACATATCGACGACCCAGTCAGCGCCATCCCGGTTCATGGGGTGGGTGGGATCTGGGGTCTGCTGGCAGCTGGTCTCTTCACCCACAAGGACACCATCACGCAAAACTTCTCCCGGACCCATGGACTTGTCAAGGTGATATTTTTATGTTTTATGAGCTGAATTTTTCTGTTTTGGGTGCTGACGTTTTCAGTTTTAAGTGCTGAAGTTTACTGTTTTATGTGCTGAAGTGTTCAGATATGTGCGTTAGACTCCCTGCATGTTACATTCAACCATTCATTGGCACCTTGCCGTCCTGAGAGACGATAGTTTGTTACATTGTGCTTCAAAAAGAGCATAATAACTACAACCCATGGCGGTGGCGAATGTGACTGATCAGGTCAATTCGCAACTTACATACAACCAGTATTAACATAAGGCTGCTAATCATGAACAATTGGTAAAGGGTGGGGGTGGGGGGGGGGGCGAATTAAAAATCCCCAGAAGCCTTTGATATGTGGTTTTATAGATGAAAGCTGACAATTCATTGGACAGCCAAAATGGGTAAGCTGGACATTTTAAGAGAGGCTATATAGCACAGACAACTTATCACGAACATCTTTTTTTAAAGTCATCGCTCGCTTTGAACTTAAACGTAGTCCACTTCTAGTGCATTAGACTGATTTTTACGTATGGATTAACTTTCCCCATTACCAGTGTCCTTCGCCACCAGGCGACCCACGGCAGCTTCTGAGATGATTGTAATTTACACCTCCAAATCAAGGACGAGAAGTCAACATTTTAGTCAAGTTGACGGTGTAGGTTGAACCCACTACCTCAGCATCAGCATACCGGAAGTTTAAGAGCGAGAGCGGGTATCCATTCACCATGTTAACTTCCTGTAGTAGGTGTTATATACTGACATATACAAACTGTGTTCTGTGCCAGGAGGGACAGACATGGCTTTAAACTATACATATACATACAATCTATGTCCTTGTTCTCTTATTGCGCAGGGAGGAGGGTTTTACCTCCTGGGCGTGCAAACTCTTGCAGTGGTGGTCATCACCGCCTGGTCCATGGCAGCGTCTGCCCTGGTTCTGGTCATCCTGGACAAGACAATGGGTCTGAGGTTAACACCCGAGGAAGAGGAAATTGGCTCTGATTTTATCGAGCACAATATCAGGTAAAGTTTGTTGCAAATCTTGTACACGACATAACACTTAACTCCAGCATGTTTCGGCTGTTTGTGATTCCAGGGCAAGCTTACGTTCGGAAGTTTATCATTGCTTTCTCTACGACCTGCACTCATACCATTATATGGAAATACCAACGCAAGGCAGTGCCCTTCCAAATCGCCCGCAGCATATGTATGTGTATAGTTTAAAGCCATATTTATCCCACTTCGAGCAAAACACGAATTGCATTTGTAACTCCAGTGCAAAAGGTAAGCAGAAGTGCAGGTAAGCAGAAGTAAATGTCCCTTGTACACATCCCGAAATGCACTGGGTATATGGTGCTAGGCTGAGTGGGGCTGGGATCCCTGGTCAGTGAACAGAATCCGCACCTTCAATGGGGTTCAAATAGGCAGAGTGAGGCTGGGATCCCTTGTCAGTGAACAGAATCCGCACCTTCAATGGGACTCAAATACCTGACGACCATTCCTGCAGGCAAATGTGTTAGTTACTTCGGCATCATTAAGAATCACACAACGAATGTTTTTATATACAGACCTTAAAATAACAGCCCTATAGGGCAGACGGGAAAAGGGAATAATTGGGATTTGGTGGATTCTTGTAACAAGTGAATTCGAGGGGAAAGATGAGAAAAGTGTGTGGATTAAACACTAAACATGTGCATCATTTATTGTTTCTGCATGAGGTCAACAATCAATCAATCAGGCGCCGTCTCCACAATGAAGGTTGGCTGCAATGGATCTCGAAACACTGTCTAGCTCTCGCCTTGACTGTACATTCTGTCAGGCTGATGTTCGTCCTTCTGTTGATGTTATCTTCCCACTTGTATCGTTGTCTACCTCTTGCTCGCTTGCCCTCAGCCTTGCCCTCCAGTATGGTTTTCATTAGAGTATCATGTCTTTTAACGAAGCCGAAATATTTCACTTGCCTCCTCTTTATTTATTTCATCAACTTTCTCTTCATTCCCAGTTTTTCTAGGACCTCTGCATTTGATTGTTTTTGTTTCCATGAAATACGACATATTCGTCTGTATATCCACATCTCCAAGGCCTATATGCGACTTTCTAGTTGCTTGTTCAATGTCCAGGCTTCCGCGCCATAGAGTAGCGTTGAATATAGGTAGCATTTGACAATTCTTATTTTTAATGCGTTGTTAATCTCTCTAGATATTAATACTGATTTCATGCTGTTTAAAACATTTTTGGACATTCCTATTTTATTTGTGATCTCTGTTTCATTTCTACCATCATCGTTATTATATGTCCAAGATAGGAGAAACTTGTTACTTGTTCTAATATCTCCCCATTTACTGTGATGTTCATTGATGACCTTTCCTTTTTACTGCTAATTATCATAGTTTTTTTTTTTTTTTTGATGTTAATATCTAAGCCACATTCTGCACTATGTCTGTTTACTTGTTCCACTAGGCCCTGTAATTCTTGCTTGCTTTCTGCTAGTGAGGTCAACAACGAAGATACAAAGAACAAGTCCCATAGTTTATTATCCGACATAATTTTTGCATCGCAGCATATACTGGTTGTGTGGCGAAGGCGTTACGGATGCAATTCGTAATCCAGCGCACCACATTTGAAACACAGTTGCGGGCGGAGGAAGGAGACCGCTTGCGTTTGTTTTCATCAAATGGTATGAGTGCCGGTCGTTCAGAATGACAAACACTGAACGTAAACTTGCCCAAAATTGACATCCAAGAAATGCTGCATATTACAGAAATAAATTGAGCTGAGGGAAGAATTGACATCCCAACACACGGGACATTCTCGTACGTGTTCCTTCCTCATCTTCAACAACCAGCGAAGAGTCCCAATACTTACGGTACCAGTTGCAGTCTGATTATGTTTCTGTCTAGCCTTTCCTTGGCATACTGCATCAGGTCACTCTCTGCCTCACGATCCTCTCTAAACTATGATGATGTGTTCTTCTGCACTATACACATGATTCCAAAGGGATATTACCACGTCTGCCCTATCATGCATCAATACCCCGTTAACAAAATTGAAACCAACTAATGTTCACAATAAATAACTACATTCTAGGAAAATCTTCATAAATATAATGAAACTTGGGAAGCAACCAAAATGCTTGCCGATAATTACACTTTCCTTGAAAATGGTCCTTGAAAACAACAATTCAGTCATACGTCGAGTGTGATAGAATAACTTACAATCTAAATATAATAGTATCATGTAAACGGCAGGAGCAGGAACGGCGATCATCAAGTACCTTGCCATATACGCAAAGAAACTTCTTACAATGTTTCTCCAACACGGTATGGCCTGCTTCGTCATGACAAACAGGTAATGGCTTTATTCAGTCGATCTTCTTGTGGTGTCTGTCCGCATGAAACATCAACCGCTTCAGACTTCTCATAATCATTGTCTGGAAGTTGGTCATGTGCTACTTGTCAAGCTGATAATAAACGTGCTGTGGTGCACACTGACGAATCTCTTCTGTGTGACCTTATATAAGGGCGTGGTTTCTCGACTAGCGTGAAAGGCAGAGGGGTTAACGAACAGAATGGGACATCTCAAATAATATCTGATATGAGAATGGAGATGGAGGCTATCATTGCAGCACTCAAATGGGGTTTAACTATTTAACTAACAAAAGGGATTATAAATCTGACTAGCCATCTAGGCTACGGGAAGTTGAGAATGGAAGGCTATGGCTTGAGTGACTGCCACCTGTGGAGATATGAACGTCTGGCGGTTGTAAACCTTAAAGAACGTGTATAGATCTATGTGTCATTGCCATGAAGCAATGCTCGGAAACAAGAGGGAAGAAATGCAACTGTCATTGAAATATTGAAGACGACAGAGATGGAGTTACTGCGGGCAACAAATGACAGCTTACCGCATGCTGAGACATCTTCATCACCATCATGTACCGTGTAGATAGGCATGGACGGCCATGTTTCGCCATCTCACGCGATCACCAGAGTCGTGGATCAGCTCATGATAACTATTCTCGATTACAGCTGTTGAAGTGGGGAATGTAGTATAGAAGGTATAGGATCTATTTACGCACCTTTTGACGGATATCGCATATGGTTCTAGTGCCATATTGAGACCATTTGAAATGTGTGAGTGATGTGGTCTATATACAGTACAACACTGTTCGCAATGGATGCTGGTGAGAACGACTCGAGGGTGTAACTAATCAGCACGCAATAGGGACAATTCACACACCACCAGGCCAAAGCTGCTTGAAGAGTCCTACCACTTTTGAGCTAGTAGCAAGCGTTGAGTTCGGACCCTCATCACATTGCGCTCTCATCCTTGTCAGCATAACCTCCTATCAATTATACCAACGCGCCTGGCAAGCTTTAGCTTTTGCAGATGCCTTATAGACTTCGTTGCGCTGGGTTTTAACGAATTGGTATGTGAGCCGGTCGTTCAGAAAGCAATGACAAACTACTGAACGTAAACATACTAAGAGATAACAAGAGCAGTAAAATGCTGGTGTTGACAGCGATGTCCTGTAAAGGATATATAGAAGATGCCTTATATGTATTTCAAGTGAATAATAAAGCAAGGGAGATAATGAATATTTTTATGACCGTTATTTTATATTACCGGTTGCTTCTCTTTATTATTCTCATCGTTCTATCAACAAACTATTGTCTTTTTCAGATCGCTGAACGCCAGGTGCAAGTCGGAAATCATATCTTCAACCATTGCTGAAATTGAGTCCAACGGAACTGTGCTTAATACCAATGGTGAATTTATTCTCCGCATAGACCCCAACCTTATGTTGAATGGTAGTACATCTGGCATTGAGAACACAACTACCAATGGCAACGCCATACACTCGGTGTGCGAAAGTCGGCCAGATGAGCGAGAACAATCACAGCCAACAAACAAACTGCACTTTCTGATCATAAGGAATCGTACAAGTAATTCAGCCTCCAAAAATGGCACTGCCAAGAAGTCAAAACGAGATTCACAGTCTGGAGTTTGCATGCTTAGCTACTCTCCACAAAAAGAGAACTCGGAGAATCAAAACTGCGATGTCAATTAACTAAATAAGACAGTACAGTGTAAACAACTGAGCAAAGAATAAAAAATAATACAAACAACAATATTTACAGTGGAAGCTTGCAACGCGTGGCCATTATCTATGCCTTATTCCAGCGACAAATATCGTGTGGACTTTAACGTGGGTGAAGACAGCAATAATTCAAATTTATAACTTTTAATTAAGAAATATAACTCTATACGACCTTGTACATTGCATATAATAAATACGCAAATAAAATTCAAATACGTTGCTTCATTGAAAACAAAACAATATATGTGGTCAGTACATTCTAGATGGGACGAGCGAGGACTAAACATATCAGATGATACATTGGAGATGGGAACCAAATGTAGTCCGGTGACTAGTACACCTGTCTACCCAGTGACTAGCATACTTGTCTGCACAGTGACTAACACACTTGTCTGCACAGTGACTAGCACACTTGTCTAAACTGTGACTAACACACTTGTCTGCACAGTGACTAACACACTTGTCTGCACAGTGACTAGCACACTTGTCTGCCCAGTGACTAGCACACTTGTCTAAACTGTGACTAACACACTTGTCTGCCCAGTGACTAACACACTTGTCTGCACAGTGACTAACACACTTGTCTGCACAGTGACTAACACACTTGCCTGAACAGTGACTAACACACTTGTCTGCCCAGTGACTAGCACACTTGTCTAAACTGTGACTAACACACTTGTCTGCCCAGCTACTAACGCACTTGTCTGCCCAGCTACTAACACACGTGTTTGCCCAATGACTAACATACCTGTCTGCCCAGCTACTAACACACTTGTCTGCCCAGTGACTAACACACTTGTCTGCACAGTGACTAACACACTTGTCTGCTCAGTGACTAGCACACTTGCCTGAACAGTGACTAACACACTTGTCTGCACAGTGACTAACACACTTGTCTGCACAGTGACTAGCACACTTGTCTGCACAGTGACTAACACACTTGTCTGCACAGTGACTAGCACACTTGTCTGCACAGTGACTAACACACTTGTCTGCACAGTGACTAACACACTTGTCTGCACAGTGACTAACACACTTGTCTGCACAGTGACTAGCACGCTTGTCTGCACAGTGACTAACACACTTGCCTGCACAGTGACTAACACACTTGCCTGAACAGTGACTAACACACTTGTCTGCCCAGTGACTAGCACACTTGTCTGTACTGTGACTAACACACCTGTCTGCCCAGCTACTAACGTACTTGTCTGCCCAGCTACTAACACACGTGTCTGCCCAATGACTAACACACCTGTCTGCCCAGCTACTAACACACCTGTCTGCCCAGCTACTAACGTACTTGTCTGCCCAGCGACTAGCACACCTGTCTGCCCAGTGACTAACACACCTGTCTGACCAGCTACTAAGACACTTGTCTGCCAAGTGACTAGCACACTTGTCTGCCCAGTGACTAAAACACCTGTCTGCCCCGCTACTAACACACCTGTCTGCCCAGCTACTAACGCACTTGTCTGCCCAGTGACTAGCACACTTGTCTGTACGGTGACTAGCACACCTGTCTGCCCAGTGACTAACACACTTGTCTGACCAGCTACTAACACACCTGTCTGACCAGCTACTAACACACTTGTCAGCCCAGTGACTAGCACACTTGTTTGTACGGTGACTAGCACACCTGTCTGCCCAGTGACTAACACACCTGTCTGACCAGCTACTAACACACTTGTCTGCCCAGTGACTAACACACCTGTCTGCCCCGCTACTAACACACCTGTCTGCCCAGCTAGTAACACACCTGTCTGCCCAGCTACTAACACACTTGTCTGCCCAGTGACTAGCACACTTGTCTGCCCAGTGACTAACACACCTGTCTGCCCCGCTACTAACACACCTGTCTGACCAGCTACTAACACACTTGTCAGCCCAGTGACTAGCACACTTGTCTGTACGGTGACTAGCACACCTGTCTGCCCCGCTACTAACACACCTGTCTGCCCAGCTACTAACGCACTTGTCTGCCCAGCGACTAGCACACTTGTCTGCCCAGTGACTAACACACCTGTCTGCCCCGCTACTAACACACCTGTCTGCCCAGCTACTAACACACTTGTCTGCCCAGTGACTAGCACACTTGTCTGTACGGTGACTAGCTCTCTCGTCTGCCCAGTGACTAGCTTTCTCGTCTGCCCAGTGACTAGCACGCTTGTGGTTATGAATTCGAATTCGTGAAGATTATACATACACACTGAAATGGTCTCCCAGTTCGACCCATCTTAAAATACGACCCAGAAATGTTTTGGAAGTAAAGTCGGTCGTCTTGATATTAAACATATTATTCATCGAGCGAACATCGGTCTTTAAAATATGGGATTTAGCATACTATGCCCGACACCCTATATTGTGTGTGTAGAAAGTCTTCGACTTGCATTAGACAATAGAAGAAATAGTCCAGTCCTGTTACCATAGACATGAAACCCGCTATAAATCTTCTTGTAGTCCATGTCGTGTCGCGCTGGTGGTCATGTTTGTATACAGCCGTCTCTCTTTTGGGCTGTCAATAATTTCAGATATCGATGTTACTCCATGACATAATGTGAAACTGTCCTGCAATTTCTCTCTTACCTCCCCCCCCCCCTTCCTCCCATTCCCGCCCTCCTTCCCCTCCAATCCAAGTTTGCCGTTGTGACGGCATACCCCGGTTTTTTTTTTCTCCTGACATGCCCAAAGATTGTGGACTGTTTCTTCTGTTGCGATTTATCAGTTCTCTCTAAGCGTTAACTGCTGTCAATATATCTGTATTGCTCTTTCCTTGAATGATGTGTGAATGAAATAATGTATGATAGAAGGGCAGAATGTTAGACGGGCCTGCATGCAAATTCTTAACCTTTTGAAAATAAAGTTTATTCGTTCGTTCGTTCGTACGTTTTCTATCCACAGTGTTCTCATCATTTTATAAAACCACATTTTCGTCGATTCTACATAACTACTCAATTGTCCGCTAATTGTCGATGATTCGCTGCTATATATCAGGATGTGATCATTACAGCTTTCAAGAACTCTTTTCATCAGTTTGGTTGACATATACACCGATTAATCATGTTCACGGGCATATCCAACAGGGTGTATCTTTCTCATTTGTCTATGTACCATTGTCAACATTCCCTGTGTAGTCTTTATAACGGCATTGTATCTCACCTCGTAAACTCCCAGATGCTTCGATTCTCTTAGCACATGCTATAAAGTGTCGATGGGAGCTTGGAAATGGACAGATGTGGCATGAGTGGGTACGAGGACAGACACTGCTCTCTTACACGGACTTCATGAACACACAAACTGGTCCTCTTCGAGTATAATGCAACGATCGCGAGGACCTATGGCTTTAAGAGCGTCTGTAGAACACATAGTTAGAACGCAATGGAAGGGGAATACTTTTAAGGCTGTCTATGGATGATCTAGTCATGTCTTGGTCACATACGATCGAGCTACCTTATGACAGGAATGGTATTACCTGCGTTCTGTCAGCGCCACTGTTGGTCGGCCATCACTAAACTCGACACTCCACATTGTGACAACGGTTTCAGGCAGAGGAGCACAACTGGGAGGGTACAAGTCTTATTCTCATGCAAGGAAATGCAGCCTGAAGATTGAATGTCATGGCAGGGCAGACCAAGGATCCAAGCTCCGACAGACGGGAAGTTAAGGCATTGCTCTGCTGATCCGGCAGCTTGCCATGTGATGAGAAGAGAGGCATTGGAGAACATCGTGACAACTGGAAAGATCGAGAGGAAGAGAGGTAGAGACAGACCAAGAGAAATTATGCTGGGTGGATTGGGACGATGGCATGGAGGAGTATCATCAGCAGAGTTGGGACGCAGAGGTGTTTCCAAGGCACCAGGGCCGGGTTATACACTGGCCAAGACCTATTGACGCGTCCTCGTCGAGCGTCCTGGGCAACAGGTCCCTTCGGGGTCCTGGCTAAAGTCAGTAGGATCGCCGATTCCTCCGAAGTCGGAGAGTGTCTGCCTGTACGGCGAGGTACCAAAAGTCTGCACACCAATAAGCCAGACATGGGACAACGGATACTCGCAAACCTCAGGTCCGGTATGACATCACACTGATGTGGGACAACAGGATGTCTTCATCCGACATACAGGACGTCGCGTTGGAGCTCAAGCCAACGAACACAAGCAAGCAAGCAAGCATCAGCAGAGATGATCAGAACACCAAGAGAAGACCGAGATATGTGCAGAGTTTGAACGCTTTCGCCAGCTGGTATGGCACTTGATGATGATGATGATTACTCGGAATATATTCGTATAAATTAGCTTGTACAACATGTGGTTTTATGTCAGCATACGCTTGGCCATAAAACTTAATCTCTGAATTGTAATTCCTATTGTTCACCTAATACCCCTTTCTCTTTTCACAGTTGTATTATTTCAAAACAAATACATAGACCCCGATTCATAACTGTAGCAATGGGTCATATTCATATCTGTAACGCAATAGGCCTTAGCAATAGGCCATATTCATATCTGTAACGCAATAGGCCATATTTATATCTGTAACGCAATAGGCCATAGCAATAGGCCATATTCATATCTGTAACGCAAAGAAATTGCATTATAAGCAGGAATACACTATGTCGAGAGTGATTATTCTCTGTAATCTGTAAGGGAAAAACAGTAAGCGATCCTTTTACATGCAGAGTTTGTGAAATACTGGCCGCCTATTCCATCCTTGCTATTATGTCTACAGCATGTGATGGCGCTATCACATCACAATCCCATAGCAAGAAACTGCTTCGTGAATTGTTTTTTAAAGACACATCGGGCATACAGTGCCAGTTTCAGATGCATATAGACCAGCCCAGACTTTGCGGGTCAGGTGGTCAGTATGAGGCCGGACGTCTTTACTTCCCAAGACATTCGTGACACCCAGGTTAGAGTGGGTCAACCTGCCAGCCCGGGCCACACTTTAAATACTCGAATTCTCCCAGGTGGGGATCCAACCCATGGCCATAATGATCATATTGTGGCCAAAATGTTGATGACTACTTCTTACTGATGATTGTGATCAGTTGTCTTGCGACTTAACCTTCCTCAAAATATCCCGATGACTAATTTTGGCTGCCCACACAATTCTCAGAACTCTTCTATAAAACTACATTCCCAAAGCTTCCTTGGATGCTTTTCTTCGCTTGTTTACTAACTGTCCATGATTCGCAGTTGTATGTTATAACTGGTTCTATATAACATTCAAGCATTCTTACTCTAACTGTCAATGACAAGCACTATTTGCACAAAATAAACAATAACGGGACAAGAAAGAAAGCTAGAATGACACAGCAAGAACAACTCAACCTGTTAACAGCAGTAGTCATATTTATTTTACATGTCACAAAATGTTATTTTACACAACATACAGATACGATATGTTACATAATTACAGGTTTATTTACATATAAATATGTGATTATTTACAGAACATTCAATTGAATGCAATGTTTGATTGAATGAAATATAAGTCAAATGGATTGAAGATATTGATAGTGCTCAAACATTCATAAAGTATATTATAGTAACACATAACATTGATGAACAAATCCAAGAGAATACCGTGGGATTTAAGAGGCTGGGACAGACAGATGGAAATGATGCTGGTTGGATAGAGGTAGGTATGTGGAGGAAGATTATGATCAGAGTTGACCCATAACACCAACAACAGTGATCTGTGGGCAGGCATGAACAACCACGCCAGATGAATCCAGAAAACCAAGGACCAAGATCTGTGGGCAGGCATGAACACCCACGCCAGATGAATCCAGAAAACCAAGGACCAAGATCTTTGGAAAGAAATAAACCCCCTCGCCAGTTGACATGACACATGATTATGGTGATGATGACTATGATGGTGATGATGATAATAAATGCACAGGCATTGAGTGGCACTCATGGAAGTAACGGAAAGCAGTAGTGATCAGAAATCATAATAGAGACAGTACAATCTGAAGTCTATAGTATAGACACACTGCGAGTCGATTCCTTTCTTGTGGTTTCAGATATGATGATAGATCTGGTTTATGACGGCAGCTTGTATGCCTAATTGACAGAACATTCAAGTACACTTGTTCCTTCAGCAATACGTTGGCGTAATTTGCTACAGGTAGATCCTGGTGTGCCTACAGCTTGCGATTTCTACACAGGCTGGTGGGTTCTCTTACCTCTGTTGTTGTCTTTTATTTCTGTCAGTGCAAACCAACAGCTGTGGATGCTTGTCTCGTGCTACAGGACAACAATTTGTGTAAATCATAAAGAAAATGACTAGCCTAACCAGAGAAACCTGCTGTGGTTATGTGAAATGTTAGCCCCATCACATGTGTGTAGGCCTAAGTGCACGGGTGAACAGATAGTCAGTCTTTCCCTACCGTAGCGAACGTCGAGAGCTGACATCGAACCCTCATTTGACTTTGCTCCTACCATTGTCAGCATCTCTTATTACTATTGAATCAACACCCTCACTACCACATATCTCATTACTATTGAATCAACGCCCTCACTACAACATTTCAACTCTGAGTGAGATAAATGTCACCGCAGGGCACTCCATGTCGTGTGTATGTGACTTATTTCCCTTTCACATATGCTAAGTCACAGAATCTTCAAGTCTGACGATCAGTTACCGAACTTTACGTATTCTCCTAGTGGAAATTGTTCAGAAAATTCCGAAAAATAATCATTTTACGTGTATGGAAGAAAATTGTCCTGCCAAAACTGACAACAATTGAATTGACGGAGCACCGTCTTCGTATGCAGAATCACTAACCACTCAGCCACCACAGCTCTAAGGGAGTCAGAGCAATTTCACACAGTGATGAAAGACACTCATCACCTACGTCTTACATACACCTTAAGTAGGATACACGAGTATCTTCAAAACGAACGAGCATAGCGCTCCCAGCGATGACAAACCTACATATATCCTGGATCCCCATCAGTATCCTGGAGTTCGTGCACTGTTCTGAGAATCCCCCTGTGCAATCTACAGGAGGAGACAGGAACAATCTAGTTACCCTAAAGAAAATAATCCTCTTCTAATCAACAATCTGGGCATAGGGTAATTCTAGTATAGACTCACTTGTAGATTTCTCGAATAGATAGGTTACTGTAAATACCAAGCTAGGATATTACCAGATGTTGCAGACAGTTCCATTCCTTGCAGTGATTTCTTTCTAAATCAACCTCTGGTACACCAAATCAAAGTTCTCCAAATTTCAGAGAAGTAAAACACCTGAATGTTGCATTCATACATCAACAAGAGAGTATAACTAAAGCATATGTCACTATCAAAATCAAGCAGTTATAATTTACAGCAAACGGTAAGTATAAGTTACAAGGCTATATATGATACAAGCTAGCTATAAAGCAATATGCTAGGATACAGATTACTGCTTCAAATTGTGCAGCAATATGTGGCTACAAGCGAGCTATAATACAAGCGATTTAAATTATATTATTGCAGGCGTTAACATTATGTACTCGATGGCAGTAATGTATCAAGGGTTGTGAAGTATGAACAATTCAGAGCTCTTACTGTGATTATTAATTAAGAAAATGTAAAATTTTAGGGTTATGGAATAGACGCCTAGTCGTCTCGGAAGAGAGCGAAGACCTAGGAGGACCACTGCACCCGTTAGAAGTCCAACGCCAGTTATTGGAATGATCCCCGACCTAAAATAAATGTCATAAATACAAAACCTACTCATGCGTATTGCATGTTCTGTCGTGGCATACATAAATGTGGATCCCCACCAGTGCTCTGATACACACATGTATATGCCTACCATGCTTCATTGAACATACATGAGAAACCCTTCACGTGCTCTGATATATACACACATGTGGATCATCACCAGTGCTCTGTTATACACACACGTAGATTCTCACCAGCGCTCTGTTATACAGGTATCTCACCTAAACTTTGCTAGTTACCCACTTTGTCATCCCAAATACCTCACATAAACGGTGCCAGTTACCTACTTTTATTATGCCAAATACTTCACCTAAACTTTGCTAGTTACCCATTTTTGTAATTCCAAACATTTCACCTAAACTTTGCTAGTTACCCATTTTTGTCATTCCAAATACCTCACCTAAACTCTGCTAGTAACCACTGTGACATCCTAAATACCTCATCTAAATGTTGCTAGTTACCCACTTTTGTCATCCCAAATATCACACCCAAACGTTGCTAGTTACCCCCTTTTTTCATACCAAATACGTCACATAACTGTCATTTACTGCCAGTATAGTACCTTGCGGTGTATGGCAGAGGGGTCTTTGAGCCTGAGGAATTTAAGGCCGCCTGGCTAGTGCAGTCGCCGCGAACTGTGCAGGTTAGGATTTTCTTATTGCCCCTGACAGAAAAAAAAATCCCACACCTTACCGAGGGATCGAACCCGGGTCTCCCGAAGGAGAGTCAGACGTTCTAGAGACTCGGCATAAATGTTTTTAATTACCATGTTTTGTCATTCCAAATAACTCACCTAAACGCTTTTAGTAACATAGTTTTGTCATTCCAAATACCTCGACTAAACTTTGCTAGTTACCCACTTTTGTCATTCCAAGTACCTCACCTAGATTCGAGGACCATTTTATTCCAATATCCTGTTGCTATTTGATTAGGCTGTAATACATTGCGTTGGGGCAATAAAGTCGCTTGTGACGAGAGTAACCGTTCCTTTCCTCCCCTTGTTATATTACTGCTCTATAGTTAATATGGACAAATAATTCATAACAATAAAAATAGTTTATATGGACAAATAATTCATAACAATAAAAATAGGTCAATTCACAAGCATTCATGCAGCCTAAGTTGGTATTATTTACATACAATTGTTAAATTTAACACATTATTGTTAACCCATTCATCCCTATTCTAATGTACAGGCACATCAGTAACGCAATATGTACACATAAATATTCACATATGTACATATACACATTAAACATGTAAAGGATCAATTTCCTGGGTATATAGTGCTGGCCTCATTTTTATAAATTATCGGCATTCGATGGGTGATGTGATCAATATAGTGCCGAACGTCTTTACTTTCCGGAGCACTTCCTTGTGAGCATTTTAGGCTGGGACGATGCGGGATTCTTGTTCAACTGGAAACAGATTCCTGCTTCGAAGGATTCGAACAAAATGACAGGTCGGCGGGCAAGCGTGTTAGCCATAACTTGGCTGCCGGTGCGTTGAAAATAGGTTCGAAACATCTCGGGGCAGACTGTTTTTTTTATCTTACCGGCTGACACATTCTAAAATGGGTATCACAAAATGTCTTGCGAGGTCAAGCCGGTATTATATTTACCACAGCTCTCAACGAGTGCAGTCAGGTCTATACAAATATGGGTTTAGCACCATATGCCCAGTGCGCCTGAGAGTGTGTAAAGGGGCGCTCTACTTTACATACTTATATACGTAAAGTGGGGGTGGTGGAGAAGAGGCACACGTCAGATGAAAGGATGTTGCACATGAATGAATTCTGGCTGGAGGATCTTCCATCTGTGAATGGCTCGTCTTAATGTCTTGTCCCGGTGACCACATCAGCTGTCGGTCGAGGGTCAACTAGCCTAGAGGTTGCGATCAGAAACTGTTCTGTGGTAGTATACCACACGTGTTTCTCTGACAGTTTACTCTTTCTCTCTCATTCTCTCCCTCTCTCCCTCTCTCCCTCTCTCTCTCTCTCTCTCTCTCTCTCTCTCTCTCTCTCTCTCTCTCTCTCTTTTTCTTGCATGTATATATGTGTGTATGTAGAGTATGTGTATTGTAGTGTCAAATGTTACTAACTTATGGTGTAGTGTAGTGTAGTGTAGTATAGTGTCAAACCATCACTAACTTATGGTGTAGTGTAGTGTAGTGTAGTATAGTGTCAAACCATCACTAACTTATGGTGTAGTGTAGTGTAATGTTGTGTAGTGTAGTGTAGTGTAGTGTAGTGTAATGTTGTGTAGTGTAGTTTAGTGTTGTGTACTGTTGTGTACTGTTGGGTAGTATAGTGTAGTGTAGTATAGTGTAGTACAGTGTCAAACCATCACTAACTTATGGTGTAGTGTAGTGTAATGTTGTGTAGTGTAGTGTAGTGTAGTGTAATGTTGTGTAGTGTTGTGTAATGTTGGGTAGTATAGTGTAGTGTAGTGTAGTGTCAAAACATCAGTAACTTTACATTCAGGTTCAACAAGCCACTCCAGGTAATTTCTCGGCTTATGTCCCCTAGATCACTAAAGCCTTCACCCACTGCTGCAAATACATCCCAACTCTCAATTAGTCTGCAGCACGAGTATAGGTCACTCCACTCTCCTCTAACAGATGTATATACGATCCTCGAGCGACAGCCGATGACACTCACACTTGCCTCACGGTTACAGGATGTCAGTAGTGGGGTCTTCGTGTTTGCGGGGTACAGTGCTCCCTTTCAGGTCTTAGTGTTGATCTGCTCGTTCGCTGTAGAACATACAACACTCGCATTAGTTACTGTTACAGTAGTATTATAGTGTTATGGTCGGTATGTGTTCTATACAAATCAAGCTATCTGGATTCCTTAATGCATTGATTTCGTGGCCTATGCAGTCACATAAGAACAATTAAATATATCTAGGCGTCGAAAAGGAGCCAGTGTAGAGCCGTGACTAGTACTCTTGCCTGCCGCCTCAGTGGTCGTGTGTTTGAATTCTCACAGAAGTGGCTCTTTTGCTTAATGGATATGGGCTCTCTGGTTGAGCCAGTCTCAAAATGGTACCAAGATATTTCCCAGGAAGTAAAGGTGGCCGATGTCATATTGGCCACACCAGCCATCCAGTGTCCATTGGTGTAAACAAATGAGCGCTAGCACCATATATCCAATACTCCTCCAGACGAGAAAACGGGGTTTGGGACGTTACTTTATTTTATAACGTTATTATGATGTGGACTCTAACACAATGCCTCTGGTAGGCAGGCTAACTTGCCAGCTTTTGTTTTACCAAATCTCCACATGATGACGTAATACGTGGCAATAAGAGAGGTATTTACTGCACTAACAGGGCGAAGGGAAACAAACGATTCAGTATTATTGATTCGTCTTCTTCTTCTTCTTCTTCTTCTTCTTCTTCTTCTTCTTCTTCTTCTTCTTCTTCTTCTTCTTCTTCTTCTTCTTCTTCTCTTCTTCTTCTTCTTCGTTCACCTTCAGAAAGCTGTATGAATAAATACAAACAAAGGGGCAGTCACCTTAACCTTGCCTGATCGGTTCTATTATAATAATTGAGATGACCAGTATGGGACATTCACAAATTGTAGCTGGACCTTTACAGGACGTCGCTCTCGTCACAACCTGCCGGACTAACTCTAGGTCCTTCGCCAGCTCCCCAACCTCATACATGTCCATGCATCGAGTGTCTTTACTGTCCTGTTTCCCCCTTTGTTGTGGTCGACTTATGTCACTTCTTCTAGAGCCTTGCCTTCCCGTACTGTTCTTTCTAAACCAATATGATGTTTAATATGGCCACACTGTGTCAGTTTCCTAGTCATAATGTGTTTTATCACAATTCATTTCTACGGTGTTAAAATCGTGAAGAAAGTCTCCAATTCTCTACTTTTTTAAACGGCTTATTAGACTTTTTTCTGCTTTAATTTCAAAGCCAGCATTGTATTCTTAAGTGGTAATGAAATGGACTAGGATTCGCAAAAGACATATATTTCCGGGGGAAAGATGTCTATTCTAAGACATCAAATAGGGTTGAGAAGATGAAGCAAGTAAAATAAAACTACAATAGAAATTGTCTTACCATCCCCACCATTTGTATCCACAAGGAGGACAAATATTCTGAGGGTAGTCGCAGGTGCCCGTGTCCGGATTGAAGAAGATCCCTCCATCCGACTCAGTGCATCGCCTCAATCCCAAGAAGTCTCCATGGAAACACTCATAGAAGAAGCTGCAGCCTCTGCTGGTAGCTGGGTACCTCCCGTCTGGCTGACCCACACACATAGTGGACATACCGCACGGAGGCGGCGCATATTCTGGGAGGCCACATTTTCCTAAATTTGAAAAGTACAGATTAAGTTTGATACTTAGAAGCTGCATCAGATAACTCACTTTGTACAAGACAATTCGCTAATAGCTGACCAGTTACTATATGACGAAAGCGCTTATAGTTTTTTTTATATATATATTCAAACGTCAGTATCTATGTGGAATGGGTAGACAGCATTCGAAAGTCACACCCCCATAACTCATTTGGATATAGGCAGCCGGACAAGCTGTCGTAAAGGGCAATGACCTCGCGGACCAGCTGGAACATACTGCACCAATGCAAGCAGGAAGTGGCGTGGGCAGGGCAGATGTAGTACAGACCCAGCTGACCATACTTGCCAGTCACTAAAGATAGCTCGATTACATGACTAGGGCGGGGGCGGGGGGTCTGGTCAAGCACGACAACGCTGTCTTCGAAGGCGAGAGAGGAGACATTACAACCAACTCCTCATGGGAACAATGAGAGAGGAGACATTACAACCAACTCCCCATGGGAACAATGAGAGAGGAGACATTACAACCAACTCCCCATGGGAACAGTGAGAGAGGAGACACTACAACCAACTCCCCATGGGAACAATGAGAGAGGAGACATTACAACCAACTCCCCATGGGAACAATGAGAGAGGAGACATTACAACCAACTCCCCATGGGAACAATGAGAGAGGAGACATTACAACCAACTCCCCATGGGAACAATGAGAGAGGAGACATTACAACCAACTCCCCATGGGAACAATGAGAGAGGAGACATTACAACCAACTCCCCATGGCAGTAGGGAGTAGAGACACTTTGAGGTGGCTTCTACATCGGATGTACAGCTGGCGTAAGCGTTCATGGCTCTACACTGATCTAGGTCTTTGGTGTTCTAAATCAACTCTGCTGATGATATATTTCACCGTGCCACCATCTAAATCCATGCAGTATCATTTCTCTTGGTCTGCCTCTGCATCTCTTCCTCTTAGCCTTTCCAGTTGTCACGATGTTCTCCAATACCTCTCTTCTCATCACATGATCAAAGAAAGATGTTTGTCTCTTTTTCTTTCTTTTTTTAATTGTATACAATGTTCTAGTTTCATTAGCCTCTTTCAGTTAATCGTTGTTAGTTACTCTGGCATTCCAAGGAATTGACAAATTCGTCTCATAAACCACATCTCTGTTGCTTCTAGGGTTTTCCTAATTTGTTAATTTACATTCCAAGATTCACTGCCAGACAGCAAAACAGGTTCTATATAGCACTTCAGCACTCTCTGTTTTACATTCAATGATAGTTACTTATTGTATAAGATACTCTTCACTTTCTGAAATACAGCTTTTGCTTGCCCTATTATGTTCTTAATCTCTGTTGTACATTTTCTATATGATATTATAAATGCCCCTAGATATTTAAAATGATCCACTTGGTTAAGAATTTTCTCTTCTATTTCCATTTCACATGTTGATTTCACCTTAGTTTCATGTGACTTATTACTTGTATTTACTCTCCTATGGTGGTGAGAGTATGTCATTCTCTCATAGTAATTACTTTGCCCAACATCTATTACTTTATTTCCAGACTGTCCCAATATTTTAACAACTGTATTTGACAGAAAGTTCCAGTTGATTGGAATCATTATAGTCAATGATAGCGTCGTGAATAAAAGAAATTCCCGCCCCGAGAAGGGATCTGAACACATGACCTCTTGGCCGGTAAGCAGCGTGCTAGTCACATGTTGATAGTACTCACTTGAGAGTATGAAAATATCTAGCGCTTAACATACCATGAGCCGCTGGAAGTGGTTCAAAATAGTCCTAAATTCACGCCCAGAGTAAGTAAAATATATGGCTCGGATTACATAAGTCAGTTCTGGTAATCTGTGTCTTGAAATGTGGTGGAATGTTCAGTTAAAAGTCGACCTGAAGCAATACTTGACAAGACTATTACCAATAGCAACCTGAAACTTACTCCCTAGAACGAGCTAATAAACAGACTGTTAATGAGCACGTACACTACGAGTTAATCTACCTCAAGGAGTTAACCAGATCATCTGATCAGCATAGTTGCATGCTCTCTTTCTTATTCTTCTGCCTTTTATCCTTCAATGGAGCATTTGTCCTTAATTGATTAAGCGGCATTGGTTGGCCTCTTAAAAGACAGTGAAAGACACGTGAGCTGAGATAAAACTGTCTAGCTCTACTACAAACTGGTGTTCTCAGTCTTTGTCCTATTCAGCGTCGATGTATTTTCCATAAAATTTCTATTAAGTTAACGAAATTGTACTTCAAAAGTTTAAAGCCGGACCAATCAACCAGGCTGCAATGACCTTTCAGACACCAGAGTTGACTGTATTGTCATCGGTAAAGTCAACAAGAACCGACGCTGCGAGGTGGCAGTGACGTGCATCTTTCACTATTCAGAAGCCATGTTGTAAACATGTACTCAGTTAGAGTGGGTGATCTAGTGCTAACGCCTGGAAGTTTTGTTTTGTGCTTGCCCGGTGATTATTTATCGACGTCTGGCGTGACCGAGAGAATACATTATGTACCACCAATCAAAGATAAAAACAACAAAAGCAGTGCGAAAGCAAATGTCAGTCGTCATGCTGGACAACAGAAATGCAATGATTGGAATAAGCGTAAAGGGTTCTTCTTCTTCGTCTTCTTCTTCTGTGGCTGTTGCTGTTGTTGCTGCGTTTCCTTCTTCTTTCATCTTTTGCTTCTACTGCTTCTTCTTCTTCGTCCTCTTCTTCTTCCTCTTCTTCTACTTCTGCTGCTAATGTTATTTCTGCTGTCTCCTATGATCTTTTAAAGAAAAATGTCATTTTTGTTTCATGAATCCAGTCCCCAGTGAAAGCAACACACGGTTCCCATTAGTGTCTCTTCCACAGCCGTCTTCTGGACCAGGCTTAGGTTCTCAAGTAACCAAAGAAAAGACGCTTCAAATTATGTATTTTGAGATTCGTATCCACTATTTAGAAACGACAACATATTTTTTCTCCAGCAACAACTGAGCTTCGACCCTCTCTAGCCTACATAGTGTCATTATCGTATGTATACTCCAGTAACTGCTTCCAAACGAATTCTCTTGCAACTTCCATTGTCTTGCAGGTGTTCCAGTTATTTATAATTGTGCAGGCATTGTGATTAATTCTAATCTGGGCGGCACTGAGGTCGACCCAACTTTGCCAAATGAGTACTAGGTAGTTTATAGAATTTTAAGATTAAGAAAATAATCTGGCAAAGAATATGTTGAGTGAAAGGGAAATATTCACCCCATCACATTATTACATCACCTGTTAAATGTCACGGTGTCACATTTCAGATCACTACTGCGCCACGCAATTAGTTACATTTATTCAATCACATTTCTTATGTTGTACTTAATCTACGGTTGTGTCCTCTTTTTTTTTGTACATCACGTAGTGTATATAAAAGGTCTATGTGTTTGATTCCCCTGACTTAGCTCTCAAATGTCGGCAGGTCAATGTTTGGAGCCGATATTTCCAAGCATGTATATCCTGGATCAGTATTTGTGGACGGTTACAAAATGATCTCTTCATATGCCTTACAGCTTATTGGGCATATGGTGCTAAACTCAAATTGTTATATCACAATCGGCACTGCCTGGGAGATGTGGTCAATATCACACTAGCCACTATAACTTCTCCAGGCATTTCCTGATACTCATGTTAGGCTGGGACGGCGTGAGAACCCAGGTCAATGTTGTAAAAACTCACCACGATGCTATTTTGAACCCACGACCATAGAGCCGGCTGTCGGGAGTCTGGCAATTACGATACTGCAGATAACATTGTACCCAGCTTTCTTTTCATTATACCATGGGCATAGTTGTTAACTAATCCTTCATTCTTGATGGTTGTATCCACCCTTTCTGACATTGTATCCGGGGTATAGCTGTTAACTAATCCTTCATTCTTGACGGTTGTACCAATTTTTCCTTTCATTGTATTCTGGACATAGTTTTTACATAACCCTTCGTTCTTTGCGGCTGTACCCACCTTTTCTTTCATTGTATCCTGGGCATAGTTGTTAAATAATTCTTCATAAATATGTGTAGGTAAACCTGCAAATAAATTCCCCAGACAATTCACTCTAAACCACAGCGAGCGTCCGTTGAGGGGATCATTTTCTCTGAGATATAATGTTACTTCGTGGCCAAGTTGTTAAGCCATCTGCCTTGCGCGGCGACAGTTGTAAGTTCGATTCCGGACTCAGTCATTTGCTTCACGAGTGAACATTTCTCGGAGACTCCTAAGGTCGCTGGAGCTAAAGAGTTCGTGCTTTGTGCGACGCTTTCGGCAGAGAGACCGAGCAATTTGGGATCAAATCCGGTGGAATGAAGTCGATCATCTGGCCTATTATATTTTTACTGTTAAAGATTTTTTTAAAAGATAGTTGCATATCCTTTACAGGACGTAGCAGTCAACCCCAGAATTTTTTGGCTGTTCGTGATTGCTGCGCAAGTTTATGTTCAATAGGTTGCCATTGCTTTCTGAACGACCGTCATCCATACTATTTCCAAAAAAAAACAACGCAAGGCGTCTGCCGCCAATTCACCAGCAGCTGTGTTTCGAACGCGAGTATGCGTTCTATTCCAAAGTTTTCAAAACTATATTGACAGTTACACAGTGAAATAATATAACAAGACTCAAAGCGAGAAAATATCTTGCACAAACCATGGGGATGTTCTTACATCACTTGCAGGATAATAAAAAAAAATATTGCATGTCCTTTACAATACTTTGCAATGAACTCCATCCTCAGGTTGATTGCAATCAATTAGGTACCGTCTCCACATTGAAAGTTGCCCAACAGTTTCTGTCTCTTACCTTGATTGTACATTATGTCAGATTGCTGTTCTTCGTCCATCGTCCACCTCGTGATGCTATCTTTCCATATGTATTGTTGTCTATCTCTTGCTCGTTTGCGTTCAGCCTTATATACTAGGAAATGTTACGTGCAGTAGTTTGCCATTGCTTTCTATGCGAGTCGCTAACGTTTTAGTCCAACTGCACGGTGTAGGGAATGAACCCGCAGACCCACCGTCAGGGCTCCGGAAGCTTAAACGCAAGCGCATTAAGACCCGTGGCCATCTGGTCTCCTGCTTTCGTAATAGATACAGTAAATTAGAATACTGTCATCCGCATATCTACACTGTTATAATCTCAGTGCTAAAGTGTTAACAAAGTCACTTGCTAGCATTGTTGTCCTGGTTGTCTCACGTAGATACTTTCCGTGGCACTTCATAAAACTTATTAAGATTTGTTTCCCCCGCGTTTCCATCCTGTTTCAGGATATTGCGGTCAACACCAGCACCTTTCAGCTGTATGTTGATTCCTAGGCTAGATTGCGCTCATCAGCACGCCACGACTTTCTGAGCGACCGGCTCCATACTTTCATAAGTCACTGGTGCGACTAGAACCGCTTCCAGTTCTCGTGCACTCACGTCAACCACGAGAGTATTCGGGATTACAATATATATATATGTGTGTATATATATTGTAAGTAAGTGTGTGCGCGTTCGTGAGTTTGTCCGTGAGTGTGTGTGGTGGAGTGAGCATACTTGTGTATGGGTTGGATTTTCTCAAAAATAAACACGAAGCTACGTCTTTGGCTAACAACCCAAGATCGCAAGTAAGCGGCTTTACAAAGGACATACACATATGTAATAACAGATAATATGTTACAGAGACAATAACGAACCTGTAACAGCACTGAAAACTTCGCCGTCTTCACACGTTCCATTGGTGATCATGTTGCCATGGTGACATTCAACGAAATGTTTACATCCGGTAGCCATATCTGGATACACGCCCGTGGGCAGCTCTTCGCATGGACTTGGCTGCAAAGTGGAAAAGCCACACCATGTTGACATAATGGCGGGGGTTACCATAACTACAACAAATACATTCATGTTTGGCCGCATTAACTCGCCTGGCTTTTTTAGATTACACTTCCTGAGCTGTGTTTATTTTAATCAGTCGGTAGGATCTCTATCCTATGTGTTACTGGAGGTCGATAATGGATGCAAGGAATGGTAATTAATACCGTACCATACCTTGAATGTTGTAAGATGTGACTAATGAGGATTGTCCTGAGACTAGCTATCTCATATCGTTTAAAACTTAAGATCCAACCAATAATGGAAGTGTTTACAAACGGCTTGGCATGAGTTGCTTGAGGGATTATGATCCATTGAGAGATGACATTCAATTAAATTAAATTCAACTTTATTTTGAAAGGTTTACAAATTGGGCACGCAGGCCCGTCGTACATTGTTTAACAAAATGCTCACTCCCCCACACATACTCACGCGTAAACTCACTCGCGCACGGAATCACTGACACACTCACACGCGCGCGCGCACTCACTCACTCACACACACAACATATACATATCTTAATACGTTTTATGAAGTTCTACGGAAAGTATCTAAGTGAGCGAAAGGAAGGAGAAGAAGAAGAGAAGAAAAAGTAGCAGAAGACGAAGAGGAGGAGGAGGAGAAAGATAATAATAATAATAATAATAATAATAATAATAATAATAATAATAAGAAGAAGAAGAAGAAGAAGAAGAAGAAGAAGAAGAAGAAGAAGAAGAAGAAGAAGAAGAAGAAGAAGAAAAAGAAGAAGAAGAAGAAGAAGAAGTATATCTCTATGTATATCATGATATAAGGATACGGGGACGGTCTGGGTAGTACACTCACATTCTCACGTGGTGGTCCAGCGTTCGAAAATCATCAGTAGTGGTTGTAGTAGGGGTTTTAGTTTCTAACCATTATGGCTCCAAATCCGTCGACCCATCCTTATTTTAGTGTCGTCGACCTCGCATTGCCCTAGGGCCATTAACCTGTCCTTGTTATAGAGACGGCGTCCTCGACTCATCCTTGTTCCTGGACCGTCGACCTAGCCTTGCTCTAGAGCCATTGACCCATCCTTGTTCCTGGACCGTCGACCTAGCCTTGCTCTAGAGCCATTGACCCATTCTTGTTCTAGAGTTGAGAGACACGTGTGTATACCCAACAGGGTTAAATTTGTGGGAAATGGTCCATTAATTTTTTTTTTTTAACTAAAGTATACACAGCTCTATTAGTTCAGTTACATTTCACTAATTCAGTGCCATTAGATGGTTAATCGCCTTAAACGACTTCCCGTATCAGCTATGGGCGTATATGCTCGGCAAAATATTTCCATTGCGTTATAATACAACATGTCTGCTACTATATTAGCAACCTTTAAGTCATAACTGTGACACACCCCTACTTCCCACTTCCCGCCATCCATTTTTGTTTGTTCCAAACCTACATTTTGTGTGGCGCAGGATCTGTTAACCTGTATGTATAATCACCGCAAGGTATAATAATAGATGGCAAAAGACACAGACAAGTCGTCACTTCATGGATGTTGTGTGCAATATTACAACGGGAACTTTACTTCTCAGAAAATGTTCTGGTACCATTATAAGCTGTGCTGCTCCATGAGCCCCGGGCAATTAAAACTAACATCACTGACTCAGGGGAGAAACGAATACAAAGTAAACTATAGTTTTAATAGCTTTTTGAAATTTAAATATTAAACAATACGCTGAATAAATTAAGAAACACGGAATGTGGAGAGAGTCCAAAAGGGAAATTGAATGACAAAATGTACAACTAATGGAATGGTCGTTGCAACTAAATAGACTTCATTAGAATGCAAAGCGAAAAAGACACTAGTAGTTATATTAACAATACTATCAAACAATATAGAAAAGGGACAATCGTAATACTGGAAAAGGAAGGTGGGAATACAAGACAGAAAGAAAGAAAGAAAGAAAAAAGAAAGAAGGAAGGAAAGAAAGAAAGAAAGAAAGAAAGAAAGAAAGAAAGAAAGAAAGAAAGAAAGAAAGAAAGAAAGAAAGAAAGAAAGAAAGAAAGAAAGAAAGAAAGAAAAAACCGGGCGGCCGTCGACAGACATACAGAAAGGGAAATATTAAACACGTCAACACAAAACACAGCAAATAAAGTTTCTCAACATATAGTGACTTATCAAATATCTGTTTAAATACAGACAGTATAAAATAACCCTAACCTGAAGTCCACAGGGCCTGACCGTCAACTCGGCAGACAGGACGCACTTCTGGGTTAGCGGGTCAAAAATGCCCAGGTCACAGGAGAGGTACTGCTGGAAGACGCCACGTTGACACTGGAAGTAGCTGGTACATCTGCCGTAGGGGTCAGCGTAATAGCCGTCCAACTTCCCTGTACACTGGACAGTGTGGCTTTCACCGCATGGGCTTGATGCTAGGCTGATGTGGATAGACAGAAGATGAGCTTGTCTGTAAGTTTTGAAATTACTAAGAGTAAAGTAGCAAGCACTGCTCTGTATTTGTTCCCCCCTCGCTTTGAACCTGAGCGTAATCCACCTATGTGCAACTACTACTACTAATAGTTGCTACTACTACTACTACTACTACTACTACTACTACTACTACTACTACTACTACTACTACTACTACTACTACTACTACTACTACTACTACTACTACTACTACTACTACTAATACTACTATTACAACTAGTTGTTACTAAAAATATGTTTGCATATCCTTTACAGGATATCGCTGTCAACATCAGCATCTTTCAGCTGATTGTTGATTTCTTGGCAAGATTACGCAGTAGTTTGCCATTGCTTTCTGAGCGGCCGGCTCACATACCCCGTAAGTTATCGACGCGATTCGAACCACTGCTGATTCTCACCGTCGTCACGTTACTTACGAGAGTATACGAGATTACGGTGAAAAGTCGCTAACCTCTAGGACAAGAAGCCGGCAGTTGTTACTGCTACCACTAATAGTTGCCACAACTATAGCTGCTAAAACTGCCACTAATAGTTTCTAGAACTGCTACTAATAGATGCTAGAACTGCTACTAATAGATGCTAGAATTGCTACTTATAGATGCTAGAACTGCTACTAATAGATGCTAGAACTGCTACTAATAGATGCTAGAATTGCTACTAATAGATGCTAGAACTGCTACTAATAGATGCTAGAACTGCTACTAATAGATGCTAGAACTGCTACTAATAGATGCTAGAACTGCTACTAATAGATGCTAGAACTGCTACTAATAGATGCTAGAATTGCTACTAATAGATGCTAGAATTGCTACTAATAGATGCTAGAACTGCTACTAATAGATGCTAGAACTGCTACTAATAGATGCTAGAACTGCTACTAATAGATGCTAGAACTGCTACTAATAGATGCTAGAACTGCTACTAATAGATGCTAGAACTGCTACTAATAGATGCTAGAACTGCTACTAATAGATGCTAGAACTGCTCCTAATAGATGCTAGAACTGCTACCAATAGATGCTAGAACTGCTCCTAATAGATGCTAGAACTGCTTCTAACAGATGTTAGAACTGCTACTAATAGATGCTAGAACTGCTACTAATAGTTACCAGTACCGCTAATAATAGTTGCTACTACAACTACTAATAGTAGCTGCTTTTACTACTACACATCGTTGTTAAAACTGCTACTAACAGTTGCTACAACTACAAATAGTCTCTATTACTAGTGACGGAACTATAACTTATTGTTTGGTGTCAGTTAAAGTTAAATGCATGTTCTTCACATGATGTCGCAATCAACCCCATCATTGTTTGCTAGTTGTGATGTACTATTCACGTTTAAATTCAGGAGTTTGCCACTTCCTTCTGAATGATTGACGTCCATCCCTTTGTTAAAAATCATCACAAGGCAGTCTGCTTACAAATCGTCCGCACCTGGTTTCGAATGTGATATGCGGGATTACAAATCGCGTTCGCTACACCTTCGCCACATTAGCCGGTTCCTGTGGGTTACCTTTCCATGGCATTGGTATCCCCCTCCCCCCGCCATCAAGCTAACCCACTCCGACTTCTGAGGAACTTCTAATTCACGTCCAAGGTCAAGGACGAGAAGGAAACATCAGAGTCCAACTGGCAGGAGTGCGGAACACACACACACACCACTTCCCCCTCTCCCCATCCCTCCTTTATCGCGGTCACCAAAGGAAATTTAAATGCGGGCGGGTTAAACCTTTCTGCCAAGTCAACCTTCTTTCAGCAGTCTCGTGTGACTGTTGGATTTTCAAAATCGGATCCTACCTTCCTTCTGTCATTATCGGGTGAGTTTGTGTGATGAGTGGCCACCCATTTCTGCCTGAACTGAGGCCTACAGCTGTGATAGTCCTAGCACTTCCCATACCTACAGTTGGTTCCGGATACAAGTCTTGTTTGTTATTCTTGTTGTGTGTTTTTATTTTTATTTATTATTTCTTGTTATTCCTACTTTTCTGTGTGTGTGCATTCTCTACTTCTATAACCTCCCCCACCTCCTCTTCTTTACCTCTGTTCTGGTGTGGCCATTATACGTTTAACTAACCATCACGCACTCCTCTTATATGTTTTTGCTTTAGCTTACCTTACAGTCTCTTCACTACGTCACTTCCTGTCAACAGCCGTTTTTACCTCACTACACACAGAATGATTGTCGTGTTCAGAGGAAAAAGGTGGAAGACGTAGACTTGAGGACTCGTCTTTTCCAGCTAGGTACCATTTTGTATAGTTCGTTTGTTCTGTTTTAAAGTTGTTATTTAAGTGTCTTTCTGTAATTGTTTGTGCTTTGTGGTGAGAACTTTCTAGCTGAAACGTTCATGCACTTCATCCTCTATCAATTTGATACGAAAATCCAAATAAATGTTAATGTAACAGAAAGTTATGTATGGTTATGAAGTGTTAGAATGTTACATATATTAGATCGTGCAAAATGAGGCGAGTATAACTAGTTCCCTTTTTCTCCGATTGTCTCTGTGGAGATACAAGAACGCCTACGCCAGCTGGCTGGGGCACTTGATGATGATATTTATATTAATATATATATAAAGAGGGAAAGAGTGAGAAAGAAAATGAGAGAGAGAGAGAGAGAGAGAGAGAGAGAGAGAGAGAGAGAGAGAGAGAGAGAGAGAGAGAGAGAGAGGGGGGGGGGAGAGAGAGAGAAGATATTAATTCATTCATTCCCTAAACATAATTTTCATCAGTTATTGTCTGAAAGACCAAAAATATAAATAAATAAATAAATAAATAAATAAATAAATAAAGCCTATAAGATCCAAGTCTGTGATGTGTAATGTAACTATTGAACGTATGGTGATGACTATCGAGTACAGACAAGTAATACATCTGGGTGTCTACCTGTAAGTCTGGCAGGCAGGGATCGACGGGTCAAAAACTGTTCCTGGGGGACACTCGTCGTAGCCTCGGAATAATCCAAGGGCACAGCGGAAGAAGATGCCACATCTGCCCTGCTCGTCCGGGTAGTATCCATCTGGACGGGTGGAGCAGTCGGGGAGGAAGCCGCCATGGTTCTTGGGCACCTAATGTTGGGATGATCAGTGTGATTGTGTGATTTTATACACAAGGGAATTCACATATAGCATAGCGATGTCATTATATGTTTAAAAGGACATATTTATAAATAGACAGACAGGTAGACAGACAATCTGAGAAGTCTATTAGGTAGGTAGGTGGGTAGGCAGGTAGGTAGGTATAATAAGCAGATACGTGCACAAAATCATCTCTATAAATTGTTCCCACTGCTACTGGTACTATTGGGGTTGGAACTCTTCGCTGGCTTCTGAGGATGGGGACGGAGCGCTTATGGGAATGCCCCGAATGCTGTGATGTCGGTTCCTAAATCAATAAATCAATCAATCAATAAGCAGATACGTATGTACATAGGTAGGCAATAAAAATAAAAGTATCTTTGTTGTTGTTGTTGCATATCCCTTACAGGACGTTGCAGTCAACACCAGCATCTTTCAGCTGCTGTTGATGTACTAGGCAAGATTACGCTCAGTAGTTTGCCATTGCTTTCTGAGCGACCGGCTCACATACCACCGTGAGTAACCAACGCGGCGCGATCTCGCGCAACTGCTTAACTCACGAGAATATACGGGATTACAGAGAAAGACGTTAACACTTACGCCAGGGAGACCGGCAAAAAATATAAGTAGGCAGGTATAATAGGCATGTGAGTAGGCTCATAGGTATGTGGGAAATAGGTAGGTAGGTAGGTAAATAGGTAGGCAGGTAGGTAGGTATAATAGACAGGTAAGTAGATACATAGGTAGGCTGTAAATATATAGGTAGGTAGGTAGGCAAGTGTAATAGGCATGTACGTAGATTCATAGGTAGGTATAAAATATGTAGGTAGGTAGGTCGGTAGATATGTAGGTATAACAGGCAGGTCAATAGGTACATAGGTAGGTAGTAAATATGTAAATAGGTAGGTAGGTAGATAGGTAGACATGTCAAGGGGTTTACGAGCTGACATACACTCATAAAGACAAAGAGACAGACAGACAGACAGACAGACAGATGAATGGATCAACGAGTGATCGGATTCAATAGTGAGATACTCGTAGATACACCTCTGCCTATAGTTCTAATGTGTGGTTTAATTTGCGCCTTTACTCGGTGTAATACGTCCTTCTTCATGTATCAGTTTAAATACAAATTAAAGCCTATCGGCCTATACTATAGTAGGTCAATGATTTCATATAAGCAATAAATGATTACATATAGGCAATAAATGATTACATATAGGCAATAAATGATTACATATAGGCAATAAATGATTACATATAGGCAATAAATGATTACATATAGGCAATATATGATTACATATAGGCAATAAATGATTACATATAGGCAATAAATGATTACATATAGGCAACCAATGCCAATACGTAGGAAGTACAGAGTTAAAATGTCAGTCTTCTGAAGTACAGGTATTAGCCAACGAACCAATTAACCAACTATTCCAGAATATATAGTGCCTCATTTCTCCCCAGTCTTTCAATCAAACAATTGTTGCTTGCTTGCTTGCGGTCGTTGGCTTGAGCTCCAGCGCAAAGTCCTGTATGTCGGATGAAGGCATCCTGTTGTCCAACATCAGTGTGATGTCATACAGGACCTGAGTTTTGCGTGAGTATCCGTTGTCCCATGTCTGGCTTATTGGTGTGCAGACTGGTGGTTCCTCGCCATACAGGCAGACACTCTCCGACTTTGGAGGAATCGGCGATCCTATTGACTTCAGCCAGGACCCCGAAGGGACCTGTTGCCCAGGACACTCGACGAGGACGCGTCAATAGGTCTTGGCCAGTATATAACCCGGCCCTGGTGCCTTGGAAACACCTCTGCGTCCCAAACAATTGTTGAATTGTTTTCTGTGAGCTGTTTTGGTGAGTTGCGGGCCAAACAGTACGGCAGCATATTTCAATTCCTTGTCTGTTTGCTTCGCTTTACACGATATTAACAACAGCCTTCTATAAACCCACATCCCCACTGCCTGTTTCTTCACCATCACAATACCAGTTCATTCACTAATGTTTATTGAGTCTCCGTGGCGAAGTAGTTACACCGCCTGTCCTTCGCTTCGACGGTTGTGGATTCGATTCCTGTCTACGTCTTTCAATTCACTGGTGCAATTTCCTTGGAGACTCCTGGTCGTCGTCGCTGGGGCTACGGAGTTCGTGCTCTGTGCAACGCTCTAGCAGACCTTCCTGTGGAAAGAGACTGAGCCAATCGGGGAAACCCAAGTGCAATGCAGTCAATCCTCTTGCCTTTAAAAACTCTTTGTTTTAGCACTAATGTTATATCACACAACAAATACAATGATATCATAAACAGCTTACGTCAAAGAGAGATACACATTCAAGTTTCAGAGGGGAGAATATGGGCGTGGGCGGCACACACTCGTCTATAGCGATGTTTCTCTCGCGGTAGCAAGTTACAAACGCTGGCGCCCATCCGTTCAGGTGTAGAGGATACACCCCATCTGCTCGACCACGGCAGCGTCCGAACCTATGATGGCAGGGAGTACAGCGGTCGCCACGGCAGCGAGTAACTGCGTATTCACCTGTGGATGAGAGATAACTTGAATAAAACACCGTGCTTGCACAGTTAGTAACTGTTATAATTTAGTTGCATTTCCTTTACGAGACATAGCACACAATTCCAGAATTTTTGGGCTGTTTGTGATTCCTGGGCAAGTTTACCTTCAGTAGTTTGCCATTGCTTTCTAAACGATCGGCACTAAAACCGTTGTATAGAAACCAACGCAATGCGGTCTGCTTCCAAATCACCCGCAGCTGTGTGTCGCCGTGATATGCGGGATTACGAATTGCATCCGTTACACCTTGGCCACAGAGCCGGCTAGTCGCTTGTACGTGGTGAATGTTCTACACGGTAGATCAGGCCACGCGGTGAATGTTCTACACGGGAGATCAGGCCACGCGGTGAATGTTCTACACGGTAGATCAGGCCACGCGGTGAATGTTCTACACACGAGATCAGGCCACGCGGTGAATTTTCTACACGGGAGATCAGGCCACGCGATGAATGTTCTACACGGGAAATCAGGCCACGCGGTGAATGTTCTACACGGGAGATCAGGTAATGCGATGAATGTTCTCACATGAGATCAGGGCACGCGGTGAATGTTCTACACGGGAGATCAGACAGTGCACGCGGTGAATGTTCTACACGGGAGATCAGGCAGGGCACGCGGTGAATGTTCTACATGGGAGATCAGGCAGAGCACGCGGTAAATTTACTGCAGAGGAGATCAGGGCACGCGGTGAATTGACTGCGGGGGAGATCAGGGAACGCGGTGAATTTACTGTGGAGGAGATCAGGCAGGGCACTCGGTGAATTTACTGCGGAGGAGATCAGGGTACGCGGTGAATTTACTGTGGAGGGGATCAGAGCACGCGGTGAATTTACTGTGGAGGAGGTCACGGCACACGGTGAATTTACTGTGGAATAGATCAGGGCACGCAGTGAGCTTACTGTGGAGGAGATCATCGCACGCGGTGAATTTACTGCGGAGGAGATCAGGGCACACTGATGAGTTTACTTTTGAGGGTATCAGGGCACACTGATGAGTTTACTGCGGAGGAGATCAGGGCACACTAATGAGTTTACTGCGGAGGAGATCAGGGCACACTGATCAGTTTACTGCGGAGGAGATCAGGGCACACTGATGAGTTTACTGCAGATGAAGTCAGGGCATACTGATGAATTTACTACGGAGGAGATCAGGGCACACTGATGAGTTTACTACGGAGGAGATCAGGGCACACTGATGAGTTTACTGCGGAGGAGATAAGGGCACACTGATCAGTTTACTGCGGAGGAGATCAGGGCACACTGATGAGTTTACTACGGGGGAGATCAGGGCACACTGATGAGTTTACTGCGGAGGAGATAAGGGCACACTGATGAGTTTACTGCGGAGGAGATCAGGGCACACTGATGAGTTTACTGCAGATGAAGTCAGGGCACACTGATGAGTTTACTACGGAGAAGATCAGGGCACACTGATGAGTTTACTACGGAGGAGATCAGGGCACACTGATGAGTTTACTACGGAGGAGATCAGGGCACACTGATGAGTTTACTACGGAGGAGATCAGGGCACACTGATGAGTTTACTACGGAGGAGATCAGGGCACACTGATGAGTTTACTGCGGAGGAGATCAGGGCACACTGATGAGTTTACTGCAGATGAAGTCAGGGCACACTGATGAGTTTACTACGGAGGAGATAAGGGCACACTGATGAGTTTACTGCAGATGAAGTCAGGGCACACTGATGAGTTTACTGTGGAGGAGATAAGGGCACACTGATGAGTTTACTACGGAGGAGATCAGGGCACACTGATGAGTTTACTGCGGAGGAGATAATGGCACACTGATGAGTTTACTGCGGAGGAGATCATGGCACACTGATGAGTTTACTGCAGATGAAGTCAGGGCACACTGATGAGTTTACTGCGGAGAAGATCAGGGCACACTGATGAGTTTACTACGGAGGAGATCAGGGCACACTGATGAGTTTACTGCAGAGGAGATCAGGGCACACTGATGAGTTTACTACGGAGGAGATTGTTGTGAAATCACTTTAATTTTACAATCAGATGATAAAAATACCAAGGACAGGCTGTATTCGCTACTACAAGTTGTTTACTACGGAGAGTCGGCGAGATCAAACAGTGGAGTTGTCTTTGAATGTCCCCATACGACAGAAAAGTTTGAGGCTTGTTATTGTGACCCAAATTGGGAGAATGCAGGAACACGCCACTGTGTTGGTTGTCATAACAAGGGAAGACAACTCTCGCATTGATTCAACCAAATGGAGAGAACATTTTTGAAATGGATAATCTGCCCCTGGAACCATCTGATGTTTTGACATCAAAGTAACGTCACCAAAACAACCCAAGGCTCTTTGACAAAAACATGACTTGTTTATAATAGTTTGGCCAAGAAAGTTGACCTGAACTGACGTGTTTTTGTACCGCTGTTAGGAATTCGGAGAGAGCATGTACAGTGTTGATTTAATTAAAGATTAAGTAACATGTGTCTTTATGGCAATTGGTAGATGCCATCCAGGAGTGATGCGGTGTTGCATATTGTATTAAAGATAATGTATTTAGGCCTAATTAATATAGGCAGTAGCCTTGGAAAAACTAGCTAGAGTAGTGAAGTGATGATTAGCTCTGCTAGTTGAGAATAGAGTAGTGAAGTGAGAATTATCTCTGCTAGTGAGAATAGTGTACTGGGGTGATATTTGGAGAGATTTAAGAATGGGTTGGGAGATGGGGGAAATGTCCAATAATGGGATCTTCCAGTGGTGTGCCTACTGGGGTTCTGCGGTTTGTCTATTGGTTTTTCCTTGTCTTAACCTGATTCAGATTGAGGTGATGAGCCACTCTAATCCATGACAGAGTTTAGTTCACTGAGAAATCTCTGAGCAAGGCAGTAGGCCTACATTCAGCTAGTAGGGATTAGTATCAGGCGGCCTTCACCTGATGTGGTCTCTTTCTCTAACAGGTTCCCCTACGTCTATGAGGAAACTCTACACTGAGTTTGATGGAGGTCAACTCTCATTAAGAATAACATCAAATGAACATTCACTTTATTTTATAAGATGAATAAATACCCAGAAGAAAGTATGGTCAGCACTGTTTATGCTAGGCCCAAGATCCAGAGGGTCCATACGAAACTGGCTCAGTTGAGCAAAACATTATAAACGATTCATTTACAATAGGGATTCACCCAGGTGGGGTGATACTCGTTTTCTTCACCACATACCACTGAACACTAGTGAATAGAAAAGAACATTGAACATGGCTTCTTGTGGAATAATTTAGTCCAGTGAAGAAGTACTTTAGAACCGTTTGTGTGTGACAATCTATGAAAACGGATTAGAAAAAAATGTGAGACCTGTGACATTGAAACCTAGTTTTCACGGTACAGAGATCCGTACTTATCTGAGTGATAGAGACCTTAGTCTTTACAGTGAATGACAGATCCATGATTAATGTTAAACAATAACCATTTTCGGAGGATCATGCATCTAGTCGACCCAGTGGATCCCGGAGAAAGTCAACGTCTAGAAGAAGAGACGCATCAATGGGTGAGGTGTTCTTATGCTAAGCTATCATGCTGTGGCGTACCCTTGCTATGATGATCATCTGACCTGGCTCCTGATCTGCTGCTCTGAATCTACAGACACACTAGAATTCGACATACATTCTACACATTACACACACACACACACTTCTCACACACATACTCTTTGCTTTAATAAATTATTTTGTATTTATTTGTTAAAGCTAGAGTTGTTGAGTATGTTGTGTTGGGGAAGAGTGAGAGGGGGCATGATCCAGGGGTGAGTGAGAGTAAGAAAGAGGTGTCTACAGACTGAAGGAGTTTTGTGGACGGATTCTGGTGGTGTCTCTAGGACAATAATATTGGGGTAATAAAAATGTGGGTGTTGATTCCCCTCACTCCAGGGACGACACTAAAGTAATAAAGGATTACTACGACAGAGATCAGGGCACTCTAATGAGTTTACTACAGGGGAGATCGGAGAACACTGATGAGTTTACTACAGGGGAGATCAGAGCATGCTGATAGATATACTACAAAGGTGATCAGAGCACGCTGATGGATTTACTACAATGGAAACCAGAGCACGCTGGTGAACTCATCAGAGAGGAGATCGGATCACGTATGAACAAGTCAACAGTGCAACGATAATAAAATCTGCTAGACTAAATGACAGTGTAAACGCAAACCGAATATTTGTGAAGAACAGACATTGTAGAAAGAAAGTGATCACCCAATCTCATTAGAACCGTGAGCTAATATAAGTGAGATCGCAACACCGCACATACGTCATAATCCGACACGGATTTGTCTTTGACTGTTTATGTCAATATATTAACTTTTACTTAATTCTCCTTATTGTCTTAATTGCCTCCGAACCTCTACGCGCAGTAGATAGAGCCCAGGCCTGATAAGTGGGCCTGGTTCAACTACTGACACAAACAATATTATTTTTGTCTGGCAAATACAGGCCAATCCAGCTTCGTAAACATAGTTAGAAGACAATTTGAGAGTTGTCTGGGTATTTTCTGTGAAGGAAAGGCGACGCGGTATGGGAAATGGCAACATGCCTCACATGTCGTGACCAAGAATATGTGAACGCCTTCCACTTCAGAGCCCATAAGAAGTTTATGTTGTTGAAATACCTTTCCGTTTATATAGGGTGTATTTTAATGACTGGGCAGTGTTTGAAAATATTGCCGTCTAAGTTTTGTATTCACCCTCTGTAAAGTTCATGCAACATAATAGGTGAGCTGATTATATATATATATATATATATATATATATATATATATATATATATATATATATATATATATATATATAGAGAGAGAGAGAGAGAGAGAGAGAGAGAGAGAGAGAGAGAATATATAAATTGTTCTATTGACAACTCTATTAAGATATACGCTATAATGGTTTTGAAACAGGTTAAATATATGCAAACTATTCTATTGAGAACTCAATTAAACTATAAGCAGTAACCGGATTGAAACATGCGAAATACTTACACTGATCGACTGCTTCAAACCGGGATTTGCAGTCGACATTCACAAATTCCCGACATCTGCCGACTGCCTCATCAAACAACTGCGGGTAGCGACACTCCCACACAAACACTCCCGCCTCGATCACACGGAAAGGCTTCATTGATATGATCCCTGCCCTTTCACTGCTGCTGCTGCTGCTTCCAGTCACATCGTGAAGCGTTTCTAAGTGTTCAGTAGTGCTCCCTAAAGCTTCCAGGTTGGCAAAGCTGCAGTTGAAGTACCAGTGGCAGTTATCTGGATGGGGTAGCAATGCTCCAGGTCTATGAAAGCACTGATGGTCTGGCGATGGAAGTAGCATTATGACAAATACATAAGCGAACAGTAAATGTGTACTACAGAAATATGAAATATGACATACCCAATATCAAATATGAAATCAAGAGTCATGGTTATTGACTTGGGGTATTTATAAAACGGGCCCCGTCCCCATTCTTCTTCAGTAACTAGCGAAGAGTTCCCATGATAATAGAACCCGTTATAGCCAGACTGAAATTCCTCCTGCGTAGAGACATTAGATTTAGCCACTCAATACGTCCTGGACACGTTATAAATGGAAACACATTTGTAAACTTAGTGACAACTGGTAAACTTGATGGGAAAAGGGTGAGCGAATGCAACGAGAGAAATACCTGGATGGCTTGGCCACAAGTCGTACTTGAGACAAGAACACAGACCCTACCCAGGTTTATGGTAATCGTGTGAGATGACGAGCCATGACTGCCCATACATATTATCAAGATCTGATCATTCGAGGGTAAGTTAATAAGAAAGTCACAAATGGTTGTAGAAAAATAACTAAATATAATAACAACTTGAAACCTGTTTATTTTTATACATACACTGTCCCTTTATTTCTCAAAATAATTTCCACCAACATTGATGCACTTATAACATCTTTTTATCAGTCCTCCAAAACCGGTTGCATAAACCTGCGTGCCCTGTTTTAATTTACCTGCCATCCCACAGAGCTGTATGGCTTACTTATTGACTCGCCCTCGTAACTTTTTCTACCCAACTATTCACCGCTTTACAGGAAATCGCTAAGGGCTAAGTCCACTGAAAACCCACCTTGGCTGGAGACATTTCGCGAATGACGCCGACGTTGAATGTGAAGTGAAAACGTTGTTTAGAAAACAGGGCACGCAGTTCTATGCAGCTGGTTTGGGAGGACTGATAAAACTATGGGATAAATGCATCAATGTTGGTGGAAATTATGTTGAGAAATAAAAGGACAATGTATGTATAAAAATAAACTTGTTTCAAGTTGTTATCATAGTTAGTTATTTTTTTTTAACAGCCATTTGTGACTTACTTATTGACTTACCCTCGTAATACGTGGTGTACGCAAGTCTCGACTTGATGGCCCTAATTACAAATGACTGGTGGTCGAAATAAGGAATGTCCACTTGCAGAATAGACATGAGAAATAACTAGACGTATATTGACGGGCACTTATAGAAGCCGAGAAAAGACGTCAGCATCAGAGAAAGCACAAACAATATGAAACTGTGAAACTATAGGCTGGCCACATGGGGATTCAATTATGCTGCCTTGAAATGATGAATGTTTGTGTGTGTAGCAAGAAAAATGGTGGCATGTTCTTTTGTATTAGACATTCAGCTACAGTGATATACAAACCATATCACTCAGGAGCCCAAGCCAACGAACACAAGCAAGCAAGCACTCAGGAGTTGTAATCAACTACCATTCCCTGATCATAGTTGAATGTAATACGTTCTAATTATACCTCAATGTAGCACTCTCTTATTATACCTCAGTTAACACTCTTTGATCACCTTAATCTACCACTCTCTAATTATACCTCAGTGTACCACTCTCTGATCACCTTAATCCACCACTCTAATTATACCTCAGTTAACGCTATCTGATCACCTTAACACATCATTCGGTACTTTTGCTTTCTTTCACCCCCCAAACAAACTTTGCCAGCTATATTTAGAGTCACCAGCTATATTTAACGCCGACGGTGATCTCCTCTGTGTTCGGCTGGAGTGCGTGTCAGTGCGTTTCAATTGCCCAACACCACAGTATTGTTTCTTTGGGCTGTGGCAACCGTTTCTGTCTCCCTTCGATCCTCATTTGCATCGGTCCTGCAATCACTTTCCGGTTAGGGTGAGAGTTAGGGTTAGGGGGTAGGATTAGGATTAGGGTTAGGGGTAGGGTACACACACTAACCCTACCCCCTAGTCCTAACCCTACCCCCTAGTCCTAACCCTAACCGGAAAGTGAAAGAATAGCGCACCACCGCCGCCGCATAGAATTTCGCACCGAACTACGGCGCAACACACGGAAACCCCTGGATGTTCGGCGCAACACAGGGAACCCCTGGATGTGACGTCATACCCTGGGATTCCCTTTTGTTTGGGGTGAAAGAAAGCAAAAGTACCCATCACTCTAAATTACCTCAGTGTAACACGCTCTGATGACCTTATTCTACCACTCTAATTATACTTCAGTTAACACTCTCTGATCACCTTAACCTACCACTCTCTAATTACGTAAAACCAATCTAAACATTCGAATATTGTAGCGTTATTGACAACCGTCTGACTATGCCACGTTCCATAACACTTTGATTATACCCGAATGCCAGTAAACGAAGAATTGGATGCATGTTCACATGCTGCTGTTGGGTACTCGGTCCCATAGTTGTAGACCAACGAACATCCCGACAGCTGATATGGTTAATGTCACAGCGGACGCCTTTGCTTCCCAGAAACGTTCCTGATACTTCTTTCAGGCTGGATCAGCCTGGGATCCAGGTGAATGGGACAACACACGACTAACGGGTTGGCAGGTAAGCGGGAGAACCACTTTGCTACAGTGGCTCCCATAATTCAACATACCAATCTGTAACTATACTTCAAAATACCAAACTGTAACTGTACCTCAACATACCAATCTGTAACTATACGTTAACATATTAATCTGTAACTATACCTCAACATACCAGTCTGTAACTAAACCTCAACATTCCAATCTGTAACTATACCTCAACATTCCAATCTGTAACTATACCTCAACATACCAATCTGTAACTATACCTCAACATTCCAATCTGTAACTATACCTCAACATACAAATCTGTAACTATACCTCAACATTCCAATCTGTAACTGTATCTCAACATACCAATCTGTAAATATACGTCAACATACCAATCTGTAACTATACCTCAACATACCAATCTGTAACTATATCTCAACATACCAATCTGTAACTATACTCAACATACCAAACTGTAACTATACCTCAACATACTAATCTGTAACTATACCTCAACATACCAATCTCTAGCTATACCCAAGAATACCAATCTGTAACTATGCCTCAACATACCAATCTGTAACTATACCTCAACATACCAATCTGTAACTATACCTCAACATACCAATCTGTAACTAAACGTTAACATATTAATCTGTAACTATACCTGAACATACCAATCTGTAACTATACCTGAACATACCAATCTGTAACTATACCTCAACATACCAATCTGTAACTATACTTCAACATACCAATCTGTAACTATACCTCAACATACCAATCTGTAACTATACCTCAACATACCAATCTGTAACTATACCTCAACATACCAATCTGTAACTATACGGTACCATATTAATCTGTAACTATACCTCAACATACATATCTGTGACTATGCGTTAACATATTAATTTGTAACTATACCTCAACATAGGAATCTGTAACTATATCTCAACATACCAATCTGTGACTATACCTCAACATACCAATCTGTGACTATACCTCAACATACCAATCTGTGACTATACCTCAACATACCAATCTGGGTGTAATCCACAATCTACAATTATCTTATGATACTAACACTTTCTACTCTCTGATTATGAGCTCTCTCTCTCTCTCTCTCTCTCTCTCTCTCTCTCTCTCTCTCTCTCTCTCTCTCTCTCTCTCTCTCTCATTCTCTCTTCCTACTTCTCTTTTTCTCTCTCAAATTCTTTCTCTCCCACTATCTCTCCCGGTGGGGATGTGTGTATAGATGGAGGATGTGTATTTGAGAGGTGGCGGATATTGGGTGAGTGGGTGGGTGTAGGTTGGCTGATGTGTGTGTGGGTGGGTGGGGAAAATTGTGAGGGTGCAGGATGTATGTATTGATAGGTGCGGGATGTGTGGGTTGACGGGGGTATGTGTGTGTGATTTTGTGATGCGTGTTTTGCTGGGTGGTTGCGGGTGTGTGGGTGGGTGGTGGAGAATATGTGGGTGGGTGGTGGAGAATATGTGGGTGGGTGTGTGCGTGTCGGTTATGGGATGGATGGAGGATGTATGTGTGGGTGAGAAAATGTGTGTGGGTGGGGGATCGGTGGATGGGTGGCGGCATGTATGTTTGCCTGAGTCTGTGTGAGTGCGTGGAGGTATGTGTGGGTGGGTGGGGGATGTGGTGGGTGGGGGTTGTGTGGGTGGGGGATGTGTGGGTGGCTGAGAGATGTGTGGGTGGCTGCGGGGTGTGAGGGTGGATGGGGGATGTGTCTCACAACATTGCAATATGCACTGTTTATGTTTACAACTTTCATTTGACAATGTTTTTTTCCCCATGTGAATGTACCATGCGTAAAATGCATTGTTTATGCTTACACAATCAATTTGACAATGTTTTTTTCCCTATGTAAATGTAACATGCACATTTGATCAATGAAAGATGAGTGATCGAAAGGGCCGAATGTAAGACGGGCCTGCGTGTCCAATTTGTTACCCTTTTAAAATAAAGTTCTTTCGTTCGTTCGTTCCCTCTCACATTCTCCCTTCACCTTCTATCTCCCCCTTTCTTTCTTTCTCTCTCATTCTCTGCCTCTCTTATTCTAACTCTCCTTCTAACTCTCATTCTTTCTCCCCCATCTCTCTCTACCTGTTGCTCTTCTCTCTATTCCCTCTCTCTCTCTCTCTCTCTCTCTCTCTCTCTCTCTCTCTCTTCCCTCCCTTTCTCTCCTCTCTCCCTCTCTCACTCTAAATTCCCTATCCCCCTCCCTGTCTTTCTCCCCTCCCATTCTCTCTCAATGTCTCTCTCTTGCACCTTCTCTCTCTCTCTCTCTCTCTCTCTCTCTCTCTCTCTCTCTCTCTTCGCTATAATTCTATACAAACAAATCGCCTCAAGTAAATATATCTCGTTACCATCATTTGCCAACAATTACCTTCAAATTAATACCCTATTTTATTTTTTATATTATTGATCTGAGCCGTTGATGGATCCTAATATTACTTCTTTCTGAGGTTGAACGGGATAGATGTAATCGAATAGGAAACAAAGTAAATACATCTACTATTCTTCAGATAAGGCAGCCGAGGAAGCGTAGTGGCTAGACGTCCCCCTGCCGACCTGGTGGTGGATGTGTACAACTGAGCTGAGTCCAAGAGTCGAACCAGCCTGAACTTGGCACCAGTGTTTGTGGTGGGAAGTAAAGACTGTCGGCCGGATACTGAACACCTTATCCACAGAGTGCTGATTGATCTACAGGAAAAAAGTCGCTTAAAAGACGGCAGGGTCGGCTTCATTGCACCGGGTTTTTATCCCATATGGTTCAGTCTCTTTCCGCAGCGAACTGCCGAAAGCGTCACACAAAGCACGAACTCCGTAGCTCCAGCGACGACCTTCAGTCTATGAAAAAATGCACTCATGAATCGAAGGACGTAGCTCGGAATCGAACTAGTGTTCTTGATCAATTCTGCTGCTGATATTCCTCCATTCCACCGTTTCAATCCATCCAGCATAATTTATCTTGGTCGGCCTTTGCCTCTTTTCCCTCGATCTGTCCAGTCCTCTTTTCTCATCATGTGACTAAAGAAAGCTGTTTGTCTCTTTCTTATTGTTGTATATAATGTTCTAGTTTCATTAGCCTTTTTCTGGCAATCGTCGTTTATTACTCTGGCAGTCCAAGGAATTCGCAGCATTCGTCCCAGGAACCACAACTCTGTTGCTTTTTATTGTGTTCATTTACATTCCAAGATTCATTGTCATGCAACAAGACAAGTTATGCATAGGACTTTCGCACTGTCTTTCTTACATTCAATGATAGTGCCTTATTGCATAAGATACTTTTCATTTTCTGAAATTCATCTTCCGCATGCTCTATTCTGTTATTAATCTCTGTTGTGTACCTTCCGTTTCATGTTATAAATGATCCTAGGCATTTAAAATTATCCACTTGGTTAAGAATTTTCCTTCTATCTCCATTTCACATTTTGGTGTCACCTTTTTCTTTGATATCACCATTTTGCTTTCAAGGAGAGTAGGATAGTCCTTTCTTTGTCATCTTTGTTACACGTTACAACAATGTCCAACAATTGTTGTAGATCATTTGCATTATCCACCACCTACAGTGTCATCTGTATAGCGTAAATGGTTTATATTATCACCTCCGATTCTGCACCTCAAGATGTGTGATATAGACCTGTACCTACTTGACTATTAATATACACTGTTAAAAGATACTTTTCATAGTGTAAACTAACACAAAATGCTAAGTGAAATTTCTTACCAAAATCCACATCAAACTTCTGTAGTCTTTCATGTCTCAAAATGTGAAGATACCTGGCGTCACTCTCGTGCAGGAATCTGTTCACAATCAGCTTTCCTTCAGAACTCTGGACGTGTCTTGTCTGTACGGTCTCTATACCATTGTCATTTGCCTTCAATATGTGCTTTATCTGCTTCCCTTCAGGACTCTGAACGTGTCTAGTCTGTACGTTGTCTATACCATTGTCATTTCCCTCCAGTATGTGCTTTATCTGATTCCCGATTCCACCGCGACTGTTGATATCTACAAGATAATGTGGGTATACCAATGACGTTCTACCTCTGACATCATTAAGTCTGTTAGAATCGTATCTCAGTCTCGGGCCCTCCTTAGATTTCGATGGTCTTACCTTACGTGATATATTAGTTACTGCAGGGACCACCGAGGTTACAGTCCTAGGACTAAATGAGGGATTAGTACGAACTGGCTGGCGAGTTACAGTACTTAGTATAGAACTCTCAGTGGCGAGCTTTTCAGCTTTTGACGATCGAGGTTTGCTTACACAGTCGTCCCATCTGGAGTCTTGAGGTACACAGTTGAGTGCGGCATTGCTCCACACCTGGCCGGGTGGACATGCGGGCATCGCCAGCGGTTGACCGAAGTGGCAAATATAGTACTGATTACAAAACGTGGAGTCCCTTACCCAGCGAATAGCTTCAAAGTCCGTACACGGGTATACAATTAATTTCTGAGCCAAGGTTGGCATGTGAAGAGAACAAACAAACAGTAGAATCACGACACATTGTCTACAAAACGCAACTAATCTAAATTGCTCCATGGCAGGTTCTTGAGCATCCACAATGAATTATTATATTTCGAATAAAATCTACTTTGTGCCTGACAAAGTATGTAATTGTCTTAGAATATTCGACTGTAAATTGCAACTCAAATTATTATTAAAGTATCACAGCTTGATTAATTCATGTACTGGTAATGTTTTGTTTTAAGATACAGTCATTTCTTTCAAGGCACCAATGACCAAACGCTGTAGCCAAGTCCACGAATCTGACAAAATAAGCCCGTCTTGTCCTTCTTATACCTTTGCCGTTTGACGTCACTTTAACATTTCTTGTCTCGCACTGAAATGTTAACAAGGCTGATCACAACGTCATCATTAACTTTTATCCAACAAATGGATTTTTAAAAAACATCCTTGAAATCCATTGGTCAGGCGATGCGTCTTGTCAATAGAAGACATGCTACAGACTCGAGGTGAGCTTCTGCGGGATTTACATTCCTTTGAAGTTTGCATGTGCTCGTCAAGAACACGAATCAACAAGAAGTTTGGCCTTGTTCGCCAGACCCCTACCAGCTTCTCTCACATTTTGTAAATCGCTTACGAACTTTACATTGCCAAACATCTCAAGGAAATTACCAACCGGCAACAGCAAAAAGCTGGTCTTGGCATCTGGTAATGGGCATCCTTTAAAAGAAATGTTTGACATTGAAAGTCCGGCGACGGTTGAGCTGTATGTAGCCTTGTACCGATTGCATCAAACACGTTGTGTTGTTTATTTTTTGGTCTGGGGAGGTAGCTCTTCAAGGTCGATTACAACGTACTATGTCCGAAACACAACTAGCAAAATATGTACTGGCCACTATGTTGTGTTATGCGAACAGGGGTCGATCATTCTTTCTTATCTATTCACATGTCATGTAAACAGGGGTCGATCATTCTTTCTTATATAATCACATGGTATGTAAACAGGGGTAGATCATTCTTTCTTATCTGTGTACATGTTATGTAAACATGAGTCAATCATTATTTCTTATCTACACAATTGTCAAATAAATAGGGGTGGATCAGATTTTCTTATCTATTCACATGTTATGTAAACAGGGATCGATCATTCGTTTGTAGTTATTCTCATGTCATGTAAACAGGGATCGATCATTCTTTCTTATTTATTCATATATCATGTAATTAGGGTCGATAATTCTTTCTTATTATGTGTGCTGTCACCCTATTTGTTTAACCTGTACGCCGAAATTATAATGAGAAATGCCAGAGATTATATAAACAGGGAGCTATGTGATGCCCTAAATATCGATGGTCATGACATACCACAGATTCGATATGCATATGATACAGTACTGCTATCCACAACACAGAATGATATAGAACACCTAATAACCTCAACCCAACTGAATAGTGAAAATCACAACATATATCTTAACATAGCAAAAATAAATATAATGAATACAGATAAAACTACTATGGAGAAAGAAATATATGTTAATGAAGAAAATTGGAGGTGGTGGAACATTTCGAATATCTTGGTTCATTGATTACCAACAATGGTGACACAATGAAAGAAATGAAAAGACAAATATCTATTGCTCTTCAAAGACTAAAACAACCGAATAAATTGTTGAGTAAGACAGATCGAACTACAAAAATTTGATTTTTAAGAGCATGCATATTTCCCATTGCAATATACGCTTGTGAGACCTGGACACTTACTAAACAAGCTGATATATTGTTCGCATATCCTTTACAGGACATAACTGTCAACATCAGCATCTTTCAGCTGATTGTTTATTTCTTGGCAAGATTATGCTCATTAGTTTGCCATTGCTTTCTGAGAAACAAGCTGAACAGCGCATAAATGTCTTTGAATATAAATGTTATAGACGAGTTCTAGGAATATCTTGAATAAATAAAAGAACAAATGCATTCATACTTCAAGAGCTGAATATTGAAGAAGGTTGGCTATTAAAGACGATAAAACAAAGAAATTGAAATATTTTGGTAACTTAACGTCACGAAAGTTTGGAGAGAATAACAATATAGGGGTATATGCCTGGGAAGAGAGGATGGGGAAGGCCAAATAGTGGATTGGTACAGAATGTGACTGATGATCTCCAGATGGGTGTATCGGACTCGGGACATCTTGCTTATGATCGAGAGGTTTTCCGGAAGGTTGTTATGGACATGCTACTGAATGAATGAATGAATGAATGAATGAATGAATGAATGAATGAATGAGTGAATGAATGAATGAATGAATGAATGAGTGAATGAATGAATGAATGAATGAATGAATGAACTCTACAACACAATCTTCCTACCAACTCTATGCTACCTTTGCTACCTTTACTTAATAGAAAATTCCCTGGTGTTCATTTTAGACTGGGTCAGCCTGGGGTCAACCAGAGGGGGGTGAGAACACCTGACCACAGGGGCATCAGGTAAACGGGCTGACCACTGTGCTACCATGGTTGCCCATCTGGATTCATAAACATTATGCGCCATGCGGATACGCTTGAGCTGTCATAGCTCGACATATCCCCCCCCCCCCCCCCCCCTTAAAAAAATAAAAATAAAATATAAACAACCAAATATTATAGTAATTGTTTCAAACGACAAGTAGTATAATAAATAGTCTCCTAACTGTGGTCGGTTACACCTAACTTAGGTGATTATAATTGACGTGTCAAAAATTAAATTTAGTGAATCATTTATTACTGATTATTGTACATTTTTTTTTTTTTTTTTTTTTTTTTTTTTTTTTGCGTATCCTTTTATAGGACTTAGCTGTCAACAGCAGCATCTTTCAGCTGTCTGTTGATCTCTTGGCAAGATTACGCTCAGTAGTTTGCCATTGCTTTCTGAGCGGCCGGCTCAGTATCCGCAAGTCACGAGCGGGGGTCGAACCACCTCAGTTCTCGCTCCGCTGCGAGACTCTGCGTGATAAACGGGATTACAGAGAGAAAGTGTTGTAACCCCACAGCCAGAGAGACCGGCTATTGTACATTATCTATGCTTTTTATTGCTTATTGTTTCTGTTATTGCCGTTGTTGTCTAAGGTTAGTTTCATAAGTGATGATAAGAATGAAATAATGTATGACAGCAGAGTGATAAGAAGGGCCTGCTTGCCCAATTCTTAACCCTTTGAAATTAAAGTCCGTTCGTTCGTTCGTTCGTTCGTTCGTTCGTTCGTTCGTTCGTTCACGATCGCTAGAGTCAGGTCTGTGTTTTTATCTCATTTATGCCATGTGGCTACGCCATCCAGATATTTATTTCCCTGCCCTCCCGTCACTCTTTTCTCATCAGTCTTGTCAGTTGTCACTTAGTTTACATTTGATTTTTCATCATAATGTGACCAAAATGATGACTGTCTAGGTCTAATTCCTGGAACTAATTTACTGTTTTCATTTATTTCTGTTACGGCTAGCTCATTGGTTGTCCTTGGAATTCTTTTATTTTCTTAAGAAGCCACATTTTAATTGCTATTTAGACAAAGTGTGCTCAGATGTATAGCGGTGTGCTCTCTCGTATATTATTCTATGAAATATTCAGCAACCCAATCAATGGCACCATATTTATATGTGTGATTATTTTATGTGAAAGCCATGACTGTCTTAAACAAGTGAGTACTTGTTTGTCTATCTCCAATATAGTAAATCTGGTAAACAGATGGCTGTGTGTTTTCAGTATCAATAACAGGCATCGCTCTAGCGCACTGGTCAGTGCGCTTGCCTTCTAAGACAGTGATCCGGGTTCAACCCCGAAGAAATTGTAAAATTATCTCTTCCTTTAAGTCCATATTGACGAACCTGTCTCATACAGTAGGTACGGATCATTTTTGGAATCGTCTGGAAAGAAAAGACCGCGAGAAAGGAAATTAAGCACTCCATATCATTATGCCATGGCATAGATTATGTGATGCCTTACACTGACATACGCTAACGGCAGTATTTGCCTTGGGACAATGTGTTTACAGGATTATCTCGCCGATTGGTTGAGATATTTACAGCTAGCCCCATGTACCCAATAATCCGTGTCGAAGTCGTCAAGTAGCCTGCCTCATGCTTCGAAGGTTATGGGTTCGATTCCGGATTTCGTCATTAGTTCACGAGTGAAATTTTCTCGGAGACCATAAGTGGTCATCGCTGGAGCTACGGAGTTCGTGATCTGTGCGATGATTTCGGGAGGCCACCGGGCAGAAAGAGGCAGAATCATATGGAGAAAACTCTGTGCAATGAAGTAGTACGTCCCGCCTTTTAAACGTTTCAACCCAATAACCTCGTGGCGTGAAAAGTTGTTGTTTACTGACCGTTACCAACAACACATACAGAGAGTTTCGCTGCACTGGGGGGGGGGGGGGGCAACTGTGTGGAAAACATGGACAAAACTCGGTTCCAATAAATCGCAAAACAAACAAGTAGCTACTTTTGTGGCGAAGAGTTAGAGCGCAGTTCACAAAATCCCGCATTCGAAACGCAGCTGCGGGCGATTTGAAAGCAGATCGCAGTGCGTTGGTTTTCATACAATGGTCTGAGTGTCAGTCGTTCAGTAAGCAATGGCAAAATGTAGCTTTCAGTTGTTATGTTATCTAATGCGTCCTCTAGTCTCTACTTCTTCATCTACTTCAGTTAGCGCCAACCAATACATGCGTGTTTATTACTGAACGTAAATTTTCCAAGAAATCATAAACAGCCGACAAATATAGGCGTTTACTGCGAATTCTGGTAAAGGATATGCAACTAACTTATTAAAATGCATTAACCCCAAAAGTTCGACATTTTAACAAGGAGTAATATTTTCACCGAAACCTCGTATATTCTCGTGAGTGTAATCTTGCCTAGTACATCAACAGCAGCTGAACAATCCTGATGTTGACTGCAGTGTCCTGTAAGAGATATGCTGCATTTTTAAAAAAAAATATGTTCTAACGGAACGCTAATCCTCCTGGGACATTTGTTTATACCAGCAGACATAGCTCTCCGATGTGGGTTTTCAGATTCCCGGTCTGTTGTGTAGACCGGAAGATTGTTGAGTCGCTAACTCTGTTGGTTAATATTTGTTCCGGAATTTGAACAATTTGTATGGGGCGTTGTGTATTGCTGAATAACCGAGTTTCTGTAGTTTGCTGGGTTAGCCAAACTTGAAAACGTTTAAGCGCTGGGATTATGGATTTGTTTGTAACCGGGTTAGCAGCTAGCTGATGACTGTTGGCCACACTGGCATCAAGAACCTCTCTGCTGGCGAGTCAGTGTCACATTCCATGCATTCATCATCATTATCTTCTCATCGTGTTCCTCTTGTACCGTGCGGTCTCAGGGTGAAACGTACACAGCGGGCTTCATATATCAAGATTTCCATAGACAATGTTTTCCCCTCTGTTCATCGAGTACATAGTCGGCCTCTTCTTCTAGTTACATTTGGTCCATACACCATATTCTGTACATTATTTGCTAGAAGTATTATGGGAATCCTGTGCCCACTAAAGTCATAATATTGGTTTTAAATAAACCATTCATTCTCATCGTCATCAGTATCACCATCTTACTACCAAGTGTGTTGGCATGGACAATCATACTTTCCACAATTCGCTTTCACTAAAACTAAACGCGCTGAACATGATTCCACTGTGCAATATAAAGCCAATAATTAAATGCATATTTAATAGAAATTGACACAGATGAATGATAGATTGACTGATGGATTGATTGACTGATTGGAATATAATTTCCAATTTCTTTATAGGTGACCTAACATCAATAAAGTAATCACCCAAAGAATGGCGATAAATTCATCTAATCACTTTACTTTACTGGGCTCTTCTTCCATCAGGTCATTTTTATCTATGCGAAAGTTTGAATTCCATTACAATTGCTTGCCTGTGTCATGTAGTTGTTTCCGTTACGATCTTTTGTTCTTTTCCCATAGATGTGTGCCCCTCCTTCTCCCCCCCCCCCCCCAACCCCTCGTATCTTCACTAGGACACCTCTACGCCTTATATTGTAAACACGCCAAACAACCTACATTTGCTTTCTTTCTTTTATGTGTGTGTGTATATGTATATATATATATATATATATATATATATATATATATATATATATATATATATATATATATATATATATATATATATATATATAATTTTCACATATTTGTCAGTTTGCCTTAACGTATTTCATAATGTACTCACTTGATCAGTTGCACCATCCCCCGTCCCCCAACCAACCCTAACAAGCGCAGTCTTTCCAATGTTTCGCCGCCATATAGTGCTATGGGCCAGACATGCATAGTGTTTATTTTCGATTCCTAAATTCAGATGTTATTTAATGTTATCAATTTTTGCTTCATCCATAATGCATGTTTGGCTACCACGATCGTTAATCTTATTGAAACAGCACATCAAGCATACTCCATAGTGATCTGGTACAGATGTGAAAACTTCCACTTTTGACCAGTGGTCCTTTCCCTGGTGCTAATAGTTAGGTGTTCTTTGTATTTGACAAGTATCATAATTTTTTGTGTATTCCGTGTTTACTTGTATGACAGCTTGGTCATCTGTAAACTTAATGGCATATATTTCCTCTCTATTAGACTCTTGTTTATAGTTAGGGAACAAAGCGGTAGAAAACGTTTTTTAACACAACGTTCAGCCTATGCTTGCTAATGTTGGCATGGGTTTTGAATGACGTATACAGCCACACTGAGTCCGAAGATAAACACACAATATGACTGAGAACCTTGACGAGTGAACAGCCACATACATATACAAGTGAGCGTTTCGATCGAAGTCATCATCAGCGGAACAACAGAAACAAAACAATAAAAAGAAAAAAAAAACAGATCTAAAAACTGGAAAACATAGTGCATTACTTCCCTGAATGGAGTCCAGTCGATGACGTCAGTGCCATGCGGCCCACTGAGTTATACATGATATTCAGCGAGTATATATCTGATAGTTTCAATCTAATGTATCTAGACTAGACACTTGTATGCCGGGCGGGCGGAAAAGGGTTAGAATCCGCATGGAGGTGTATTTTTAAAAGTGGCCTAAGCTCTCAGGTAGGTCCATCCTAACATGAGTATCAGCATATGTTTTGAGAAGTGAAGGCATCCCGGTCTGATAATAATCATATCACCCCTAGAATACCTACTGCATATACAAATATGAGTCTAACACCGTATGCCCAATACGCATTAAAGCGTGTAAGAGGGCCATTCACACGCTATGCTGAACAAGGTGTTATGTTTCGTGTGATAAATGGCTTCACATACAGATTGGCAGAGAACATACAAAGCATTTCATCCTCCCGTTTAGCCATCTATGTGAAAAATAAGTAAGTACACTGTTTGACTGATAATTATTTGTCACGAATTAACACAACAGGGGTGATCTAGTCTGGTCATTTAAGGTTGAGCAACCACCTGTCGCGGATTAAAACAGAAATGTACACGATTGGTAAATTATTTGCTCAGTTTTACCACGGCCATCGTGAGTGCAGAGAATGGGCAGCGGGCCGCACAGAGATTGAGGTGAAACAACTGATCCAGAGTAACATGCATCAAGGTGACATGGTGATCTACACCGATGGGTCGGTAGTGAGAAACAGGTGCAGTGGATGGGGATTCATTGCGAAGGCTAACTAACGATTCTTAAAACCAATGGACAAGGGGGAAGTGGTCGTGCGCCTGTGGGGCCAGGTGGAGAAGGTGGGGAGCAGAATGAGAACTTGTATGTGGACAGAAAGAGATTGCGGGGGATCGGCAGGGGTTCTGGTAGAATCTCAAAATTGAAAGGAACGACCAGAACTTTTAATCAGATATCGGTGGGAATGATTAGTAGTGCGACTCTTCGCTGGCTGTTGAACGAGGGGACGGAGCGCGTATGGGAATGTCCTGAGTGTAGTGATATCATTTCTTAGCTCAACTGAACTCAACTCAGCACAACAGATGTGATCTAGGCTAGTTATTTACATGCAATTATTTGTACGACCCTTCTTGACGAGACAAGAGTACCTTAGTGTTAATCTATAATAAATGCTTCCTCGATTATTATGGACATATTGTCCATTCAGAACACATGAATTCCACAGTCGCCATTGACTTTAATTTGTTAATAGCAATACATACTTGTAAGTTAACTAATGTTGCAACAATATTATTATATTATTGTTGAAAACGTATTGGGATAAACAACTTCAAGAGATGGACTTAATGAATGCATCATGAAGACCCAGAAAAAGGATGTTGGCTAATCATGGCAGCCATCATCTAATGCGTATATCACACGTAATGATGTAGATGATAACGATGATGATCAACTTATTACGATATGCATTAGCAAACTGCACCGGCTGACAGCACATTCCAACCTGATGTACGCTATCAACAACGACATTATTAGCTGAAAGCTTTAAGGAAATCAAAGACAACTATCAAACTAATCTGGTTTAATATGCATCAGTGCTTCAACAAATGGGAATGCACTAATCATACACCGTGTGTATAAATCACACGTATCCAATCTATACCAATTTATCACTGTCGGCAAAATATTAGATGGAGGCTGATTGGCCTGGTTACAATCTATAAACACGATATCAGATGCAATTTTTATCTCATGAAAAGGTTAATCAGCTTCATCGTCTAATGGATGTCTCATTTGCACATTTTTTTGACCAAAAAGTTGGTCAAAATTCCACAATTCCTCTTGAAGGAAAATGTCACAGATTGGCATGATTATCAACGGTATACAAATTCTGTTAATCAAAGTCAACAATCAATAACATTAGTCCCTCAGATATGACATTCTGTTTGTTGTTATAGTTTTTATCTGAAAACAAACTCCCGAGAGAACTGGATGTTTCTATCAGAAGCAGACGATCTCATTTTGTTTGATATGTCACGTAAAGTTATACATTTTAAATGCTTCGTGACAACATGGACGCTGCAGTGGAATAGAGGCAGGAGAAGATCCGATTCAAAGATGCTGGGCTCACCCATCTTCTTATCATCTACTTAAAATTACTGTGGATTTTTGTGGATGAGTACATCTTCTTGTCATGTACTCATAGTTAACTGTACGGACTTTGTTGGCACATCGCCAAGCACGATGATGTGAGTAAATAACACGGCCATTGTCATGTAGCATGGGCTAGGATTAAGCTAAACAGGAGGCGGTGGACAAATATGACAATCAGTGACATATGGCATGAACTATGAGAAATGAGACATGAGGTTGTGGACAATCATAGCGACAAGCGATAAATGACGTGGGATATGATCAGAGCGACAGCAGGAAAAGCTTAAGGACAAACATAAAATGACATGGAATATGAGAAGAGAAGCATTACAATGTTGACTAATAAGTCATTTAGCACCACATGACATGGACTGTGAGAATAGAGACATAAGTCTGTAGGCTAACCTTACGAACTGCGCCAAACAGCATGGGATGTGAAAAGAGAGACTGGAAAAATATCCCAACAGCACCAAATGGCATGGAATTTGAGAGTAAAGACAGGAGGCTGTCAACAAACATGACGACCAGCGTCAAATGGCATGGGATATGAGAATAGAGGCATTATGATGTAGGCTAACATGACAAACAGTGCTAAATGACATAAACAACGAGAATAGTAACAAGAGAAAGGGAACACATGTAACGGCCAGCATCAAATTGTACGGTGTGCAAGTACAGTCGCGTTATTCTTTAGCATGTCTAGCCCCGAGATTTGGTGATCATGTCTGTCCACAGTCTTCTGTCTCGTGTGCTGCCAATCTTCTTATAGTCCATTCCGTGTTGGTGATCACGTCTGTCCACAACCTTCTGTCTCGTGTGCTGCCAATCATCTTATAGTCCATGCCGTGTGGTGTTGGTGATCACGTCTGTCCACAACCTTCTGTCTCGTGTGCTGCCAATCTTCTTATAGTCCATGTCGTGTGGTGTTGGTGATCATGTCTGTCCACAACCTTCTGTCTCGTGTGCTGCCAATCTTATTATAGTCCATGCCGTGTGGTGTTGGTGATCACGTCTGTCCACAACCTTCTGTCTCGTGTGCTGCCAATCTTCTTATAGTCCATGTCGTGTGGTGTTGGTGATCATATCTGTCCACAACCTTCTGTCTCGTGTGCTGCCAATCTTCTTATAGTCCATGCCGTGTGGCGTTGGTGATCATGTCTGTCCACAAACTTCTGTCTTGTGTGTTGCCAATCTTCTTATAGTCCATGCCGTGTTGGTGATCATGTCTGTCCACAGTCTTCTGTCTCGTGTGCTGCCAATCTTCTTATAGTCCATGCCGTGTGGTGTTGGTGATCACGTCTGTCCACAAACTTCTGTCTCGTGTGCTGCCAGTCTTCTTATAGTCCATGCCGTGTGGTGTTGGTGATCACGTCTGTCCACAACCTTCTGTCTCGTGTGCTGCCAATCTTCTTATAGTCCATGTCGTGTGGTGTTGGTGATCTTTCTGTCCACAACATTCTGTCTCGTGTGCTGCCAATCTTCTTATAGTCCATGCCGTGTGGTGTTGGTGATCATGTCTGTCCACAACCTTCTGTCTCGTGTGCTGCCAATCTTCTTATAGTCCATGCCGTGTGGTGTTGGTGATCACGTCTGTCCACAACCTTCTGTCTCGTGTGCTGCCAATCTTCTTATAGTCCATGTCGTGTGGTGTTGGTGATCATGTCTGTCCACAACCTTCTGTCTCGTGTGCTGCCAATCTTCTTATAGTCCATGTCGTGTGGTGTTGTTGATCATATCTGTCCACAACCTTCTGTCTCGTTTGCTGCCAATCTTCTTATAGTCCATGCCGTGTGGCGTTGGTGATCATGTCTGTCCACAAACTTCTGTCTCGTGTGTTGCAAATCTTCTTATAGTCCATGCCGTATTGGTGATCATGTCTGTCCACAGTCTTCTGTCTCGTGTGCTGCCAATCTTCTTATAGTCCATGCCGTGTGGCGTTGGTGATCATGTCTGTCCACAAACTTCTGTCTCGTGTACTGCCAGTCTTCTTATAGTCCATGCCGTGTTGGTGATCATGTCTGTCCACAGTCTTCTGTCTCGTGTGCTGCCAATCTTCTTATAGTCCATGCCGTGTGGTGTTGGTGATCACGTCTGTCCACAACCTTCTGTCTCGTGTGCTGCCAATCTTCTTATAGTCCATGTCGTGTGGTGTTGGTGATCATGTCTGTCCACAACCTTCTGTCTCGTGTGCTGCCAATCTTCTTATAGTCCATGTCGTGTGGTGTTGGTGATCATATCTGTCCACAACCTTCTGTCTCGTGTGCTGCCAATCTTCTTATAGTCCATGCCGTGTGGCGTTGGTGATCATGTCTGTCCACAGCCTTCTGTCTCGTGTGCTGCCAATCTTCTTATAGTCCATGTCGTGTGGTGTTGGTGATCATGTCTGTCCACAACCTTCTGTCTCGTGTGCTGCCAATCTTCTTATAGTCCATGTCGTGTGGTGTTGGTGATCATATCTGTCCACAACCTTCTGTCTCGTGTGCTGCCAATCTTCTTATAGCCCAAGCCGTGTGGCGTTGGTGATCATGTCTGTCCACAACCTTCTGTCTCGTTTACTGCCAGTCTTCTTATAGTCCATGTCGTGTGGCATTGGTGATCATGTCTATCTACAGCCTTCTGCCTCGTGTGCTGCCAATCTTCTTATAGTCCAAGCCGTGTGGTGTTGGTGATCTTTCTGTCCACAACCTTCTGTCTCGTGTGCTGCCAATCTTCTTATAGTCCATGCCGTGTGGTGTTGGTGATCATGTCTGTCCACAGCTCTGTCTCGTGTACTGCCAGTCTTTTTATGATCCATTCCGTGTGGTGTTGGCTGTCATGCCTGTCCACAGTCTTCTGTCTCGTGTACTGCCAATCATTTCTGATTCAGATATTCCTTCATGCAGTGATATCTGTCCAGCATCGTCTCTCTTGGTCCGGCCTTGCCTACCCTCCCCTTCAACTTTCCCTTTATCACCATGTACTCCTGCTGTCCCCGTCTATGAGCGACAACCTGTGAATGCGGACTTATTCTGACGAGATTAACCAGCAGTCTATGAGACATACCGAGTGAATGCGGATTATCTTATTCTGACGAGAGTAACCAACAGCTTTCACTACTCTTTTTATCCATTCACCGCGTTCTCGTCATTCTTCTCTAAAACCACATCTTCACAGCTTTCCCATAAAGCTTCCTTTGCCTGCTAATTATCAACGAATCGCTTCAGCATTCAGAACATCAGGATTGGCTCGCTATATCTCCTAAAAGTCATTTGTCTCATCCTGATTGGCAAAGATATATTGCAGACAATATTCTTCATCGTGTTAATATTCTTCATCTTGTTAATATTCTTTATCTTGTTAATATTCTCTATCTTGTTAATATTCTGTATCTTGTTAATATTTTTTATCTTGTTAATATTCTTTATCTTGTTAAAATTCTGTATCTTGTTAATATTCTGTATCTTGTTAATATTCTTCATCTTGATTTATTTTGTTGTTTCGTGATTTGAGATTTAAATATTGAGCACAACCCACTACTGGCAACGCTGATTGTATTCTGGTATGAACATAAGGCCTATCCACGTCAATGTGGAATCACTAGACTCGAGTTTCGCTCTCGTTTGAGCTCGTCAGTAGTGCATATCCTTGACCGGACTCGGAAACAAACCCCGGATCACTGGCGTGTGAAGCGGGTGTGTAAACACTAGACCACGCAGCACACAATGGACACGGCCAAATTATCACAACATAATATTATTACAACGTCACCCATCGTAGGCTGTAGCTTAAGATTTGCCCGATAGCCGCGACTGACGTCCGTCAATCGATGTGGACCCGAACGATCTGGGCTTCTCACTGGTAAGGCACACCAGGCCGCCTAAAGTCCAGCGAGCAATAATCCAATTTATTTAGTTTGTTGTTTCGTGATTTAAGATTTAAATATTGAGCACAACTCACTACTGGCAACACTGATCATCATCTTTTTAATATTCTTTATCTTGTTAATATTCTTTATCTTGTTATATGCTGCCTTTGTCAGGCATTTTCTACATTTGCATTCCTTAGGCTTATTTCATCTGCTGCTATTAAAGTAATTAAATACTTCAAAATCTTTTCTTTTTATGAGACACTTCCGCTCATGTTTATATTGCATTTGGTAAGACAGTTTTCTTACCAATTACCCATTTTCTGTTATTCAGGCATTTTCAAGGTGCGAGAGACTGGGCAACTATTCTACAGCGCACTTATAGGCGCTCATAGACGTAGAAAAAAGTAGCAATGATTAGAGGACACACAAAATAACATAACAATATAAAACTATAGTTACTGTAACGGGATCCAAAGAGATAGTATCTCTGTTACACCCCATGCCCTGGAATATTAAACTCTTAAATATTTTCCACTCTTTCAATATAAACAATGACCACACCTGTTAATCACTTAAAAAAGAAATACGACACATTCTTATTTACTCAGCAAATAAGACGGACTTAATTTAAAAAATGCACACACAATTTAATTCAGAAAAAGAACATAGCTTGGAAGAATATTCAGCGAATCATACTTCGAGAAACTTTCCTTTCACGGTCGCATATATTTCTATGGGTGGTGATGGGGTATGGAAAGAGCATCCCATGGAGATCACTATGTGAGTTTGAGTGTGTAATGTGCATGTGGTAATCAACTTGGAACACAAACTATTATCATGCTCCTGGTTCACACTTGAATACTTGGTCTCTGGGCGCGCCACAGGTTTTCATGTATATTGATGGACATGTTACTTATATCCTTGGGTAGAGGATTAAAGTCAATTAAAGTTCTCAGACACCATGAAATGGGGGAATCTGAAGGGGGAAAAAAACGACAAACAATCACCCGGTGAATACCCTATGCTATGTCCCACCATTTAGTCACATCCCAACAGTCCCCTCTCTCCTCACGCTGTTTCTTCCATCAGCTCTCCAAGAACAGACCCCAACGGATTTGCCCCAGCCGATCATATCCATCACGACCAGAAAGATATTTCTCCATTAAACATACCCAAGAAGGAATCATGGCATTTCAAAAGAATTCTATGTTCAGCCGTGATAGGGATAGTACTTTATCCTTCTCTCCGAATCATCCATCCTTGAAAGTAAGGACAGTAGAGAGCAGCATACCTTAAGAAGGAAGTTAGAGAGTATACTTCATAAATCGATACGCTACAGGCTGATGGAAAGCCAAAGTTAACCAACCTTTTCAAGAAAACCATCCAATGATTTCTATCCACCTGCCGAAAGTTAATTCCAAGGTTTCACGGTGATTATCTATCTTTCATAAGCGACAGGACAGTTAAAACCTCACTAAACCTACCATAATATAATTATTAACCGTCCCTTAAGATTTCTTCGAATCTACCAAATGGACAGTTGATCTTGAAAGGTAGAAGAGAGACAACAGCATCTGTATTCCCACAGGGAACATGATGTATGATGATACTACTGTGACAAAACAGAATTGAACCTCAGGATGGGGCAACCGAATCCACACTCTGCAGTACCCCATTTTCATGGGTGTACAGTATGATAGTGGGTGTGTGTCTATTATTTGGTATCCAGGACCAGTTTCGACCATCTTTGGGTTCACGCAACGCTTGTAGTCTTTGTTCACGCAGCTTTGGTGAAATTCACTGTCCTGAGGAAGATATCGGGAGATACTCTCTAACCCTTGTTGCATAGTATCCATTCTAGTCTATCCAGAATATCGCGTCATTCAATTTGACGACACTTCCGGAGAACGCTGGCAACGGCATTCACCGTGGTTATCTAATGGACTAACGGTCATGTCTTGTGTTGGTGGATTATTGTCCTCATCCTGAAGACCCAAGGCCAGTCTATTGAAGGGCAGGGAGCTATCCTGAGGATCCCGTGAATCCTATTCTGGTGTCAAAATGAAGTCTTGTCTACTGTCAAGTGTTTCAACGTCTGGGGATCCAGATAAAGAGGGACAGTGGTGGCTCTCTAGATGCTAGGATAGCACATTCTGTGGCTGATATATTCCTACAGAAAAGGTAATTGTTATCTCCCACTGTACTGATCTATTTGAGTGTCTTGTGAGATCTGTCAACTAGTGGCCAAGCCAGTTTAGTGATGAGCCTGCTGTGTCTTCCTTTTGCATAGAGCTTTAATTTAACTACCCTAAAGGGGTAGGGGCACTAGCGACACAGATTATTATCATCATCAGGTGGCTCACCAGAGCCATGACGGGTATTTCACCACTGAGGAGGATAGAGGAATTGTAAGCTATGAAGGGATATCAACCGTGGTCGAGCTGTATCTAACTTGGGTTGTGGAAGAGGGGTACCGATATCTTCATACCTATTAGGGTAAACTGGCCCTGACACCTGTACATACACACGAGGCACACACATACAATGTTTGCTTTCTAACTTCTAGTTTAATTAATAGATTACCTCTTTTGCTCAGAGGATAATAATATTATGATGCGTGTCTAATGAATATATTAAAATGTTTTGCGTATCCTTTTACAGGACTTAGCTGTCAACAGCAGCATCTTTCAGCTGTCTGTTGATCTCTTGGCAAGATTACGCTCAGTAGTTTGCCATTGCTTTCTGAGCGGTCGGCTCAGTATCCGCAAGTCACGAGCGGGGGTCGAACCACCTCAGTTCTCGCTCCGCTGCGAGACTCTGCGTGATAAACGGGATTACAGAGAGAAAGTGTTGTAACCCCACAGCCAGAGAGACCGGCAATGAATATACTACCTGTTGTATAATGGGAACAGGATGTTCTGCACATGATTTTACACTTGGTTGGGCTGCCAAGAGAAGCCAAACCAATGGGGTTCAGTGCATATAAATTCCAAACTTTCCAAATGCCCGAGGAGAGGAGGAGAAAAAGCGACAGACCCAAGATGACACCCTTCTTTCTTTGTCTGTCTGTAATCAATATTTCAGGAAAGGTTTACCAGCGCAGCTGGAACGTAGACCAACACCCTTGGCCAGTATAGGGGAAATATTTCTACCTGAAGTCTTGAACCTTATATCCTCTCTCTCTCTCTCTCTCTCTCTCTCTCTCTCTCTCTCTCTCTCTCTCTCTCTCTCTCTCTCTCTCTCTCGAATGGTAATGGATCGTATTTCCAGAGAGGCTATCCTTGCCATGAGTGAGGTTAATCAGGGACATTGAAGTCTAGTACCTGGCTGCTCTACACAGATCTAGTGGCGAGATGTCTGAAGTCAGACCTATGGAATTGGTCTGAGGGTGGAAACTGACCACATAACTAGTATCAGTCTGAATCTGGTTGTGATGTATTAATAACAGGTGAAATTGGTATGTACACCGGGCATCTTCTTCTTGCTTACAGGAACCCTCATTATCTTCATTATCCTCGTGATTATTATTGACGCTGGTGTCTACGGACGTGCTTGAAGTGCCGTGGAGGAGAAGAGTCGTTTTCAGGCAGCTGATCTCAACTCCAGTCTGGTGGAAGAAGCGGTCTTGTACAAAGAACTTTAACTGCCTATAATCAGGTGAAGAGGAGTTCCAGGCAGCCTAAGGAGAGATCAGGTGAACAATATTCTACCACCGGTATCTACATCACTCACCTACTGATGACTGACAAATTACTGGTGGAATGATGATCTGCTCCTCCAGAATCCTCGCACAAATACTCCGCGTTGTTTTTTTTGTCTTGAACTTGAACTTCGTTTTTTTTTTTTTGTAGTCTAAAATCTTGATTAAAGACTCGGGTTATACTTATCTGAAAAGTGTTCTCTTGTCCTCAGGTGGTGATCTGTTTGTCTATAGTGATAGGAAAATAAGTCAGCGTCCGGGCACCGTCCCGGGGTCAACAAGGTAATAGTAGGCAAAAGTAAGAACCCAAAGGTCATGACAACCACTGAGATCCGGGCCAGTGTTGTCACACGACACAAAATGGTGGCCAGTGTGGGGAACTAGATAGATTCTAGTCGTATCGAAGATTATTGTTCTATAAGATCTGTGCTATAGGTTCGGGTACAGTCTAGTTAGATTATTTCTTTTGTGATAATCTGCCCTGTCTGGTGCAGGTTGGTATAACCTATTCTGTCTGAACTATTGGTTGTCAGGGAAACGGCGACTGACTATCCTGTTGACTGACTTGGACGAACACACCACTTGCAAACACCGCAACACCTTGTCATTGTCTATTGAATGGTACATTGTTGTATATACCTTGATAGAGATTGCATTTGACTTCCGGGGCATAACGGCACGAGAAATGGCCTCACCACAACTGAATCTTGAGGAGGTGAAGGCTAAAGGTCGAAAAATTGGTCTGGAAGGGGTGGAGTTACGGAAATATGTCCAGGAGGTTGAAAGAGAATTCCGACAGGCAGAGCGCGAAGCCAGGAAACTTGAGGCAGAGCGCGAAGCCAAGAAATTCGAGGCCGAACAAGCGGCTAGAGACCATGAGTTCCGGATGAAGGAATTGGAAGTTAAGGCACAAGTTGCTAGGGAAACCGAGGGAGCTATGGGGGAAGCGACACTCCCTGGTACACCAACTGCCGGAAGCATCGCCTATCAAACAATGAAATTTCCTTTATCTCCCTTCGAGGAAGACAAAGAAAGGATAGACCAGTATCTTCAACAATTTACTGCGATCGCTACTGCAATGGGATTGGAAAGGGGAAAATGGTGTTTGAAGATCTCCCAGGGACTCCGCGGCAGCGCCTTCGAAATATATTCCAGACTACCTCCAGATCTGGAGAATGATTTTTCAGAGTTGGAAAGGGCGTTACTGAAACACTTCGAGATGACCGCAGATAAATATCGGACGTTGTTTCACTCGTCCCGACAAGAGACCGGTGAATTATATTCAGCTTATGCTGTACGCCTTAAGTCGTACCTATTAAAATGGATGTCTCTGGTTGGATTCAAAAAGGACTATGAAAGTCTTGAAGAGTTGGTAGTTGTAGACCAAATGAAATCCCAAATGGCTAAGCCACTCCAAACTTTCTTGGCCGAAAATGGAGCAGAACGATTGGAGACCGTGGTTACTTTGGCAGAACGCTATGCGACAGCACACAAGGACCCTGTCACTCCAGCTCCAACACCACCAAAACCTCGAAAAGTTACTACGGAACCACCGGAGGATAAAAATGCAAAGAAACAAAAAGAGGGTTCCTTTTCACATAATCCGGACAAGTCTTCGGGAAAGTCCACGGAACAACGACCTGCCAAAACCGGGTGGTCAAAAATTTACTGCAAACATTGCAGAACAACTACGCATAACACAGTGGATTGTAGGAGCAAGCCAACAGAACCCAAGTACGTAGCTTGCATAGCTAGGACTAGGAGAAAAACGAAGGAAGAGAAAGCTCCTAAAGATAACCGACCAGCTGTGGTCGAGGTTATTAAAGTTAATGGACAACCAGTGGAGTGTTTATATGACTCAGGGCTGTTTGAGGAAGCCGTCATAGCAGAACACCTGGTTAGTCCAGAGTCTCTTACAGGGGAGATGATGGAGATACAAATGGCGACAAAAAGTTCAGTTGCTATATCTGTACCGATAGCCTTAGTAGACATTAATTGTAGATATGTCCGGGGAACTATAAAATAGCTGTCTTGAGTGATCCATTTTTTCCCCTAATTTTGGGAAATAAGTTTGTGGTCCTGGGTGAACCCATCACGCCCATGGTGGCAAGGGAAAAACCACCCAGATCCAAAGGATGTTCGTATCAGCAGCCCGGTAATATTTCCAGCACTCTAACCCCTCAGAGGAGAGACTGTCAACGACAAGGTGCGAGCTTGCACACTTGTCATACCCAGGTGCCCAAGAATAGTGAGCCCTCTACGAGGAGGCCTTACTATAGACGGAAACGCCGTAGGCCTAGGTATCACCTAGACGATAAGGCAGAGGGGAGACCATAGGGACAGTACACATCCTTGAGGTAGTGGTAAGAGACTGTCTATTCTTCAGGTCCAATAACACATCTCATGTTTTCACAGGGATTGGCGTACAACAGAAGAATGATCCCATAGGGGATATCTTCACATGGAACGGAGTAGGGGGGTTGCCCATCTGAGTACAATTCGGAACCATAGTTCGGTGGTACCGTACTTTGGTCTGGGAATCAGCCTATGTGACAAAACAGAATTGAACCTCAGGATGGGGCAACCGAATCCACACTCTGCAGTACCCCATTTTCATGGGTGTACAGTATGATAGTGGGTGTGTGTCTATTATTTGGTATCCAGGACCAGTTTCGACCATCTTTGGGTTCACGCAACGCTTGTAGTCCAGCTTTGGTGAAATTCACTGCCCTGAGGAAGATATCGGGAGATACTCTCTAACCCTTGTTGCATAGTATCCATTCTAGTCTATCCAGAATATCGCGTCATTCAATTTGACGACACTTCCGGAGAACGCTGGCAACGGCATTCACCGTGATTATCTAATGGACTAACGGTCATGTCTTGTGTTGGCGGATTATTGTCCTCATCCTGAAGACCCAAGGCCAGTCTATTGAAGGGCAGGGAGCTACCCTGAGGATCCCGTGAATCCTTTTCTGGTGTCAAAATGAAGTCTTGTCTACTGTCAAGTGTTTCAACGTCTGGGGATCCAGATAAAGAGGGACAGTGGTGGCTCTCTAGATGCTAGGATAGCACATTCTGTGGCTGATATATTCCTACAGAAAAGGTAATTGTTATCTCCCGCTGTACTGATCTGTTTGAGTGTCTTGAGAGATCTGTCAACTAGTGGCCAAGCCAGTTTAGTGATGAGCCTGCTGTGTCTTCCTTTTGCATAGAGCTTTAATTTAACTACCCTAAAGGGGTAGGGGCACTAGCGACACAGATTATTATCATCATCAGGTGGCTCACCAGAGCCATGACGGGTATTTCACCACTGAGGAGGATAGAGGAATTGTAAGCTATGAAGGGATATCAACCGTGGTCGAGCTGTATCTAACTTGGGTTGTGGAAGAGGGGTACCGATATCTTCATACCTATTAGGGTAAACTCGCCCTGACACCTGTACATAAACACGAGGCACACACATACAATGTTTGCTTTCTAACTTCTAGTTTGATTAATAGATTACCTCTTTTGCTCAGAGGATAATAATATTATGATGCGTGTTTAATGAATATACTACCTGTTGTATAATGGGAACAGGATGTTCTGCACATGATGTTACACTTGGTTGGGCTGCCAAGAGAAGCCAAACCAATGGGGTTCAGTGCATATAAATTCCAAACTTTCCAAATGCCCGAGGAGAGGAGGAGAAAAAGCGACAGACCCAAGATGACACCCTTCTTTCTTTGTCTGTCTGTAATCAATATTTCAGGAAAGGTTTACCAGCGCAGCTGGAACGTAGACCAACACCCTTGGCCAGTATAGGGGAAATATTTCTACCTGAAGTCTTGAACCTTATATCCTCTCTCTCTCTCTCTCTCTCTCTCTCTCTCTCTCTCTCTCTCTCTCTCTCTCTCTCTCTCTCTCTCTCGAATGGTAATGGATCGTATTTCCAGAGAGGCTATCCTTGCCATGAGTGAGGTTAATCAGGGACATTGAAGTCTAGTACCTGGCTGCTCTACACAGATCTAGTGGCGAGATGTCTGAAGTCAGACCTATGGAATTGGTCTGAGGGTGGAAACTGACCACATAACTAGTATCAGTCTGAATCTGGTTGTGATGTATTAATAACAGGTGAAATTGGTATGTACACCGGGCATCATCTTCTTGCTTACAGGAACCCTCATTATCTTCATTATACTCGTGATTATTATTGACGCTGGTGTCTACGGACGTGCTTGAAGTGCCGTGGAGGAGAAGAGTCGTTTTCAGGCAGCTGATCTCAACTCCAGTCTGGTGGAAGAAGCGGTCTTGTACAAAGAACTTTAACTGCCTATAATCAGGTGAAGAGGAGTTCCAGGCAGCCTAAGGAGAGATCAGGTGAACAATATTCTACCACCGGTATCTACATCACTCACCTACTGATGACTGACAAATTACTGGTGGAATGATGATCTGCTCCTCCAGAATCCTCGCACAAATACTCCGCGTTGTTTCTTTTGTCTTGAACGTGAACTTCGTTTTTTTTTTTTGGAGTCTGAAATCTTGATTAAAGACTCGGGTTATACTTATCTGAAAAGTGTTCTCTTGTCCTCAGGTGGTGATCTGTTTGTCTATAGTGATAGGAAAATAAGTCAGCGTCCGGGCACCGTCCCGGGGTCAACAAGGTAATAGTAGGTAGAAGTAAGAACCCAAAGGTCATGACAACCACTGAGATCCGGGCCAGTGTTGTCACACGACAACTACATTAGACGCTTACCTCCCCTTCCACACATGTATTTCCAAACAGGTTAACCACCAAGCTAACACTGGTACCAAGAAGTTGGTACAGTTTTGTCAGATGTTCTTGTAAATGACTTGTCAGCAACTCCCCAATATATAATCCGTGACAACCTCTACGTCACTCTTAGAGCGTTCAACTAGAATAAAAGAAAAGCTGTACATCCGAAATTTTCCTGACTCCATCTAAACCTGACATATATTGAAACTAATTATAGATCTACAATGCATATTATATGTATATACGAATTATCCAAATGTTTTTGCATATCCTTTACAGGACATCGCTGTCAACATCAGCATCTTTCAGCTGTTTGTTGATTTCTTGGCAAGATAACGCTCAGTAGTTTGCCATTGCTTTCTGAGCGATCGGCTCCATACTCTCATAAGTCACTGGCACGACTCGAACCGCTTCCAATTCTCGTGCGCTCACATCAACCACGAGAGTATTCGAAGTTACGGGGAAAGCTGCTAACTCTCGGCCAGGGAGCCCGGCACGAATTATACCAGAGCAATATAAATACACAATATTATTTTATTCTATATGGTGATGGTCGGACGAGGAAGAATGACATGAACCAATCCAGCAGACCTGAGAGTAGCCAATTTCGTCACAGTTACCATAGGTGGATTCGAACTTGTTGCCTCCAAATGGTGACAGCGCATTACTTTAGCAACAAGTGTACTTCAACGCGTGCCAAATTTGACACGCAGGATGTCGAGTTGGCCACACGTCGAGGTACAATATACACCTCCGATATGTGAATATATTCACAATAATAGTTACAGTAACAAATACAGAAATAAGATCATAACGGTAGCAAGAATGCTATGAATATGCAGCAGTTAACAAACAATCAGTTTAGGATTAATACCGAACTGCTTTATTTCTTGTGAGTAGGGCGTGCAGTATGGCACAGGCCGTTGTTTACTGTTGGGATCTTCTATGGTCTTAAATCATTTGAAGATGGCATATGTGCTGGCCTCTTATTTTCCCAGGACAAACAGTTTGAAGCTTTTAGCCAGCTATGAGATTATGAACTCAGGTAGTTTTAATGTTGATTTTTTATCATGCAATCATTAACTAATCTTGTGGTTCCACAGTTATCTAATCTTTTGTGTGTGATTGTTTCCCTAGGAACATGTCTCACTCTATGAACCCGATTTGATTAATTCAACGTCTATTTACTTCTACTGTCTCGCTTGTTCTGAAGAACGTTGGTTGTGTTGTGCCCGGTTCACAGCCGATCCTCCATCTTCATGACATTTCGGCAAAAACATCCCACGTCAGATCTATAATTTCTGTACTTCTTTCTGTTCCTTAAAATAAGTGCCGATACATACTTGTGAATGTGTTTCTCATGCCACTTCACAAAGAAAACCTCGGGTGTTTCCCCCAATTGCATACTTAATATACAAGTTCATAGTCTGTTATTGGTAAGTAATCACATTATCACAAGCTAACAGGATGGCTATGTCTTCAGCTCTCTTATTGTTGTTTCTAACTGTGGAGCTATTTTTAAATCATCACGGATCTCCTGTTATTCGGCCTAATTTAACCCGACAATGCCCCAGAGAAATATACCTTATATTTGTCATGATATTGGAGAACCTATACTCGGCATGGTTTATTCTTACTGGCTCGCTTTGGCAGAGCAGGGCACTCATTGTCCTTACAGTCGAAAATGGCTGATAAAGGCAGAGGTAAAAGACTACCAAGTGGATGTGGAAGACAAGGGAAAACCATCACATTATCTTCCCAAGACTTCATGGTAAAACACATTTCAGAGATGTCTTCAGACATCCTCGTCAGGTAGGAACAGTCATGAGCCACAGATGACACCAGACCGTCATCCGGCTATTGATGGCAAATCTATATCAGCAGAGTAGATCCAGAACACCAAAGACCGAGATCTGTTGAGAGCCATGAACTCCTACGCCAGCTTGCAGGGCACTTGATGATGATAATGACGCTCGCTTTGAACTCAAATGTAGTCCAAACACTTGCTATTGCTTCTAGTGCACTGGACTGATTTTTGCGTGTGGATTAACTTTGCCTATTATCAGTCTGCCGATCTCCCTGGCGTAGGTGTTAAGGACGTTGTTTGTAATCCCGTATACTCTCGTACGAAACACAGCTGCGCGAGATTCGGCAGCGGATCGCGTCTCGTTGGTTACTTACTGGGGTATGTGAGCCGGTCGTTCTGACAGCAATGGCAAACTACTGAACGTAAAACTTGCCAAGACATCAACAGCAGCTGAAAAATGCTGGTGTTGACTGCAATTTTCTGTAAAGGATATGCGGAAAAAATAAATACCTGTCTGCCTCGTCATTAAGAGAAACCACTACGACTTCTGAGGTACTTGTAATTTACTTCGCCCCGGTCAAAGACGAAACAATCAATATTTTAGTCCAATTGACCGGTGTAGGGGTTAAACCCGCTACCTGGGCATCAGCACACAAGAAGTTTAAGAACGAGCGCCCTTATCCATTCGGCATGCTGACCCTCCTCGGCACGGTCTAACGACAGACTACATTCGCATTATGGTTCACGTTGCAAAGATCGCCAAGTCTCCTAGACAGAATTCCAACATGACCATCCCTGGCTTAACACCAGCCATCCCGTTTGTGCTGAGCTGAACCATGACCTAGTTACAGCCTAAATAGCTTCAGTACACGGTTTGCACATCTCGTTGATATACTGCACTTGGAGATGGGAAGCAGAGCTTTCAAAGCAGTCCTTATGGAGACGGTTCTTCTGTAAGTGCCGGGTATGAAAGTTTCTGACCAACCTCACTCCGATATATCTAAGCCCTTGTCAGAGATCGGGCTACTTGCAAGTCAACGAACCGGACGTGTTGTTAAGCTCACGGTCTTCCATAAGATCTAAGAAAACAGGCTAAAAACTCTCCAAGGACTCTGAAACCATCTGGCATTCCATAATACCCGTAGATCACTCCTGTTATGTAACCAACTTAATTTGGTAGACAGGCTGACGTGTTCCAGTGACCCCAAGAACTATGCCGACGGTAGCACATCTAATGAAGTTCTTCTCAAGATGGACAGGTTAAGGGGTAGGAATCAGATGATGTGACTCACAAACTTACTGCCTTGTGGACAGACTGTGGATAGTCAAAGGCTGAGGACAGCAAACACGAAAAACTGCTTGTCGAAGTCGGCTGTATCATACCACGATCAGTTAAAAGGACCCTTACGCACAGTGAATCAACAGGAAAGTCAATATATTTTATACTATAGCCAAATCACTCGCAATCAGTACAGAAGAAATTTAGGGCTCAAATGTTACAAAAAAGTCTTAGAAGATCGTGGACCAAGAAAAATAAATATACTGAAATTCTAGAAGAAATGAACATCAAATCATTGGCCCTGAAACAGCATCATGTCTGAGAAACTAAACCAAGTTTGATCATACTACACACCACACCAGTTAGGGGAGAACAATGATGGAAGGCACGGTTCATGGCGTGAGAGGAGTGGTATACCAGCATGAAGATGGACACAAGACATCACAGACGCCTTGGGGATGAGGATGTGAGAGGAGTGATCGACCAGCACGAAGATGGACACAAGACATCACAGACGCCTTGGGCATGAGGATGTGAGAGTAGTGATCGACCAGTACGAAGATGGACACAAGACATCACATACGCCTTGAGGATGAGGGCGTGAGAAGAGTGGTCCACCAGTACGAAGATGGACACAAGACATCACAGACGCCTTGGGCATGAGGGTGTGAGAGGGGTGGTCTAGCAGCACGAAGATGGACACAAGACATCACAGACGCCTTGGGCATGAGGGTGTGAGAGGGGTGGTCAACCAAACTGAAAATGGACACAAGACATCACAGACGCCTTGGGCATGAGGGTGTGAGAGGGGTGGTCAACCAAACTGAAAATGGACACAAGACATCACAGACGCCTTGGGCATGAGGGTGTGAGAGGGGTGGTCAACCACACTGAAAATGGACACAAGACATCACAGACGCCTTGGGCATGAGGGTGTGAGAGGGGTGGTCAACCAAACTGAAAATGGACACAAGACATCACAGACGCCTTGGGCATGAGAGTGTAAGAGGAGTGGTCTAGCAGCACGAAGATGGACACAAGACATCACAGACGCCTTGGGCATGAGGGTGTAAGAGGTGTGGTCAACAAGCACGAACATAGACACAAGACATCAAAGACGCCTTGGGGATGAGGGTGTGAGAAGAGTGGTCCACTAGCACGAAGATGGACACAAGACATCACAGACGCCTTGGGCACGAGGGTGTGAATTATGTAGTCCACCAGCATGAAGATGGACACAAGACATCAGACACGCCTTGAGCATGAGGGTGTGAGAGAGGTGGTCAACCAGCACAAAGATGGACACAAGACATCACAGAACCCTTGGGCATGGGTTGCAGGAGGCGAGGAGATGGCAAGTAATGAGAGCGACGTTCTGCATAAGATCTGCTACATGATATTGATGACTCCCCAGATGCAGTGAGTCAAGCCCTGTACTATGCCAAACAATGAACCATTCTCAGTTTTGTGTCATGGCAGATTACGTATGTTGTTTGGAGAAGTATGAGATTTTAAACTCGTGTATAAACGTTAATGTTGATAAGACAAGTTGTGGCTTTCCCTTGTATTCCACACTAATGGAGTCTCCGTGAGGGAGTGCTTGAGCCGCCTGCCCCATGCCAGATTTTAAGCAGTTCGTTTTCTGAATCCGCCATTCGGACGCCAGCGCTATGTTTGTCGGAGACCACTGGGGTAGTCGCTGGAGCTACGGAGTTCTTGCGAATATCACAGCGGAGCTCGACGGTCTAAAAACACAACTAGATGCTGGCTACCGTTTCCACCGAATTCTGTATTCGATATTTCCGTTTCCACTTTGTAGTTTTCAGTCTGCTGGACTGAACAAGAAAGAACTAATTAGTATTGTTTGTTTTATTACGAATATTGATTGTTTGATTTGTTCTTGTTGTTCCGCTGATGAAGTCTACGGCGGAAGCGTTGGCCCCTGAATGTGTGTGTTCTTCCATCCGTCGAGCTTGTCTGGCAGATTTTGTGTCTGTATTCAGGTACCCAATACGTAATATGTAAACAATGGGAATTTCATGTGATCTGTAATAGTACTTTCAAATTGAGCATACCACTTGCCACATGAAACGGCTGACTTGTTCATACAGCAAAACTAAATAGCACCCTAGATTGAGTGCAAACGAACATTTTTGTAATGCAGATTAAGCCAACTGAGTTGTGTTTGCAGCAAATAACGTTTCAAACTTTGTACGTGTTAACAGATGATTCCATTTGCATTTATTTGGTGATTCTGTGTTGTTAAATGTCATGTTAACATTGACATTGTAATTTCCAAACACCAGCCTGTCAATTACTCAAGCAAAACAAATTATTGACACGAACCACATAGTTAGCGACGATAAGGGCCTTATCGATGATGGCCGGCATAGTTGGTATTTGTGTATTCAATGACATCAGTTTACTGTTTGCCTAAGATTTAAGAACATTAATTCGTCTGCTGGTTGGCTGGCTAGAGAATGTCCCAGCCCATGGATTTCATCTCATCTCATCTGATCTCATCTGTTCTCATCTGATCTCATCTCATCATGTTCCTCGTATATCTTGCGGTGTCAAGGCCCATGAATTATTTCTATAAATACAAGTATTGTATTGTGTAGTAGCCACGGCACAGCCACTATCTGTGCAGAACAGTGTTAGAATTATTTAGTCTTAATGTGCTGATGTCTGCGGTGTTTCAGACTGTAGATTCAACTAATATGTCATGATAACGGAAACTAACATTTTCATTATATGCCAAAGTAAGATAACTAATAAACAACACGTGTGTCTTAGACCCCCTGAAATGGAGCATATCTAAAGGTATGGGTAGAGAAATGCAACATGAATGCAGGTATGCTGAGATCATAGGAAGAACCAACAATCAAATACAATAATATGATTAGAAATAACAGTGTTGTAATCAACAGTATTAGTCTTCATGTGATTTATTTTCACTTGGTCTGCCGTTGTGACTGAGCCACGGTAGCGTTGGCTAGACGCTCGCCTGTCGGCCAGTGAGAACCAACAATCAAACACAGCCAGGTAATTAAAAATAACGGTTTACGATTATTAGTATTAGTTTTCTCGTGATTTATTATCACTTAATCTGTCCTCCCTGCGAGAGAGCTGTGGTGGTGTAGTCACTAGTCGCTGGCCTGCCGGACCGATGCTCAAGGGGTTTTAATCCACATCGAGTCGGGTTTAAAACTTGACCTGGGCTCTCAGATCGATCCAACCTAATATCAAAAGTCGCTTAAAAGTCGACAGGGTGGACTTCAATGCACCGGGTTTTATCCCATATGACTCGGTCTCTTTCCGTAGCTCTAATGACGACCCACAGGAGTCTCCGAGTCTTCACTCGTGAACCGAAGGACGCGGTCAGGAATCGAAGCCACAACCTTCGAAGCCCGAGTCAAACGGCTTAACCACTTTGCCACGGAGACTCCCTATCCAACCTAATATAAGTATCAGGACATAACTTTGGAAGTAAAGGCAGCCATGTTGATTCTGGCCATATCTACCCACTGAGTACTGAGAGGTCTATCACTGTATGGGTAAAACATTATATACCGAATGCATTTAAGGCTTGTACAATTGTTCCTTACTTACTGTAACTGCATGTGTACAGCGGTCAGTTATACCGAAGTCCCAGTATCGCTGTTTAAATATTGTCTGTTTGACTTTACAATCATTAAGGAGGAGAATTAAAGCGACAAGAAAGGCAGCTGTCTACCCACGAGGAAAGGAAGAAAACAAAGCAGTTTTATATTTTAGGCCGGACGTTTTAGTGTAGACAGAGGTCATTGCAAACAGTCACCAGCAGAGCTTTTATCACACGACCTGTTTGTCTTTCCTTTAGAAAGTTATAAAAGTCGAGAGGATCGACTTAATTGCACCGGGTTTTATCACATATGGCTCAGTCTTTTTCCGCAGGGCGGCCTTTCGAAAGCGTCGCAAAAAGGACGAACTTCGTAGTTCCAGCGACGACCGACAGGAGTCTCCGAGAAAAATGGAGCCGTGAACCGAAATACACACCCCGTAATCCAACCCACAACCATCGGAGCGCGGGGCAGACGGCTTGACACTGCTGATCTTGGAGTAAGTAAACTAAAGGTCTCTTTTACGCACCTCGAGCCGTTTGTGGTATATAGTACTGACCATGTGAAAATGTGTATTAATAACCATGTTTGAAATGATGCCTACAGCCATTATTATTCCAAGACACTTCATGGTGCCCATTTTAAGCTGGGTATATCTGAGTTCTTGGATCAATTTTCCAAATTTCGTTCAATGGGAATTCGAACTCATGACCACTCCAGCGGTCATCACGCGTACTAGCCACTGAGAAACAGCAGCACCCCGGTTCTTGGCTTCTACGTTTGAAAGCAATACTTATGTACTAGTGGACGGAGTGTCTTATGGGCTAGGAAGTTCACATCTGCAGCACGGATGCCTGAATAAATTCACCGTGACTTTATTTATAAATAAGAAAACAGCCATGTACTTATCTACCCCCTCCCCCTGATCCTAGGGAAGTGTATCGGACGTCTAGCTTCCTCCAACAAGGGCGGGAAATCTCTGAGAATGCGTGTTCACGTTGACAATTCTACACCCAGTTGGAAATGCGAAGAAAGACATCCCACTAGACAGCTTCTCTGGCTACATATCTAAATGAGCACAAACTAGCATGAGGAAGGTAGCGCAGTGGCTATCATTCTAGCCAACCAGCAGAGTGGTCATGTCTTCGAACTGCATCCATCTTGGGTTGGTTTTATTGGCCTGGGTTCCCGTGTCGATCAGCCTAAAATAAGTACCAGGGAATTATCTATGATGTAAAGGCGGCCCATGGTAATATTGACATCACTGGAGGTACTGTTATGCAGCGTAGTGATCCGCAACCAAAACCCCATAAACTTCTGTGCTGTTTTTTTTTTTTCAATTTGCAGTTACCGTGTGGATAACCAATGCTCCAAACTCGAACAATATCAGTTACCACGTATTTTAATTGATTCAGCAAAATTATAATTCATTTATTCATTTCACATGGCAACTCTGCAGTATGCACCTGACGAAATATACCAGGCAATAAATCATGTACCCTATTGTTGGTGGCTTATGTATTTACATTCAGTGATGTAAATATCTTTGTGTTTAGTAACAACTAAATCAACGCACCAGGCAATGGTACAAGAGATAGCAAGCCTCGGAGCACTTCATCCCTAAAGTGATGCAGTGTTCCAGGTGACTGTAGTTTTGGCACACCTGTGCCAGTTACAAAGGTGAAGTGGAGGCTTGCAGATATTGCTCTGGACAACACCTGTACAGCCAGTGTCCTCACTCCAAGATCGACACGGACTTCAGAAGGCCGAATGCCAACAGAAAGAACGCCAACTGCTTCGGTAACACAGGAGCTAGATACCCCAGCTTCCACTGACACCAAGAAAAACCTTTCCCTGAAAGAAGAACACCATGAGACGGGGCGGGAACCTAACAATGCCAGGCCTTACAAGTGTGCGACTCTGAACAGACATGAGAAATGTCAACAAAGAGGTAACTCACTCTAAGACTAGCACAGGCGGCAACCAATCAGAATCCAGGAAGCGAAAGGCACCGCCCTATTTCCGCATGCAGAAAAAGAAACGTCATAAGGGCCCCATATATAACCAGTCACAATTTCGACGGTTGAACTAGGCCGGAACATCTTTAAAAAAAAAAAAAAAAATCGGAATCTAAACCAAAAGCTGTGCACTTCAAACCATCCAGACAAAACACAAATCTGTGGAGATGGGAGACTTGTGTTAACATAGCATGTATGTCGTTCAGTTACATACCCACTTGCCAGCCGACCCGGTGTTCTTTACTTCTCAAGCACACCGAGGAGCGGATGTTAGTTTTTAAATGATCTTTTCAAAGAGGCCCATCCTGAATTAGTACCCGGGAATATTCTGGAAAGTAAATGCGACCGATGTGACTTCGACAACACATAGAGTACCATTTAATATATGCTAAAATCCGGTTATCACCATGTACTCAATACTTCTAAAGGCATGGAAGGCACTTCTTCTTCTTCTTCTTCTTCTTCTTCTTCTTCTTCTTCTTCTTCTTCTTCTTCTTCTTCTTCTTCTTCTTCTTCTTCTTCTTCTTCTTCTTCTTCTTCTTCTGCCTTTTACCTCCCATTGTGACACAGGCTGCCACGCTAAACTATCCTATCTGTTGCTGCCGCCGGCAGCTCGCTGCATGTCCACCCAATATTATTCATCTCTATCTCTGTAATCCTCTTCTTTGTGTATTTTGAGGACTCCCTCTATGTTGCTCGCCTTATTCAAACACAGCTTGTTTATTATTCTAAACCATTTCCAATTTCCGTAAATTCATGAAACCCTAGTTGGGTTTGTTTCAACAAAACTACCATTTACATAAAGTCCATCAAACACATGCTCTATCGGTTGCGCTAGAGGCGTTGATCCTGGTCCCTGGACTGGGTCATTGATATTTTAATACGATTTTTTGTGATCTCTAATTTCAGGAGAAAACACGGCAGTGGAGCTAGTCTATGAGGCGAGAAATCAATGACTAGTGTCACTTTAGGTTGTATTCAAGTCAATCTTACTGATTCTGCATTTCGTTTTCGTGGCTCCACTCATTGCAATGACTGGTAAATACGACACCTGGAGTGGACATGAAAGCCACTGTTGCTGCTGCTGCTGATGATGATTCTGCTGCTATTGACCTGGTGGATGCTGAATTGCCTGCTTTATATAGTGGTTCTTGTTCGTTCGCTTTAACTCGAACGTAGTCCATACACGTGCTACAACTTCTAGTGCACTGGACTGATTTTTGCATGTGGATTAGCTTTCCCTATTACCAGTGTTCCTCGCATATACAGTGTTTGATTTATATGTCTGCGTAGCGGTAGCAATTCATTAACGTGGTACAAAACTGGACATAAATAAATGATCTGGCACACAGGAGTAGAAATTCTGGAAACAGAAAGGTAAACGTATTGTCAGACGTGTCTTAATTATCGTGGTGTTTCTAAAGATTGACATGTCACTTAAGATCATGAGGTCTGACAGTTATATATCCTTGATCTGTATACTTCTCAGCATGCAGCCGTTGAACCACGAAGCTGTATTTACCTTTGCGGGTGGTACAGAAGATATGAACATGTCCGATTTCGATATAATTATTTCTTCAACACAATCGCATATTCCCCTAGAAACTCACATCCAACCACAAACTATGCAATATGCTTATGTGAAACAGAATGAAATAACGTCACTCACCGAGGCTAATTTCCAACATGACTACTGTTCAGCTCGTTGTAATGGCAGTGAAGTAATTAACATACCTTCTCCCAAAAGCTGTATAGGAGCACCTATCAGGTGTTATCCTTGTGACTGCAACAGACCCCAATGCGAAGCTTACGGAACTTGCTGTCCAAATATGATGCTCATGCAAGAATTTAACATGGTTCAGGAACAAGAAAATCAAAGACAGTCAAATAAAACTACTGTGCCTGAGACTCAACGCAATGCTCTACATACTCAAAGGTCAAATAATAATAGTTCGCAAGGAACTCCAAGTCTGCGACTGTTTTCAACGCCCTCCAGACATATTAAAGTGAAATGCGATGATCATTCTCTCCCGGGTACCAACTTCCTGTACATCCGTTCATGCCCAGTAGGCGTTGCTGATCAGCACATCCGGAGATTGTGCGAAGACGATCTTCCGCTTGATGAACAGACAATGGAAACATTTGCCCGAGTCAGTGACAATGCAACAGGAATAGTGTATTACAACAAGTATTGTGCACAATGCCAGCAGGTGTTGCAGGTATGTCTCGTTATGTTGGGCCTTTTGTTGTAAATATTGTAAATGCTGATTTTTACAAACAGAGTGGACTTCCAGGTAGACCAAGTCTAAAATAGGTACCAGGAAATGTACTGCGAAGTAAAAGCGACCGGCCTCATATTGATCACATAACCCATCGATCTACGACTGGTCTTTAACAATACGGGTCTTGCACCATGTGTCCAAATTCGACTTTAGCGTGTAAAGGGTCACTTACTTACTCACTTATTTACTCATTTAATTACTCGCTTATTTATTTATTTACTCGCTTACCTATTTATTTACTCATTTAATTACTTGCTTACTTATTTACTTACCTCTTATTTACTTATTTATTTTCTCCCTTACTTATTTATATACTCACTTATTTATATACTTACTTACATCATTCATCATAAGCCATGCCAATAAGTGAGGGCGGTCATATTTCGCCATCTCACTCGATCACCTCCGTCGTGGATCAGCTCACTGTTCTTGTCTCGACCATACCACGTGGTCAAGCCATCCAGGTATTTACTTCTCTGTCTTACCCCTTTTCTCTTCTCCTTAATTTTGCCAATTTTCATCAAGTTCTACAATTTATTTCTTCTCATAACGTGATCAAAATATATTGATTCTCTACGTTTAATTCTCTAATCAGTTTACGATTTTAATTTGTTTATTTTACGACATGATCATTGGGTTTATTTTTCTGTCCATGATATTCTCAGCATTTTCCTCAGAAACCACATTTCCACAGCCATGAGATATTTTTCAGCTTCACTGCTCATTGCCCACGCTTCTCGCCCATACAAACTTACAGGTTCTATGTAACACATCTGCACTTTTTCCTCGTTGCAAATGACATCTTTTCATTGGTCAGTATGTTTTTCTATCTTGCAAAAGGCTACCTTCGGCATGGCGATTCTTGTTCTAATCTCTTCAAGGCATCTCCCATAAGATTACGTGACTGTTCCGACTTATTCATATAATTACTTACTTACTTACTTACTTACTTACTTACTTACTTACTTACTTGCTTGCTTGCTTGCTTGCTTGCTTACTTACTTACTTACTTACTTACTTACTTACTTACTTACTTACTTGCTTACTTACTTACTTACTTACTTACTTACTTATGTCTTACATACTTACTTACTTACTTACTTACTTACTTCCTTGCTTGCTTGCTTGCTTGCTTGCTTGCTTACTTACTTACTTACTTACTTATTTACTTACTCACATACTTACATATATTGATACTCACATGATGTCCTATTTATTTATTTATATTCGTACTCACATAATTTCTTATTTAATTATTTACCTACTTACTCACATACCTATTTATTTACTTACTTACTCACATAATTACTTATTTTTTACTTATTTACTTCCACACATAATTTCTTATTTATTTATTTATTTACTTACTTATCTCCTCACATACTTACTTATCTAATTACTTTCTTACCCGCTTAATTAATTATTTATTTACTTACTTATTTATTTACTTACTTATTTATTTACTTACTTATTTATTTACTTACTTATTTATTTACTTACTTATTTATTTACTTACTTATTTATTTACTTACTTATTTATTTACTTACTTATTTATTTACTTACTTACTTATCTCCTCACATACTTACTTATCTAATTACTTTCTTACCCGCTTAATTAATTATTTATTTACTTACTTATTTATTTACTTACTTATTTATTTACTTACTTATTTATTTACTTACTTATTTATTTACTTACTTATTTATTTACTTACTTATTTATTTACTTACATACCCGCTTACTTATTTATGTACTCACTCACATATTTATGTTTTACCTACTTACTCAACACTTATTTACTTACTTACTTCATCATCATCATCAAGTGCCGTGCCGGCTGGCGTAGGCGTTCATGGCTCTCCATAGATCTCGGTCTTTGGTTTTCTGGATCAACTCTGCTGCTGATATTCCTCCATGCCACCGTCTCAATCCATCCAGCATCACTTCTCTTGGTCAACCTCTGCCTCTCTTCCCCTCGATCTTTCCAGTTGTTACGATGTTCCCCAATGCCTCTCTTCTCATCACATGACCGAGGAAAGCTGTTTGTCTCTGTCTTATTGTTGTATATAATGTTCTAGTTTCATTAGCCTGTTTCAGGCAGTCGTCGTTAGTTACTCTGGCAGTCCAAGGATTTCGCAACATTCGTCTCAGGAACCACATCTCTGTTGCTTCTAATTTCTTCTTAATTTGTTCATTTACATTCCAAGATTCACTGCCATACAGCAAAACTGGTTCTACATAGCATTTCAGCACTCTCTTTCTTACATTCAGTGACAGTGACTTATTGTATAAGATACTCTTCATTTTCTGAAATGCAGCTTTTGCCTGCCCTATTCTGCTCCTAATCTCTGTTGTACATCTTCCATCTGATGTTATAAATGCCCCTAGGTATCTAAAATTATCAACTTGGTTAAGGATTTTCCCTTCTACTTCTATGTCACATTTTGGTGTCACCATTTTCTTTGATATCACCATTGTTACTGTTTTCTTGATATTCAAGTTGAGTCCTTTCCTTGCACTCTCTGTTACTACAACGTCTAATAATTGTTGTAGGTCTGTTGAATTATCCGCCACCAATACTGTGTCATCTGCATAGCGTATATTATTTATATTATAACCTCCAACTAGTATTCCTGGCATCTCTTTGATCTCTCTCGTTATTACTTCGCTATACAGGGAGAAAAGATCTGGTGACAAGACACACCCTTGTCGTACTCCTAGCTTTATCTGTTCGTAACTACCCTCTTTATTTCCCATTTTAATTGCTGCTACTTGGTTCCAGTAAATATTCTTTATTATTCTTAAATCTTTTCCATCAATGTTGATATCTTCCAACATTTTAATCAGTTCATCATGTTTTACTTTATCAAATGCCTTAGTATAATCTATGAAGCACAAATATATGTCCCTCTGTTTCTCTATTGACCTTTCTATTAGTGTCCGCAATGTATAAATTGCATTGTTTGTGCCCTTTCCTTCCACAAATCCATACTGTTCTTCACTAATTTCCATTTTTATTTTCTTTTTGGTTCTTCTCATTATGATTCTGAGTAGAAGCTTAGTGATATGGTTTATAAGGTTCATTCATTCAGTAGCATGTCCTTTACAGAACCTCGCTCCCATAAAAACCCTCCGGAAAACTTCTCGATCACAAGCAAGATGTCCCGCGTCTGATACACCCATCTGGAGATCATCCGCCACATCCTGCACCCATCTTCTCTTTGGCCTTCCTCTTCCTCTCTTCCCAGGCATATACCCTTCCATTATTGTTCTCTCCAAACTGCCGTGACGTTTCAAGTGACCAAAATACTTCAATTTTCTTTGTTTTATCGTCTTTAATAGCCATCCCTCCTCAATATTCAACTCTTGAAGTATGGATGCATTTGTTCTTTTCTTTACCCAAGATATTCTTAGAACTCGTCTATAACATTTATATTCAAAGGCATGTATGCGCTGTTCAGCTTGTTTAGTAAGTGTCCATGTCTCACAGGCGTATGTTGCAATGGGAAAGATGCATGCTCTTAAAAATCTAATTTTTGTAGTTCTGTCTGTCCCACACCATAATTTATTCATCTGTTTTAGTCTTTGAAGAGCAATGGATAGTCGCCGTTTTATTTCTTTCATTGTGTCACCATTATTCGTAATCAATGACCCAAGATATTCAAAATGTTCCACCACCTCCAATTTTCTCCCATTAATGTATATTTCTTTCTCCATAGTAGTTTTATCTGTATGCATTATCTTAGTTTTTGCTATGTTAAGATATAAGTTGTGATTTTCACTATTCAATTGTGTTGAGGCTATTAGGTTTTCTATGCCATTCTGTGTTGTGGATAGTAATACTGTATCATCAGCATATCGAATCTCTGGTATGTCATGACCGCCGATATTTAGGGCATCATATGGCTCCCTGTTTATACCATCTCTTACATTTCTCATTATATTTTCGGCATACAGGTTAAACAAATAGGGTGACAGCACGCAGCCCTGACGGACTCCTTGCTTGATGTCAAACCAATCTGATGTCTCGCCATCTATTCTAACTGCTGCTTGTTGGTCTAGATATAGCATTTTTATGAGATGTACTACATGTGAAGGAAAGCCCATATTCCTCATGATTTCCCAAAGTTGCTGATGCTGTACACAGTCAAATGCCTTTGAATAATCCACAAAACATGAGAATAGGTTTACATTAAATTCTCTGCACTTCTCTATTATTAAACGCATGTTGAATATGTGATCTCTTGTTCCTCTTCCTTGTCTAAATCCAGCTTGAACTACGTTAATCTCTTCTTCCATTTTCTTACTAAGTCGTCGCATTATGACTTTTAGTAGAATTTTACTTGCATGACTTATCAGGGCAACAGTTCTATAGTTGGTGCATAATTTCAGGTTGCCCTTTTTTGGTATTGGAATGAAGATAGTTCTCTTCCAATCTTTTGGCCATATACCATATTTCCAAATCTTTGTACATAATGCATGATATATGTGTATGCTTTCTTCTCCTCCTGCTTTAATTAGTTCAGCTGGTATCTCATCACATCCAGGTGATTTACCATTCTTCAGGTTCCTTATAGCCCAAGCAATTTCATCTAATGAGGGTTCAGGTTCTGTCTCTGCTGTCATTGGCTCATGTATCTCATTCATATCCTCACTGTCACTCATATCATACATTCCACTGCAGTACTCCTGCCATCTTTCTAGAATTTGTCTAGATTCTGTTAAGGTATTTCCCATCTTGTCACAGATAACATTCAATTGAGGTTGAACATTTCTTGTCAATAACTTCATTTCCTTGAACATTTCATAATCTCTTCCAGCCTTATTATATTGCTCTATTCTGGTACAGCTATCTTGTATATATTGATTTTTGTCCTTTCTTGTGTTCTTTCTTATTTCTCGAGTTAAAGATTTATACTTCATCCTGCTATCGGATTCATCTCCTTTCTGTTTCAGCTCCCTTCGTTGTTTTATTAATTCTAACGTGTCTGATGTAATCCATGGCTTACGTTGCGTTTTCTTGGTCGGAATGAAATCTTTGGCTGCAGTTATCAAGATATCTCTAGCTTGTACTGCCAGTTCATCAGGTGTCATTTCTTCTTGTACAGACATCAAGACCCCAAAAGCGATTCCTAACTTCTATGTTGTATGCGTCCGGTATTTGTGTGAGATCAAAACGAAGTGGTCTTGGTCCTCGGGTAAGCTTTTTGAGTTTTAATTTCAGATCTGCTTCTAATAACTGATGATCTGTATCACAGTCTGCACTTCGTAGGGTTTTTGCAGATGTTATGCTTGATCTCCATCTTCTTTGTATTAAAATATAATCTATCTGATTTTTGGTAAAACTGTCTGGAGACTTCCATGTGAAGAGTCTTCTTGGATGTTGTTTAAAAAGTGTGTTGGCTATCGTTAACTCATTTTCTGTGCAAAATTCAATTAATTTGTCACCTGCATCATTTCTATTTCCTAATCCAAATTTTCCTAAAATGTGTCTCTCATTTTCAGCTCTTCCTGCACCTACTTTAGCATTAAAATCTCCCATTATTATTGCTATATCATTATGACCAATCTTATTTAATGTGTCTTGTAGTGTGTTGTAAAAATCTTCAATTTCGTCCTCCTCTGCTGTTGAAGTAGGTGCATATATCTGTATGAGAGTTGTGTTTTTTGGACGGCCTTTAAGTCTAATAGTGAGGATTCTATCACTAACTGGATTATATCCCTTTAAAGCTTTTGCAGTTGTCTTATCTAAATAAAATGCCACTCCACTCTGGCCTCCGACATCTCTACCAGAATAAATGAAAATACTTCCATTTTCAGTTGTGAAATGTCCCTTGCCGCTCCAGCGATGTTCACTAATTCCTAAAATGTGAATGTTTAACCTCTCAATCTCATCACACACTACTTTAAGCTTTCCCTCATACAAACTTCTCACATTCCACGTTGCCATTCTCACTCTGTTTCTTAGTCTGACACAGGGGATTTCCTTGGTAACACAGTCAGGATTAACTCCGTCATCACGATTACTAGTACTGGTCCCTGAGTCACACTCTTCCCCAGTGTTATCTGATCTGCCTGGCCTGGGGGTCTCGCCACCAGATCTCTTTCTTATTATGTTTTCTTTCATGGTTGTTATGGTTTCTTGGCAAGTTTTGCAGAAGGTAGTTTGCCGTTGCTTTCCTTCTGGGCAGTGACTGTACTAGTCGGTGGCCATAGCCATTGTCTCTACTGATGAGATCATCTGCCTATCGCCGCAGAGTGCAAGACCATAACCAACAACAATCTGTCGGCTGCTCTCACACTTCATCCACCACCAGCTTCCATGGCTTCACGTAACCCTGATCGGGGGGCTAAACGGGTACTCCACCTTGCCCAAGGGTGTCCCGTAGACTAACGGAGGAAAGGAGGCGTCTTACATCTCCTTTGATAGGGGATACCCCTACCCCGCTAACCCCGCTAACCTATATATATATAGATTGTGGAGAGAATCAAACAGTTTATTGATTCATCTGACTACAATATAAGTTTAATTGTACGAAAATCTTCACAATCAATTGCTCCTGGTCTTTTTGGTATAGCTATAAATACAGATTTCAGCATATCACTGGGTAAATATCCACTGCTGTAAATATCATTCAACATTTTGGTTAATATATCTACTCCAAATTCTCCCAATACTTCTAATTCTTCTATTGTGATTTCATCTGGCCCAGCTGTTTTTCCTTTCTTCATACGTTTCATAGCGTCAGCGACTTCTTCTTTCAGAATAGGTGGACCTTCTAAGTTACTATCTTCTGTTAATTCTGCCCTTTCTCCTTCATATAATTCTCTTATATACTCATTCCACCTCTTCATTATAGCATCTTCCTCTAATATTATCTTTCCTGTTTATGATTTCAAACACCCTGTATTTATTCTTATTTTTTTACCTGTAAGCTCACTGATTTGTCTGTGCATATTTTTGTATCTTTAATGGAATTTAATTCAATTTTTTTGCATTGCTTGTTCAACCAACTTTCTTTAGCCTTCCCACATTTATCTTTTATTTCTTTATTTATCTTAGCGTATTCTTGTTTGTCATTTTTATACTGTTTTCTTTTGTCCATCAGGTTTATGATATCTTCATTCATCCATTGTTTCTTAGCTATTTTGCCTCTCTCTGGTAATACTTCTTTGCTAGTTTGATAAATGGAGTCCCTTAACATTTCCCATTGTTCATCTATACTCTGTATTTTAGTTATTGCATTGTACCTATTTTTCACAGTCACTTACTTACTTACTGACTCAATACTTATTTATTTACTGACTTACTTACATACTCACACTTATTTATTTATTTATTTATTTATTTATGTACTCACGCTCTTACTTATTTACTCACATAATCGCTTACTTATTTATTTACTTACTCACACACTTACTTATTTGTTTACTTACTTAATTACTCAATGTTGTTTGTCCATCAAGAATGATGATGACCATTCATTTCATCCAGTGGGGTTGAAGGTGTGGAGCCGTGGGTTCTAAGATGGCTGATAAGGCCTATTTTGGCTCTAAATGTTCTTTGACAATGTGGGCAAAGAATGCTTGACGTCTCTGGAGGAGGATTTCCTGCAGTGGTTTTTCTGTCCTGCCTTTTCTTCACAGCTCTTGCAGTCCTGGTTGCCTCACATATGACTGCACCTTTGCGCAATGATGCACGCCACGAATTTCGGTCTCTGGCTGCAGCCTCCCAGGTGTCATGATGAATTCCAAAAGCATTCAGTGAAATTTTCAGAGTGTCTTTAAAGCGTTTCCTCTGGCCACCTTGGGAGCGTTTACCACAACGCAGTTCACTGTAGAAAATTCGTTTAGGGAGCCTGTGATCTGGCATGCGGGTCAAGTGACCAGCCCAGCGAATCTGATTCTTCATCAGTAGAGTGTGGATACTGGGCATGGATGCTCTTTCTAGGACTTCAGTGTCTGGAATCTTGTCTTGCCATTTAATCTTCAGTAGCTTCCTTAGGCAGACTGTGTGGAAGTGGTTTAATTTCCTAGCGTGTCGCTGATAAACAGTCCAGGTTTCACAAGCATATAGCAGTGTGGATAATACAACTGCTTTGTAGACTTTTAGCTTTGTTTGCAGGCTTATTCCAGTTCTGTCCCATACATTCTTGTACAGTCTGCCAAAGGCTGCACTGGCCTTGGAGATTCTTGCATTCACTTCGTCATCGATTGTGGCAGCTTGTGACACAGTGCTGCCAAGATAGGTGAATTTGTCCACAACACTTAGTCTATGATCATTCACTTTGATATTCGGCACAGTGTGATTATTCCCTGGAGCTGGCTGGTACATAACTACAGTCTTCTCCAAGTTGATATTGAGCCCAAAGTTGGTACAGGCATGTGAGAAAGCTGAAACATTATGTTGCATGTCCGCCTCTGAGTTGGCGTATAGAGCGCAATCATCAGCAAACAGGAGCTCTCTGACGGTGCCGCTGTCAATTTTGGTTTTAGCTTTCAGCCTTCTGAGATTGAATAACTTTCCATCCATACGGTAGTTGATGTCTATTCCAATGTCGTCGTTCTCGAAGGCATTCATCAACATGGCTGAAAACATGAGGCTGAACAGTGTTGATATGTGACGTTGGATGAAGAATGACTTGCGCGATGACTTGGATTAAAGTGAGGAAGAGTTGCGCAATTCGTCGACCTCACTCTCTCGCCTGAGTCCATCTGAGTCCAGTGGCAAGACAAGTCGAGACAATTGGAGACGAATACAGGTGCAGTGGATGACCAGGGCGCTCTACGTGCCTTGCCGTGCTCATTACGTTTCACAACGCTTTGCAGGTAAACGCCGTCTTGCCCGTTGAATCAGGAATGATTTCTTCCGCGCAGTCTGCCGAATCCTGTCTTCACATGCTGGGTAGGCATACCCTAGTTTACCTCTTGGTTTGACACCAAATCGGATACCCATGCCTGGTTTAGCCAGCCTCTCACAGCTGTTGCCCGGGGGGTGGCCGCTGTCGCATGCTGACAGCTACTAGGAGCCACAGGCACGAGCTGGGTGTCAGACTTGGACCAGTGGGGGATGGGTCCTGAAAGGACATGAGAGCCATCCTTACCAAAGGTGCTACCAATGCCTGACACCCCGTACCCCCCAAATAATTACTCAATACGTATTTATGTACTTACTTATGCTTTCCTCAAGCACGAAAGAAAAAGGCATTACGAGCTTCAGAAACAGACGAAGCAAGGGAACTCACTCTCTAATTAAACCAGAAATTAGTTATGAACAATACAAGCTCATTATAAAACACTAACGACCAGGCCCGGCGTCGCCTAGCCTATGGCGGGGAGCGTGTCATTTAATTCATATAAACGAGAATTTTTCTGTGTGTGTCCTTTATGCGTTCCCGAACGGTCCATCCGATGGAGATGGAATTTTGTTAAGATGTTCTTCTCATTTCCGCGGATCCATCTGAAATAGTTAGTTAGTTTAAAATCAATAGACGAGTAACGGGAACGGGAGGATCAGAAACATACGAGCAAAGGGAACGGGAAAGGGGACATCAGAAAGAGACGAGCAACGGAAACGAGAAAGGGAGCATCAGAAACAGACGAGCAACGGGAACGGGAACGGGAGATCAGAAACAGACGAGCAACGGGAACGGGAGCAGGGGCCGAATGCGTACTCTGTGCGCTTAGAGTAAAGTATTTGAATGTGTAATGACTGCTTATAAGAATTAAATAAGACGCTCCCCTCCAGGGATATGGCGACACCGGACCGGGTCGTCGGATAATATATATATACATATATATATATATATATATATATATATATATATATATATATATATATATATATATATATATATATATATAGATTGTGGAGAGAATCAAACAGTTTATTGATTCATCTGACTACAATACTGTTATGAATTATTATGAGAAGAATAAGAAATACACTAAAACCTGAAATTGGAGATGAGAAGTGTGGAGTTGTAGAAAGTAGAGCACAAACAATGTCATAGATATTTTGAGAAAATAAAATTTGATTGACATTAACAGGGATCTATATTTGCACTTTATTGACTGCACTAAATCATTTCATAAGGCGACACTCGAAATCATGATTAGAATGTTGGTAATGTTAAACACTGATGGCTAAGATCTGAGAAACATATATTAACAACAAAGTGCAGCGATGAGAAAAGATGATATATATTATATTACTTCATGGCATGGAGTATCATCAGAATCAGAAATGGTTAGCAGTACATGAGACAGATGGCTGTGGACAGACATGATTACTAACGTGCCATGGTATGGACAATCAGAAGATATATATATATATATATATATATATATATATATATATATATATATATATATATATATATATATATATATATATATATGGTCAGTCGTGAGGGTCTGTTCAAGGCACTAAAGAAGATTGGCTGCCCACCAACTCTTCTGTCCATTGTGGAATCGTTCCACACAGGCATGAAGGGTATAATCAAGTGTGATGGTGCAACTTCTGAAGAGTTTGAAATCAAGAGTGGAGTTAAGCAAGGTTGTGTGCTAGCTCCCACCCTCTTTGGAATATACTTTTCACTTCTACTGAAATATGCCTTTCTTGATCAGGATGGTGGTATATACATTCACTCACGCTCAGATGGCGGCCTCTCCAGTGCTCAGAGATTGAAGGCCGAGACCAAAATTACGGGGGTACTGATCAGAGAGTTGCTGTTTGCAGATGATGCTGCAGTTACGACCCACTCTGAGGAAGAATTGCAATGTCTACTATCTGCATTCTTCAATGCTTGTTCTGAATTTGGTTTAACAGTTAGCAAAAAGAAGACACAGATTATGTCACAAGGTGCACATGGGGTACCATCAATCTTTATTGACGACACCGAACTAGAGATGGTAGACCATTTTACATATCTAGGATCAGAGGTAAATAGCAAATTATCCCTAGATCAGGAAATCAACATCAGGATTGGCAAGGCAGCAACAACAATGAACAGGTTAAGAAAAAGAGTCTGGGAGAACAGGAAGCTTACTGCCAAAACAAAAGTCCTTATCTATCAAGCCTGTGTCCTTAGTACTCTTCTTTATGGCAGTGAAACCCGAACAACTTACTGACACCAAGAGAAACGTTTAAACAGCTTTCATATGCTCTGTCTGCGAAGAATACTTGGTATTAAGTGGCAAGACAAACTCACAAATACTGAAGTATTGGAAAGATCACGTTGTGTAACGGTTTATTCCATGCTCAGTCTTCGTAGACTTAGATGGATAGGACATCTTAGGAGGATGGATGTTGGTAGAATACCAAAGGACATCTTGTTTGGTCAATTACAGATTGGTAAGAGATCTCAGGGTCGGCCTCTACTACGATACAAAGATGTGTGTAAGCGGGACATGATTGATACAGGCATTGATAATGCACATTTGGAGCAAGTCGCCGCTGAACGTGTTGCATGGAGGGCAACTATCAGAAATGGAATAAAGACAAAGGAGAAAATGATTGCAGATAAAGCACACACAGAGCGTGAGAGACGTAAGATGGTGCAAAATGGTGGAAATGACCATGTTTTCACATGCACCTACTGTGGGCAAACATTTGCAGCAAGAATTGGCCTTACCAGCCACACTCGCCACCGCCATGGATCGTAGTTATTGCCATATGACAGTTATTAAGCCTTTTTGAAGCACAATGTACCAAACTATTGTCTGTCAAGACGGAAAGGTGCCAATGTAATGTGTGTATATATATATATATATATATATATATATATATATATATATATATATATATATATATATATATATATATATATATATACAGGCCTACAAGCACTTGGAATCAACGACTGGCAAGAGAAGATCAACCAGAGAGACGAATGGAGATGGATTGCATCTTCAGCAAAGAACCTCAATGGCTCGGAACGCTGAAGAAGAATATATATATATATATATATATATATATATATATATATATATATATATATATATATATATATATATACATACACACACAGACACACACACACACACACACACACACACACACACACACACACATATAGCAGTGACTAGCGCGATTTCATGTCGACCCGGAAGTCATGTATTCGTATCCACGTTTTCATTTGTAGGACTCCCAGGTGGACAGTTTTTAATATAGTTAAAGCTAGTTCTGGGAAAAATTGGTAGCTGACTTTGCCATGATCTATCGTGTGTTGATTGGACTGAAGTGTTTGTGGTTACCACTATACATTCCTGCAAAGTAATATGTACGTATGTAGAAATGGTTAACTTAAGCTAATTGTGAACATTTTTAGCCCACAGCCTGGGATATCTCGGTCAGCTGTGAGAACTACCTTCGCGTGTACAGTGCCAGGAGCAAAGATGAGCTCTTCAAACTTAGCCTCCACCAGGACTCATTGTGTACCATCAAACAACAGCAACCACATGAGGTTGTCACCAACAACTGCCAGAGTGATTGGTCTGAGAATGTCTTAGCATCGTGCAACGAGACAGGACAATGGTCTGCTATTGACAAAGAAATAGCAGCTAAATGTGAAAATAATTCGGATGTCTCTCTCAGAGTGCATGTCATCTACGAAACCGCTATCAATCGCTATTACAGTAATATATTTTGTGCTTTCTGTAATTCTGATTCTAATTTCCTTCACCGCTATTCCTGTATCCTCCAATATGAGTTTCATGGATGTTGTTTTAGTGAAGATTTTCTTAAATGGGGCGCTGCTGGCAGTGGGACTGCGGACAGGAACATCCTACCTTTCTCGTTACTGCTTGGATCTCTTGGTGCCAAAGACACAACACCGCCAGAATCGGGAATGAAGTTTAAAGATTGTGAGGCTTCTCAATGGCCTAGTGCAGACGGAACATGCTTGCTTCTGCAATGCACGGCTGGAAAATACCTTGCCGATGGAAATTGTACGACAGCTATACCAGATATAACCGGACTTGGGTATAAACTAAACGTGTTGTACCTGCCAAACGACACCCAATCTCATTACCTGGGGCTAAGAAATTCTTCCGAGATATTGGGTCTGTTCATGGCATATTTACAAGAGCAGCAGATCTTCAGCTCCGATGTCGCAGAGTATGAGATGACGGTATCTTTTGTCTGGGAAGAGTCAAACACGCGTAAACTGAGAGCTGAAACTTCACACGTAGCTTCTTATGCTAACCTGAATTATGTAGACCACAATGCAATATCACTTTCACCTATAGATTATTCACAGGCTTTCTTTTACGTAGAATCTTACATTATAGCAAAGAAGATAATTTCTAGAGATCGATTTGAAAACACATATCTAATACCCTTTCTCAAGAACAAGCCAGAATTACTCATGGAAGATCATCTGACAGCTCTCCTGGCACTCTGGCTTGTGCCACAAGTATCAGAATTGTCAGTGACATCATGTCATTTTCCTAAAGAGAAATCAGACATTAAAAGAGTGGAAACCGAACAAACATATAACAAGACAGACTCGAATGACACGATCTGGAATTACAAACGAGAGTTCATATTTTCATCTCAAGTTCTCACCTGTGCACACGTTTCATTTAATAAATCACAATATACTGTTTCCGTTAATTGTACTCTGTTCCCACCAACCTGGCAAATGGAATTGGATTTGGGTCCGATAAAGCTAACCTTTTCTGACTCCCCCGATATGAACAGAATAACTGTAGAAGAAGATCAAGGGCACACCGATGGAAAGATGCACGTGTGTGTGGATTTGTTAGATGAAGAAATACAAAGAATAAAGGCAAATGTCCGCCTCTCACATAAGAGCGATATAGAAATATGGCTATATTACCTGACTCACATCTGTCTAGGCTTGTCAATGTTGACTTTGATAATCACATTGATGGTGTATTTGCTTTTCCCATCCTTACGCAACCAGGCAGGAACAAACAACATGTTACTCGCAGGATCCTTACTTCTGGCCCAAGCTTCTTTGTTGGCCAGTACCCATGTGGAAGGTCCAAGTGTAGTTTGTCTTACTATAGCAGTCAGCACGCATTTTCTTTGGCTCAGCATGATCACCTGGAGTTTCATCAGTTGCTTCCATATGTTCCGTGTATTTACCGCGAAGGCGGGAATAATAAAATGTACTCCTTCTACTCAAAGGAACAACTGTATAAAGAAAGCAGTCATTGGCGTAGTCGTTCCCTCTTCTATTGTAGCAATGGTTATGGTTAGTACGTACTTCACATCTGGAGGAGAGAGGATTGGGTACACAGACAGCAAGCCCTGTTATCTGGAGTCCAGTTTATTAGCTGTAGTATCACTTGCCACACCACTTGGGGTTGTGACAATTGCCAACATATACTTCTTCGCTACTACTGTTCAAGAAATACACAAAGTCAAGAAATTGCAAACTCATTCAGACGTTAAAAAGAAGGAGACTCAAACTTTCGTCATTTACATCAAATTATCGTCTCTGACAGGTGCATTTTGGGCCATTGCCATCATCTCCGAACACACCAACAATAGCCCTTTAAGGTTCATCGCCATATTTCTCAACGGCCTTCAAGGTGTATTCCTGTTTCTTTCATTCGTTTGCACCAAACGGGTAACCAGGTTGATCTTTCAGGTTCTCAAACCAGAAAAATGTAGTTCGATAACAAGCATATCCAATAGTAGCGGGGAAACAAAAGACAAAACAACAGAGAAATCCTCTACATTCTGATATCACCAGAGATGCAGCCCGTATAGTTTGATTGTTTAGCCATTTCATATTGTATTTCCTTATAAAGTATGCAGTTTTAAAGTGTAATACATTTCAAACACAGAAGACACAAACAATTACTTGCACGATCTTATCCTGGCATATTTCTCTGCATCTCGTCAGGTGCAGATTGTATAGGTATGTATCATATAAAGTGAATAAGTACATAGTATTTAATTCTTACGTCTAATATATGTTTCCAATGGATTTCCAATAATTTAAAATACATCTATTTTGCGATCCGAAGCATTTCTCTTTGCAAAGAACTCATATTAGTATAGGATAATTTACAAAAACATGTTGTATATGTGCATGTGCGTATTATATAACATATTAATCCATTCTCTATCGTTGTTTGGTTAGAAGCATGTGTATGGTTTAAATATCTTAAGTCGCTCAATCCCGGACAGTTATCACTGTTACCCACGATGCCCTGTTTGTTGCTATTTCTATGCTGATCATTCTGTGGATTCTTTGAGAACAAAAACGGTATTACGTTGACCCACTCTAATCCAGTGTTCTATTCCCGTAAAATGATTATGGCACTGGTTGTAAAGAGTTAACCTACACTAATTCTGTACATTTTTAGCCCACAGCCTGGAAGATGTCCGTCAACTGTAAGCACTACCTTCGCGTGTACAGTGCTAGAGACAAAGATGAGCTCGTCAAACTTAGCCTCCAGCAGGACTCAATGTGCACTATCCATCAGCAAAACCCACCTAGACTAGATCCCCACAGCTATCAGAGTAACAGGCAAGGTGGGGTCTTCACATCGTGCAACAAGACAGGACAATGGTGTACACCTGGCAAAGACATGAGCGCTAAATGCCAGAACAGTTCTAAAGTCTCATCGATATCTCACGCCTTCTATGAAAACGCTAGCAGTCGCTATTACAACAACATTTTTTCAGCTATTTGCAATTCTGATTCTAGTTTCATTTACCATTATTGGTGTAGCAACCATTATAGATTTCATGGTTGTTGCTTCACCCCAAATGTTGTTGATTCAGGCTCTACCAGCGAGGCGGTTAGGAAAGCGTACAGCACTCTTCCCTTCTCGTTACTGCTTGGATCGCTGAGGGCCAAAGACAATACACCGCCAGAATCGGGAATAAAGTTTGTAGATTGTGAGGCTTCTGAATGGCCTAGTCCAGACGGAGCATGCCTGCCTCTGCAGTGCACAGCTGGAAAATACCTTGACGATGGAAACTGTACATCAGCTATACCAGATATAACCGGACTTGGGTATAGATTAAACGTTTTGTACCTGCCAAATAACACCCAATCGCATTACACAAGACGAAGAAATTCTTCTGAGATGTTGGGTAGGTTAATGACATATTTACAAGAGCAGCAGATCTTCAGCCCGGATGTCGCACACAACGAGATAACGGTATCGTTTGTGTGGGAAGAGTCAAATTCACATAAAACGAATGCTGACAGTTCAGACGTTGCGTCTCTAGCTATCCTGAATGTTGTAGACCACAATATAACATGTTCACATCTAGATCATTCACAGTATTTCTTTTATGTAGAAGTGTATTTTACAGCAAATAAGTCAATTTCTAGAGATCATTTAGAAAACACATTTCTTATACCCTTTCTCACGAACAAGACAGAAATACACATAGACGACAATCTGACAGTTCTCCTGGCACCGAAGCTTGTGTCACAAATACCAGATTTATCAGAGAATTCATGTCATTTTCCTCCAGAGAAATCAGACATACGAGTGGAAACAGCAATCGTGTGTAATAAAGAAGACGAGGACAATTCGATCTGGAGTTACAAACGAGAGTTCATATTTTCATCTCAAGTTCTCACCTGTGCACACGTTTCATTTAATAAATCACAATATACTGTTTCCGTTAATTGTACTCTGTTCCCACCAACCTGGCAAATTGAATTGGATTTGGGTCCGATAAAGCTAACCTTTTCTGACTCCCCCGAGATGAACAGAATAACTGTAGAAGAAGATCAAGGAAACACTGATGGAAAGATGCACGTGTGTGTGGATTTGTTGGATGAAACAATACAAAGAATAAAAGCAAATGTCCGCCTCTCACACAACAACGATACAGACCTATGCCTCTACTACCTGACGGACTCACATCTGTTTAGGCTTGTCAATGTTGACTTTGCTGATCACGCTGATGGTGTATTTGCTTATCCCATCCTTACGCAACCAGGCAGGAACAAACAACATGTTTCTCGCAGGATCCTTACTTCTGGCCCAAGCTTCTTTGTTGACCAGTACCCATGTGGAGGGTCCAAGTGTAGTTTGTCTTACTATAGCAGTCAGCACGCATTTTCTGTGGCTCAGCATGATCACCTGGAGTTTCATCTGTTGCTTCCATATGTTCCGTGTATTTACCGCGAAGGCGGGAATAATAACATGCACTCCTTCTGCTCAAAGGAACAACTGTATAAAGAAAGCAGTCATTGGCGTAGTCGTTCCCTCTTCTATTGTAGCAATGGTTATGGTTAGTACGTACGTCACATCTGGAGGAGAGAGGATTGGGTATACAGACAGCAATCCCTGTTATCTGGAGTCCAGTTTGCTAGCTGTAATATCACTCGCGACACCACTTGCGGTTGTAACTATTGCCAACATATACTTCTTCGCTTCTACTGTTCAAGAAATACATAAAGTCAAGAAATTACAAACTCATTCAGACGTTAAAAAGAAGGAGACTCAAACTTTCATCATTTACATCAAATTATCGTCTCTGACAGGTGCATTTTGGGCCATTGCCATCATCTCCGAACACACCAACAATAACCCTTTAAGGTTCATCGCCATATTTCTCAACGGCCTTCAAGGTGTATTCCTGTTTCTTTCATTCGTTTGCACCAATCGGGTGACCAGATTGATCTGTCAGATTGTGAAGCCAGAAACATGTAGTCCGATAACAAGCATTTCAAGTAGTGCCGGGGAATCAACAGACAAAACAACAGAGAAATCTTCTGCATTCTGATATAACAAGGGATGCAGTGACTATAGTTTGATTATTTCGCCATTTAATTTACTTATTTGTTTCACAAGTAAGCTGTTTTATAGTCTAATATACTTTACACATAGAAGCCGCAAAGAATAAGTTAATCAATATATTGCCTACCATATTTAGCTGCATCACTTCATGGGCAGACTGCATAGTTATATATCATGTGCCGTGATTCAATGAATTATATCTACATTCGTCAGTCTAATCTATGTTTCAAACGGATTTCATATCATATAAAATACATCTATTTTACGACCAGCTTCACATAATTTTACGAAGAGACGATATTACATGAGTGAAATTTACTTATATTATGTTTATGTGCGCGCAAGCGTGCTGTGTGTATTATATCAAATTCACACATTCGATAACGTACTTTGGTTAGATGCCAGCTTATGGTTCAATTATCACAACTCACTCAATACCGGACAGTTATCATTGTTACCCACTGTTTGTTGCTATTTCTGTGCTGATCATTATGTGGGTTCTTTGAGAACAAAATCGGTATTACTTTAACCCACTCTAATCCACTGTTCTACTCCTGTAAAATAATTATTGCACTGGTTGGAAAGAGTTAACCGACACTAATTCTGCACATTTTTAGCCGACAGCCTAGAAGATGTCCCTCAACTGTAAGCACTACCTTCGTGTGTGTTCGTGTACAGTGCCTGAGACAAAGATGAGCTCGTCAAACTTACCCTCCAGCGGGACTCATTTGCACTATCCATCAGCAATATCCACCTGGAATAGTTCCTCACAGACACCAGAGTAACTGGCATGACGCGGTGGTCTTCGCGCCGTGCAAAAAGACAGGAAAGTCGTGTGCACCCGACAAAGATAGTCCACAATCTAACTTGAACAAGAGTACATCTGAACGAAACAATCACAAACTAACTTGAACAAGAGTACATCTGAATGAAACAATAGAAAATCAGCTGCATTCTGATACTAGAAGCAACCTATGTCAGGACAGTTTTAAATATATTTTAGTAATTTTAAGCTTGATTTGACTAATCTCTAAACAGTTTTTAAAATGTAGTAATAGTTCCAAATGAATATACTGTCATTTAAACTACTTGGATTCATATATGTTACATAGAGCCTATATCAAGATGTACACTATATACATTGAAACGAAGCGTCCCGCGGGATTGTGCTTTTGCATCAGTACTTTCTATATGAAACATGAAAACAAGAGCGGCTAAACAAATCACGCATATAGTAGACCTGGCCATTGACTGGTGCCCACGCAGAATATAAGGACTACAATGTTATCACAGAATCATCAGCATGGAGCTCGTGGAGAGAACTAACAAATCCCAGTGATAAAAGAGGTCAGAAACAGGCGCTGTCGCTAGATAGGGCACAATCACTGAGAACACTCGTTAATAAAATAACTAGACAGTGCACACCCACTGGAAAACACGTTAATAAAATAACTAGACAGTGCACATCCACTGGGAAAACACGTTAATGAAATAACTAGACAGTGCACACCCACTGGGAAAACACGTTAATAAAATAACTAGACAGTGCACACCCACTGGGAAAACACATTAATAAAATAACTAGACAGTGCACACCCACTGGGAAAACACGTTAATAAAATAACTAGACAGTGCACACCCACTGGGAAAACACGTTAATAAAATAACTAGACAGTGCACACCCACTGGGAAAACACGTTAATGAAATAACTAGACAGTGCACACCCACAAGGAAAACACGTTAATAAAATAACTAGACAGTGCACACCCACTGGGAAAACACGTTAATGAAATAACTAGACAGTGCACACCCTCTGGGAAAACACGTTAATAAAATAACTAGACAGTGCACACCCACTGGGAAAACACGTTAATAAAATAACTAGACAGTGCATACCCACTGGGAAAACACGTTAATAAAATAACTAGACAGTGCACACCCACTGGGAAAACACGTTAATAAAGTAACTAGACAGTGCACACGCACTGGGAAAACACGTTAATAAAATAACTAGACATGGCACACCCACTTGGAAAACACATTAATAAAATAACTAGACAGGGCAAACCCACTGGGAAAACACGTTAATGAAATAACTAGACAGTGCACACCCACTGGGAAAACACGTTAATAAAATAACTAGACAGGGCAAACCCACTGTATATGTATATATATATATATATATATCAATCAATCAATCATGTGCCATGCCGGAAAGCGTGGGCGGTCATGACTCGCCATTTCACTCGATCACCAGTGTCGTGGATCAGCTCAGTGTTCCTGTCTCGTCCATGCCATGTGGCCAAGCCATCCAGGTATTTTCCTCTCGGTCTTCCTCTTGGTCTGTTCCCTTCGATCTTGCCAGTTGTCACTAAGTTCTCCAATCCATTTCTTCTCATAACATGTCCAAAAAATTTTGACTGTCTACGTCCAATTTCTCTAATCAGTTTACGATGTTCATTTGTCTCCTGTAGTACTTGGTCATTGGTTTTTCTGTCTGTCCATGGTATTCTTTGCATTTTCCCCAGAAACCACATTTCTGCAGCCATTAGATGCTTTTCAGCTTGACTGCTCATTTTCCAAGTTTCACATCCATACAAAAGAACAGGCTCTATGTATCCCCTCAACACTCTTTTTCTCGTTTCAATTGACATCTTATTATTGGTCAGAATGTTTTTTCATCTTGCTAAAGGCTACTTTCGCCATGGCGATTCTTGTTCTAATCTCTTCAAGTCATCTCCCATCAGATATTATGACTGTTCCAAGATAATTGTACCGATTAACTTGTTGAAGAATATTTCTATTTACTTGTATATTACATTGTGGCACTTCTTCCTTCCTAGTGACGACCATAACCTGAGTCTTTTTACAATTTAATTCTAACCCCAGTTGCTCACTGTGTACAACAACCACATCTACTAATTGTTGCAGGTCCTGCGCATTGTCTGCAATTAATACTGTATCATCTGCATATCTAATGTTATTGATGTTTCGTCCTCCAATGCTGATTCCATTTATATCCTCTACATTTCTGAAAATATTTTCACTGTATAGGGAAAAAAGATCTGGAGACATCACACATCCCTGCCTAACACCTCTCTTAATTGGCTGATATTGTCCCACTTCATTATCAATCCTTATTGCAGCTTGTTGTTTCCAATATATGTTTTTTTTTATAAGTCTAATGTCTTTCCCATCAATTTGTAGATCTGCAAGCATATCCACCATGCTGACATGTCTAACTCTATCAAAAGCCTTTGTATTGTCAATAAAGCAAAGATGTATATCTTTGTTTACTTCTATAGCACGTTCAATAACTGTTCGCAGCATATACACAGCATTTACTGTACCCTTTCTTTCTACAAACCCGCATTGTTCTTCCCATATTTCAGGTTGTATCTTCTTCCTCACTCTTTGCATGATAATTCTTAGCAAAATCTTTGTGATGTGAATCATTATAGTAATTGTTCTATGTTGATCACATTCCAAGGTTCCTGATTTCTTTGGGATTGCAATAAATACAGAGTTACATAATTCAGGAGGTATATCTCCAGTATCATATAATGTGTTCAGCAGTCATGTCACTTGTTTTCCCGGGAGGAATGTGGAATCAACAAGCACATCTTCAAACTTATTATCTGTTGGGATTATTGACTGACTTCTGTCTACACTCCTCCCTTCTGTCTTCCCTTCCATATATCTATTTCTTTCACTCTCTCTGTTATTCCCTCAACACATACTCCGACAACAGTTCCTTTCAACGATAAATAAAAGATTTATTAATAAAAACTATGTCTGGTGTATGTATGGACTGTTTAAGCATAGTTGATAGTGTATTCTATTGTTAGTGCCAGAATGAACTCTGAATGTCTAGCAGCGGTGTCACATCTCGCCCACTCATTATGCAAAACCACAGGACAGCACATCAAACAGGAAAGATCTCACCCTGGATGATCCGTATGCTTGAGTCTGACGGTAAATCCGTTATGAAATGAAACAAAACTGTTCACCGCTGTATCACTGTACAGTAATAATAATCCGGTCAGTTTATGACTTCGCCCGAGTCTGTTTCATGAAAGTATTTATCCGACATTGAAAAACACCACATCACCACAGTTCAGCATATTGTCTATATGAGTAGCAATGTTTTTACTTGTCTATTGTCTATGCCTACAAGACGTAGGTATTTTTATTCTGCTTTGTTTTCTGCAAAACTTATATTCCTTTTTTCCTTATTACGTTAGTTATCTGGATCTTCTCTTTCAAAGTTCCTTTAAAAGTATAGTTTATTTCTTCTTTGATCCTGTCTAATTTATTACTTGGTTTATTGGGGTATTTGCTCTCCCCACAAATGAAATGCCTTTAGTTTTATCTTCAAAGCTTTTCCAGCACACACGAAGTGTGTGTCTATCTTCTCGTTATATCCGGATAGGAGTTGAACCTGTGAAAAGTATAACAGATCCAGTGATAAGTGTCTGCCACTTAATACTACTTATGCAAGTGTCCTTCTCCAGCCATAATGACAAGGCTTCCGAAGTAACCACCCACATAAGACATATGAATTCATCAAAGTCTAACTTATTCACTAATAGAAAGCAATGATAAACGCTATGCTTACACATCTATGGTCCTATGCTAAACTATTACTGTAAATTATTAATACCTTATATATGCACTTATCCTCCTGGAATCGAAATACACTAGCGAATAACACACTAATATCCCATCTTCTTTAAACCATTAGGGACGTGTATTTCTTTCCCCACTCAGAAGCATATCTCATTCAGCCCAGTTTGGAACACACACTAACTAGAAACCTCAGTTGCTACTATTTATAACAAGTGTCCAATCCTACGCTGATTGTTTGATCTACAATCAAATTTGCCGTATCCTTCCCCTCAAAAAGCGGTGAAATCACGTAGTGGTTAGTTGTTCGTTTCTCTTCGTTGTTACGCTGTTCTTCCGTTCATCGCTGGTCGCACTTCAAAGAAATCTATGCTTTGATCACCGTCTTTCTGTTCCCAGTTTTTCTGTCCGTTCGTTTTCCCGTCGGCCGATACGAGCGGCAGCCACTGACCTCAGCACGTACCTGTATCCTATTTTTCTATTCGGAGGTCAATGATCTTTACTTTATTCCTCCTCTCAGAATGAAGTACACAATTGTTAACCCTCCTCCTTCATTGCATTTTGATATGTAAGTTATCAAGGAATCACTAAACTGCAGTTTTTCCGTGACATAGGCCCCCTCTTAAGAGAGTTGACCGCGTCGACTCTTCATCCCTGTAGTTTTGATTCCTATGATCCTCCAACTTATTCCTCTTCCTCTGGAGTTGGATGTCTAGATAAGAAATCCTCTCCTACATTCTCCTTACCCGATATGTATTCCACTGTGAAATTGTCCTGTTGCAGCAACAACGTCCATCACATCCCCCGTGCGTTGAGCTTCTTTGAAGTAGCTATGAACATCACGTGTTGATGATATGATTGGATCCTCACATGGATCAACACCTCATCCAGTAGGCGACCTCATAGGCACCCTACCATACTACTCATGACTGAAACTAGTGTTGGCTCATCGCTCCTGTCCGTCCTGTCGACCTCCTTTCGACTTGCTTAAGCGACGGCTCACAATACAGACGGATTGTCCCATCCTGATTGTAACACTGCTTCCATGTCCTCTTGGTTTCCCCCGGCCTTGCCTCTGGGGTTGTTCCGCCTCGTCCGCGTTGGACCGAGTCGTCTTGCCCAAACCCCCTGGACTTGTGCTTCCAGGACCATCTTTGACGATATTGGATCTGGTCAGCCCCTCTTCGGTTGGAGTCCTGGGTATTTCTCGCCTTACCCGACGTTACCCACCCCTTCTGAACTTGGTTACCGGTGAAACTTTCACTCTTGTCCTTTCCCTGACGTGTGATTTCCCTCCTCCTTTCGTTGGGTACATCTGACCTATCACGTACTGTCCCATAGGCCCTCCTATGTTGTACTGGCGATCTCTGGTCTTCGTCTGGACTGGTAACCTTTGTCCCAATGGCTGGCATCACCATAAAGTGCGAAGTTTTGCTCCCGGATCTCTCCTCATATTTCCTAATGAGATGCCTAGGGAGATTTTTCTGCTCTTCTCCGATCCGGATTTTGTAGATGTTCTTGGACACCACCTTTTCCACAGGATAAGGTCCTTTCCATCCTACTTGGAGTATATTGGTCTCTGCTGGACCCCACACTTCCACTTTGTCTTCCACTTTAAGAGCATTGTTACTCGTAGTCCGCTTGTTGGGTGGTGCGTTCTGGCACTCCGAACAAGACTTCAACCACCGGCGTACATCTCCGGTCATTCCTGGCCAGCAATAATGGCCGGAAATTTGCTGCAAGGTCTCTCTGACACCCATATGTCGATTCTCTCCTATGATGTGTCCACTCTGAAGAATGTGAGGACGGTGGGTCTCTGGAACCACCCACTGCTCGTGGAGATTGTCTCCCCTCCCAGCTCTCCGATAGAGTAGTCGATTCTTCAGAAAGTACTGTCCCCGTTCTGGTGGCTCAGCACTTCTTTGCAGCTTCCTGTAGCAAGGACGCAACGTAGTATCCTTCCTCTGGGCAGGATGCAATTCTCCTATCCCTGAGTTGTCGCATAGTGTCTCCGCCTCTTTTTCCTTCCCTTGAGATCCACTGACGACTGTTCCCTTGTGGGCTGGCTGTTTGGGAATCCCCAAAAAGACATATTTCGTGCCAATGATCATGGGAAATGAGTCAGATAATACAGCAGCTAGAATAATGCCCGTGACGTACCTGGATTTAATCTCCACCTTGGCGATTGGCAGCGTCATGGTAACAGCACTCCTCATTGCCGGCTGTATTTCTATGGTCTCCCCTGTAAGTTGGTCTGGGCTTACCAAGCTTGCGTCTATCACAGCTTCCCCATCCAAATCGGTATCGTAGAGACAAACAACCTGCTGGCCATTGACTTCAATCAGTTCGACCACAGGTGGTCTCTCCTGGTCCGGAGTGTCTTCCATCTCCTTGACCGTTTCCTTGCCTTCCTCTTTTGATTTCTCGAGGTTGGTTATGCAATTGGCGTCTTCTGCCTTACATCTGCAGTCCACAGTATTATGTATTTTCGACCGGCAGTGTGTGCACCATATTCCCTTACTAGGTTTTCGTGTGTCCTTTTTGTTCCTAGCTCCTTCGCCGACCTCAGCCTTGTCTGTGATCACCGTCGTAGGAATCACTTTGCATGCTGCGAAGTAAGAACTTTTAGGTTTCGATCTGCAGTCCTTCGTGTTATGAGAGGGCACCTTGCAGAATGAACACCACTTCTCGGACCACGGTCGTTTCGCTGAAGAATTCGAGGTGTTATGGTTTCCTTCCTTCACCTTCTCTGAACTCTCCGTTGACGCCTTTATATAAGGTTCCACTTTTTCTCCTTCCCAGTTTTTAGGTTTCTTTTTTCTCTTGTTTCTCCTGACCTTGGGTTTGTGTACTTAGTTCTTTAGCTTCCCCATGGACTTCTATGAATATTACCGCCAGCTTATTCACAACATCCAGCCGTTCCGCCCCTTGTTCTCCTAAAAATGTCTTCAGTGGTTCCGACATTTCCTGTCGCATTTGATCGACCACCATCATTTCTTCCAGACTTTCATAATCCCTCTTGAATTCTGCCAAGTAGATCCATTTCTGAAGATAGGATTTCAGCCTCAGACAGTAGGCGGCGAATAGCTCTCCCGGCTCTCGTCTAGACGATCTAAACTTTTTCCGATACGTTTGTGCGGTGATGTCAAAATGCTTCATCAAAGCGGCTTTTAATTCCTCGTAATTATTTTCCTGTCCTGGTGGTAAGCGTGTGTACACCTCGAACCCCGAACCTATTAATCCCTGGGATAATTTAAGCGCCCATCTGCTCCTATCCAGCCCCATAGCGACTGACATTGCTTCAAAGCGAGAAGCGTACTGGTCAAAGCGTTCCTTAGACTGATCATAGACAGCTAAGGGAAACTTCATGGCCTGGTACCCATGTTCAATCATGTGGGTTGCACCAGGTGAAGAAGAACTTCCTTCCACTCCATCTATTTCTCCCTTAGTTTGTTTCTTGAGTTCTAACTCTTTCATGCGGTATTCATGTTCTCTGATCTTTGTGGCTTTTTCTGCATCCAACTGGGCCTTTCGATCTTCCCTCTCTGCTTCCAACTGGGCCTTACGATCTTCCCTTTCCGCCTGGCGAAATTCTCGCTACCTTTCCTGTATGTAATCAGTTAGCTCCGAACCAGATAACCCAATTTCCTCTCCGTTTGCCCTCAGTTCAGCGGTAGTTATTTTGAGAGTGGCCATAGTTAAAGCAGGTAGGTCAGCAAGTTGAGTAAAGACACCTCAAGGCAGTATAGAAGTACTCACTATAACCAGATAATCTATTATAACCTATATCAATTATCTATGTCATTAAATATGATTAATCTACAACACCACACAGTACATCACAACCACTCTCTCATCCACAAGAGGAGATATAGGATAAAGACTTATGTAGACGTGTGACCGTGTGACTAGGTATGTAATGTGTCTTACCACCTATCCACATTCACCCTGTCTGGAACTTTCTCACTGTAAAGTCACCAGCGTTAATGAAATGTTTCCACCATAAATGTAATGGCACCATATATCCAATGGACGTCCTTCCATTAAAAGTCATCAATGTATACTTATATTTATTCCAATCAGTACGTCCCAACAAGCAGGTACTCCGCTATGCCTGTGCCAATATGCAGGTACCCCTCTATGCATATGCCCTGTTATGCCTCCAGGTCATATGGGTATTATGTTGTACCCCGCTCGCTCCACCAATTATGTCACTTGTTTTCCCGGGAGGAATGTGGAATCAACAAGCACATCTTCAAACTTATTATCTGTTGGGATTATTGACTGACTTCTGTCTACACTCCTCCCTTCTGTCTTCCCTTCCATATATCTATTTCTTTCACTCTCTTTGTTATTCCCTCAACACATACTCCGACAACAGTTCTTTTCAACGATAAATAAAAGATTTATTAATAATAACTATGTTTGGTGTATGTATGGACTGTGTAAGCGTAGTTGATCGTGTATTCTATTGTTAGTGCCAGAATGAACTCTGAATGTCTAGCAGCGGTGTCACATCTCGCCCACTCATTATGCAAAACCACAGGACAGCACATCAAACAGGAAAGATCTCACCCTGGATGATCCGTATGCTTGAGTCTGACGGTAAATCCGTTATGAAATGAAACAAAACTGTTCACCGCTATATCACTGTACAGTAATAATAATCCGGTCAGTTTATGACTTCGCCCGAGTCTGTTTCATGAAAGTATTTATCCGACATTGAAAAACACCACCTCACCACAGTTCAGCATATTGTCTATATGAGTAGCAATGTTTTTACTTGTCTATTGTCTATGCCTACAAGACGTAGGTATTTTTATTCTGCTTTGTTTTCTGCAAACTTATATTCCTTTTTTCCTTATTACGTTAGTTATCTGGATCTTCTCTTTCAAAGTTCCTTTAAAAGTATAGTTTATTTCTTCTTTGATCCTGGCTAATTTATTACTTGGTTTATTGGGGTATTTGCTCTCCCCACAAATGAAATGCCTTTAGTTTTATCTTCAAAGCTTTTCCAGCACACACGAAGTATGTGTCTATCTTCTCGTTATATCCGGATAGGAGTTGAACCTGTGAAAAGTATAACAGATCCAGTGATAAGTGTCTGCCACTTAATACTACTTATGCAAGTGTCCTTCTCCAGCCATAATGACAAGGCTTCCGAAGTAACCACCCACATAAGACATATGAATTCATCAAAGTCTAACTTATTCACTAATAGAAAGCAATGATAAACGCTATGCTTTCACATCTATGGTCCTATGCTAAACTATTACTGTAAAGTATTAATACCTTATATATGCACTTATCCTCCTGGAATCGAAATACACTAGCGAATAACACACTAATATCCCATCTTCTTTAAACCATTAGGGACGTGTATTTCTTTCCCCACTCAGGAGCATATCTCATTCAGCCCAGTTTGGAACACACACTAACTAGAAACCTCAGTTGCTACTATTTATAACAAGTGTCCAATCCTACGCTGATTGTTTGATCTACAATCAAATTTGCCGTATCCTTCCCCTCAAAAAGCGGTGAAATCACGTAGTGGTTAGTTGTTCGTTTCTCTTCGTTGTTACGCTGTTCTTCCGTTCATCGCTGGTCGCACTTCAAAGAAATCTATGCTTTGATCACCGTCTTTCTGTTCCCAGTTTTTCTGTCCGTTCGTTTTCCCGTCGGCCGATACGAGCGGCAGCCACTGACCTCAGCACGTACCTGTATCCTATTTTTCTATTCGGAGGTCAATGATCTTTACTTTATTCCTCCTCTCAGAATGAAGTACACAATTGTTAACCCTCCTCCTTCATTGCATTTTGATATGTAAGCTATCAAGGAATCACTAAACTGCAGTTTTTCCGTGACAAGTCTGGTGACTTGCTCTAGTCCAAATTCGTCTAAAGCTTTAATCATTTCTGTTGTGATGTTATCTGCACCGGGGGCCTTGCCAGCTTTCATATGCTTAAGAGCATTTCGAACCTCCATCTCTAAAATTGGCGGTTCTTCATTATTAAATCTAATATCATACTGTTCGTCTCTGTTATCATCATAAAGGTGTTTCACATAATCTGTCCATACATGTAGAATCTGGTCTTTTACTATTATGATTTTGCAATCTTCAGTTTTTAGACACCCTGTTGATGTACTTGTTCTTTTATTAGTAAGTTCCTGAATTCTTTTGTGCACTAATTTGGTATTTTGACTGTTGTGTTGGTTTTCAATTTCTAAGCACTTTTCCTCAAGCCATGTTTCTTTTGCCTCCTTACATAATATTCTGACTTGTCTGTGAATTTCTTCATATTTGACAGAATTATTTTTGTTGAGTCTTCTTGTTTCCATGAGGTGTAAAATTTCTTCAGTCATCCATTTCTTACGACCCACCTTCTTTAATTTTGGAATAGTTGTTTCTGCAGCCACATTGATTGAATTCTTCAACGTTTCCCATTGATCATCCACATCCTGGAATAGGATCTCTAGATCAGACAAAATTTCAAATCTGTTCTGTACTTCTATGTTGAATTTGTTTTGTATTTCCTTGTCATTACTCAGTGTACACAAATCATATTTAGTGTTTCCTGTTGTATACTTGACTTTCTTCAACTTTATCCTCAATGTTCCTGTGAGTAATCTGTGGTCACTATAACAATCAGCACTGGGAACTGTTTTTGCTACTGTTAGAGCGTTTCTAAATCTTCTGCTAATCAGAATGTACTCAATCTGGTTCTAATCCTGCTATCAGGACTCCTCCATGTCCATAATCTTCTAGGATGTTGCTTGAACCAGGTGTTTCCTACAATCATTTACTGTTCTTTTGCCCACTCTACGAGTCTGTATCCTCTTTCATTTCTCTCTCCTAAACCATAGTTTCCTACTGTGTATCTAGCGCCTTGATTTCCTACTTTTGCATTGAAGTCCCCTATTATGATGTTTATTTCTGAATTTTTACATTTCTTTAAGGCAGACTCTATGTCATTATAAAATTCTTCTACACTATCTTCACTGGATTCTCCTATTGGGGCATATACTTGAATAATATTTATGCTAAAAGGTCTGCCACTTAATTTAACTAGTAGAACTCTGTCCGACACGGCCCAATATCCTTGAACAGATTTTGCTGTTTTCCGGTCCAAAATAATTGCCACTCCTCTATGACGATCTTCACCTCCAGAATAAATAATCTTGAAATCTTCTCCTATCTTGATGCCTGCTCATGACCATCTCGTTTCGCAAATACATAAAATATTAATTGTTTCCCTTTCAATTTCTTGTTTTATGTTCTCTAATTTTCCGTCCTCGTTTAACGTCCTAACGTTCCAAGTTGCTAATTTTAACGTCTCTGTCCTTGTCTTGCGATCATCAGTCTTTAAGCGAATCATGATATACTAGGCACTTTTAAAGAGGTAGTTTGCCGTTTCTTTCCTCTATGGCAGTGACCTTACTGATCGGAGACCGCAGCCATTGACTCAAGAAGAGTTCCTCTGCCTGCCGTCGTGAAGCTCGAGGCCATGACCCACAAATATCTGTCGGCTGCCCTCAAAATTTCATCCACCACCTGCCTTCCATGGCTTCTTTTGAAAACTTCCAATAAAAGGAACACAAAATAACATCACATAATCCACAGGAAAACACTATTCACAGGAAATCCATAGGAAATCACAAGAAATCCAAAGGATAACACTAAATAGCGTCCCTCCGAAAAATAACGCTTCATTTTGTCGCCATTGTACCGGAAGCATATATATATATATTCAGAATGCTCTTAACCATATGAAAACTGGCAAGACCCCGGGTACATATAATATCACAATAGAAATGATCAATGACTTAGAATAATATGGAATAGACCAAGTCACCAGACAGCTGAACGCAATATATGATACTGGAAATATACCTCCCGAATTATGTAATTATATATTTATTGCAATCCCGAAGACATCAGGAGCCAACGAATGTGATCAACATCGAACAGTTAGTATAATGAGCCACATCACGAAGATTTTGCTGAGAATTATCATGCAAAGAGTTAGGAAGAAAATACAACCCGAAATAGGAGAAGAACAATGTGGTTTTGTATAAGCCAAGGGTACAGTAAATGCTAAGCTATTTTAAAAAAAAAAACTTGTTAAGGTGGTTAAAGGTGAAAAATGGGCAGAGGTATGTCAAAGAGTAAAAGAGCACAGACAAGTCACTGAAATTGGTCTGAAGACTACATAAAAGCATGAGTGGGGTTGTCAAGAATAAGAGCATTTCTGACTTCCAAGGTGCTGACCTCATCTGGCAGAGGACTGGCAAGAACAAGGGCAAAGCCCTCTTTGAACGCTATCTAGAGCAGAGCAACCAGACAGACATGAGAGGCCGAAATCTTGCCAAGGAGGTCCTATCAGGCAGGTGTAAGGCCCAGAACATTTCGGAGGAAGACACAGTGACAGTGAAAGAAATCAAGGTTGTGCTTAATCGATCAAAAAACAGCGCTCCAGGGCCAGATGGCATAAGATACAACGACATCAATAGGTGTACCGACAACGAGCTAGAGAAACTAGCAGACATGTACAACAACAGTATAGAGAGATCTAGCATCAAGGAGCAGTGGTTACACACCTATCTGACTCCTTTACCGAACCCTGGCAAAGACCACACACAAATTCAGGAATATCGAGTAATCACCATGCAGAATACAATAGGCAAGCTGCTGGAGAAGTTAATTGCCAGAACGAACGAACGAACCCTTATTTTAAAAGGGTAACAAATTGGGCACGCAGGCCCGTCTTACATTCAGCCCTTTCAATCACTCATCTTTCATTTATCAAATGTGCATGTTACATTAACATAGGGGGAAAAAAACAATGTCAAATGGATTTTGTAAGCATAAACAATGCATATTACGCATGGTACAATCGCATGAGAAAAAAAAAAAAAAACATTATCTAATGAAAGTTGTAAACATAAACAGTGCATATTGCAATGTTGTGAGACACATCCCCCATCCACCCTCATATCGCGCAGCCACCAAAACATCCCCCACCCACCAAAGCTCCCCCACTCACCCACACATACCTCCACGCACTCACACAGAAACAGGCAAACAGATATGCAGATGATACAGTCTTGACTGCAGACAATGAACAGGACCAGCAACATTTAGTAAATGCTGTTGTTGCACAAGTGAGCAACTAGGGTTAGAACTGAATAGTAAGAAGACACAGATTATGGTCGTCACTGGGAAGAAGGAAATACCACAATGTGATATACAAGTAAATGGGCAAGTTAATCGGTACAGTTATCTTAAAGTCGCTTAAAAGTCGACAGGATCGACTTCATTGCACCGGGTGTTTATCCCATATGGCTGTCTCTTTCCGCAGCTTGGAAAGCGTCGCAGAAAGCACGAACTCCATAGTTCCAGCGACGACACTGTTATCTCGGAACAGTCATAACATCTGATAGGATATGCCGTGAAGTATTTTAGACCAAGAACTGCCATTCCGAACGTAGCCTTTTGCAAGATGAAAAACATACTGACCAATAAAAAAAAAAATATCAATTGAAACGAGAAAAAGAGTGTTGAGGTGCTACATAGAACCTGTACTTTTATATGGATGTGAAGCGAGGACAATGAGCAGTCAAGCTGAAAAACATCTGATGGCTGTAGAAATGTGGTTTATGAGGAAAATGCAAAGAAAACCATTGACAGACAGAAAAACTAATGAACAAAGTCCTTCGAGAAACAAATGAAGATCGTAAACTGATTAGAGTCATTAGACGTAGACAGTCAAAATTTTGAGGAGTGGCTGGCCGAGTGGCTAGAACGCCGGATTCTCCTTCGGGAGACGGGTTTGAATCCTCAGTAAGGTGTGGGAATTTTTTTTCTGTCGGTCGCAAAAAGAAAGTCCTAACCTGTAAAGTTCGTGGCGACTGCACTAGCCAGGCGGCCTTAATTCCTCAGGCTCGAAGACCCCCCCCCCCCCCCCCGCCCTTTCCCGCCATACACCATAAGGTACTATATTGGCAGTAAATGACAGTTCTGACAGTCACATTCTTTGGGCATGTCATGAGAAGAAATGACTTGAAGAACTTGGTGACAACTGGCAAGATCGAAGGGAAGAGACCAAGGCGATGGCCGAAAATTAAATACCTGGATGGCTTGGCCACATGGCATGATCGAGACAGGAACACGGAGCTAATCCACGACTCTGGTGATCGAGTGAGATGGCAAAACATGACCGCCCACGCTTATCGGCATGGCACATGATGGATGGATATATATATATATATATATATATATATATATATATATATATATATATATATATATATATATATATATATATATATATATATATATATATATATATATATCACGAGCATAATCTGCAGTAGCGGCTCTGTAGAGACGGAGTTACGGCATACGTTTGTTTGTTTTTGTGTTTAACCTGTGTTTGTGAATCTTGTTTCCATAACTAAAGTCGCAATGCCACACAGCCTCTGCTGCTTCGACTTGTTTGTTTAACGCCAACCTCGGTCACGTGACTGTATTTTCTCATGAGCAACCATCATCATTCACAAGACGCCTCTGAGATGGTACCACCAAGAATAGTTCCACGACGGAGACAAAACAGGATACGGAGGCACAATTAGGGATAGATTAATCAAATGAGAAGAACATGTTACAAAACGCGGGAAACAACGCACTATAGGATGTTCTATTTAAACAAAATTATTCAGTCTGCTTGTACACAGTCTATGCAAACAAAGTTATTCACACTGCTTGTAAACACACTATTTAAAACACATGTTTTTCATACTTTCCATCCACAGTCTATTTAAACAAAATTATTCAAATTGCTTGCTGTACACTATGTAACTTCTCGCAGAAGGTAAACTGAATTTGTTATTAAAGTAATTCTTCACATTGTTACCATTTTAGAGACCTTATATTTCCTATGCACAATATATCATTAATCAACAGCTTGTATGCTTGCTTGCTTGCTTGTGTTCGTTGGCCTGAGCTCCAACGCGAAGTCCTGTATGTCGGATGAAGACCTCCTGTTGTCCAACATCAGTGTGATGTCATACAGGACCTGAGGTTTGCGTGAGTATCCGTTGTCCCATGTCTGGCTTATTGGTGTGCAGCCTGGTGGTTCCTCGCCGTACAGGCAGACACTCTCCGACTTCGGAGGAATCGGCGATCCTACTGACTTTAGCCAGGACCCCGACGGGACCTGTTGCCCAGGACGCCCGACGAGGACGCGTCAATAGGTCTTGGCCAGTATATAACCCGGCCATGGTGCCTTGGAAACACCTCTGCGTCCCAACAGCTTGTATGAAAGCTATAATCACACTATCAAAGGCTTAAGGATACAATCAGTGGTTATAAGCTTGTGACGCGATATATTCGTATGGTGAAGCATATTGTCCGTTTCGACGATGATTATAGGATAAACAAGACAGGGCCAACGATGACAAGCGGCTCGGCTGCAGCATTTAGTGGCCGTGAAATTACGTACTACACGGATAGTGCTCCCGAGTGTTCTGCAGTAGGACATCGCAGCGGCTCGGCTGCAGCATTTAGTGGCCGTGAAATTACGTACTACACGGATAGTGCTCCCGAGTGTTCTGCAGTAGGACATCGCAGGACTTGATGTTTCCACGAGTAGACTTTGATCGATTCTACAGAATTGGCTGGTCATGTATGACTCCTGCGATCTAACGTAATATCTGTCAACTCACAAACAGTCCTTTGTTCTGGAGTCTGTCTGCTTAACTTCCTGTCAACTTTTCACAACGCTAGGATATTTGTGGAAATAACAGAAATTAATTACTATAGTATGTCCAGAAATGAATGCCGTCATTCACGATCAATTATTTTGAAAACTGTCTGTTGCATCGTTATGAAATTTTTCCTTCCGCCGCATATTTACCCCCAACCAAGGAATATGTCTTTGATAGGTCCACAAGCAAATTAAATCATCGAAGGCGGCGACATTTCTTTGATGTTTTGGGGAAAATGTAGTGAATTTACGCTAACAAACTAGTCTTACAGTAAACCACGTTATTTCCGGTAAGACACAAGTACAAGGCGTAGCCAGATTCGTATGGGAGTGGGTGCAATAAAAAAAAGTAGCTTAAAAGTCGACAGGGTCGACTGCATTGCACCGGGTTTTTATCACATATGGCTCAGTCTCTTTCCGCAGGGCGGAAAGCGTCGCACAAAGCACGAACTCCGTAGCTCCAGCGTCTCCGAAAAAATGTACTCGTGAAATGAAGGAATCGAACATAAACCTTCGGAGCCCGAGTCAGACGGCTTGACCACTTCACCACGGAGAATCCCGAGAGGGGTGCAATGTGTAATATTAGTAAAGACAGAGAATTTACAGAGGCATGGGGTAAATAATGTTTACAATGTCAGGAAAGTAGAAGGAATATATTTCTTACCTTATTTTTCATTTCTTTCTTGTTTCTTCAGCTGCTGGTTAATAATTGTACACAATTATTCATGTTACTAGGATGCATTTAGCTTTTTATATTGAGTTCGTGAAAGCTTCCAAATAGCTATGCGTTAATGTGCGTATGGAGTGACCAGAAATGATACCGCAATTTAGTCATCATGTGTCCAATTTTAAGGATCTGTTCAGCTGTCTGTGTAGTTTGTTCACATGTACACATGGGTGACAGACCCGCTTTGAGTCTTCGTGAAATATTGTCTACTCTGCTGTTTACTGTTCAGAGACGGAACATGATTACCTGTTTTGCACTATGAAAATAGTTGTCAGTGTCTCTGTAGGCACTATGAAAATAGTTGTCAGTGTCTCTGTAGTGGGTTTTCTTCTTAACGACCAAGATCTTGGTCCTCTTTTCATTGTAGTTTATAGATTGATTCGAATGCACGTGTGTTGTCCCCTAATTTGACAACGTGTTTGCTCTCACGTTTCTTGATATGCCACAATATGTCAGTCTCCACAGCAATATTACTCTTCTTTTGGTATCGGCCGAATGTAAGACGGGCCTGCGTGCCTAATTTGTTACCCTTTTAAAATAAAGTTTGTTCGTTCGTTCGTTCGTTCGTTCGTATTCAATGCGCTTAGTGTGTTTGTGTTTGTTTTTTATTTTTTTCAATACCAGATGTTTGTCACCGCTGAGGGCTTGCGGAATTGAAAATTCATCACTGTCAAATACAAACTGTTGCCATTTACACTGTGCTGATGCTGTAATGTTTAGGGCCTGCAATTCGTCTGAATGGTTGGAGCAAAATATCCCAGTAAGCGTGCACGCGGATTAAGGTCTGTGATCTGCTCAGACTTTAATCTGTGTCGGACGATCCCAGTAGGTGGATGACTGCTCTCGGTTGCATAAAATTAAATCCATCCTTTCTCCAATAGTCCTCTTCCTCTTTCAACACATGGTCCTCACATTTTCCCAGTAACTTTTATCAATATTTAATAGCGCGGACTGGATTAGTATCTTGACGTCAGACAATTTGAATATAGTATTGTCAGCTGCCACCTGTCCTTTAATTTTAGCCCACACAAGTTCTATAGGGTTAAAATGAGAGTGGTACGGCGGAAGTTTCAAGCAACAATGATGATGCTCTTCTATCAACTTGTCAATTTGATATTTCTTGCTTTTTTGGCGTCTGTTTTACAAGGTACAACAACATTGATATAATGCATTGTCCATAATTGGACATGACGGTCTATCTAGGGATGGAAGCACAGTATTCTCGAGCCAATCTCTAAATACATTACCATTCATCTTATTATGATAATCCCTATTGTCTGTATGCTTTGATACGAACACGAGCCCAGCATTATGTTGTAAGCCATTATGCGTATTACCAGCATGGGCTATGACCAAAAGCTGTCCTATACTACTGGGCACATATCGCTTTATCTGTCCATCCACTGATTGCCATTCCTTATCACTTGTGTGGTGCGCATTGATCCACATTTCATCCAAATACACCATGCCATAATTTTCTTTGCGCATTTCCCTTATTTCACGTAGGTATCTGCTTCTCATGGCTACTAAATGCTGTTGCTCGCAAAGAATATTTCTACCTCCCTTGTACTTTCTAAAAGTGAAGATAATGTCCTTATAATTTGCCACAAAGTTGTTTTGGATAGCTCTATGTTATTGTTCTTTCTCAACCAAACCTTAAGTTTTCTTACAGTCACTGTTTCTTTGGCATCCAGCATTTTTATAATCCTGGATAATCCTGGATATAAAATCCAAAATTTTTATAATTTTAGGAGTCTCCGTGGCGAAGTGGTCAAGCCTTTTGACTCTGGCTCGAAAGGTTGTGGGTTCGATTCCGGGCCCCATCCTTCGGTTCACGAGGTAAATTTTTCGGAGACGTCTGTGGGTCGTCGCTAGAGCTGCGGGGTTCGTGCTTTGTGTGATACTTACCGCGCTGCGGAAAGAGACCAAGCCATATGGGATAGAACCCGGTGCAATGAAGTCGACCCTGTCGACTTTTAAGCGACTTTTTAAAGCATTTTTATAATAGCTCGCCTTATGACATCTTTGGTTATTGCGTGGTGGTTTAATTCCAGATTCTTGCACCCATCGACGAAATGACCGTTTACTCAAACCCAATGCATGCACTGTTCTTTTTCGGAATATGTAATAGTATAAAACAGCTTCCTGCAATCAGCTTCTATACAAAAAATATGTGTACAACTTCATAGCGATGCTTTGAAGTGTATACACAATTTCGCATTCAATCCCATTGAAAAATATTCACACATTTCAATGTTAGCGATAAGTGGTAAGATGTAAATAATAATAATAATAATAATAATAATAATAATAATAATAATAATAATAATAATAATAATAATAATCAGGTTTCATGAAATAACCCACAGTTTGACGACATCTCTGAACAGTCCCAGTTTAAACTGCGCGGGGTTCTTGTCATAAGGCCAATCCCGTGAAAAACGTAAAATATTCAACATTGAACGCTGATTGTCTGGCTACGCTATAATACATTTAAAATTATGAACTTCATCTCTGACTCGTAAATTATATACCGCATATAAACAAACTTTGAAATCCTCTGTAAAATCTCCAGAACAAAATTTGTTTTGTTGGGTGGACATAATGATACGGTTATATGCTAAATCTCATCATTTTCCTTCAGTTGGTTACTGAGATATGGAATTGTATATTGGGGCAGACAAAAATAAACACACTATAGTGCCAAACCTTGAGCTTTGTGTGAATATTGAGCTCTGCCGATGGGTCAGTGCTGTTATGTGAGTCGGAAAACTGGAGAAGAGTGGAAGACTTATCGATAAAATACAAACATTTATTTATCGCTGCCTGTACAGGGGGGGGGGGGGGGGAACTGGGGTTGTTTCGTAAACTCATTGGAGCGGAACATTGGGAGACGACAGGACGGATTCCGGGGAGGGTGTGTGAGGTTGGCTGGACAGGTCACACATTGTGAGGATATGCTGATTATATTTATAGAGGGTCCATCGTTTGGGGGAACAGGGCAAACGAAGTAGGGCTATATGTGAGGACACATAGGCAGAAGAGTTTGATACAGATATGAGTTTCATGGGGAGGACATTGGGGGAACTGCAGGGAGTGGCACAAGATAGGATGGCCTGACTTGAGTCAGTTGAGTGCCAGTCTTTGAATGTGAGATAAAGAGCAGAAGAAGAAGACACATGTCTGGATTACTAATCTATATCTATAAAACAAAGTGTATGTATGTAAATATGTAAATATGTATGTCCTTTATTTGTTCGCGAACGGCCCATCCGATTGAGATGAAATTTTCTACACACCTTCCTTTCATTCCAGAGCTGTCAACTGTCATAGTTTTTTTTTTCTTTTTCTTCCTCCTCCCTCCTCCCCTCCCAAAATACGTACGTAAATATATGATGATGATGATGAAAGAATCCCCGAACCAAAACGCTAGGAAAAGGGAAGAAAATGACGTGACTACACAGAATCGTCACACGGCAATCATCATCATCAAGTGCCGTGCCGGCTGGCGTAGGCGTTCATGGCTCTCCGTAGATCTCAGTCTTTGGTTTTTTGGATCAACTCTGCTGCTGATATTCCTCCATGCCACGGCAATATCAATAACAATTCATCTTTTTATGTGTAAGGAAGTTATCTACAGTCGTGTAGAAGGGAAGAACTAGACGAGTATGAATTCGGAATGGCGAACTCTCTCCTCCTCTCTTCTCCTCCCTCCTCCTCCCTCTACCTCCTCCCTCCACCTCCTCCCTCCACCCTCCTCCTCTTCTTCCTCCCTCTCATCCCTCTCCCGACTCCCTCCTCCTTCTCCCTCTTTCTTCTCCCTCTTCCTCTCCCCTCCTCCTCCCTCCTACTCCCTCCGCCTCCTCCCCCTCCTCCCTCATCTTCCCTTCTCCTCCCTCTCCCTCCTTATCCCTCCTCCTCCTCCTGCCTCCCTCCTCCTCCTCCTGCCTCCTTCTCCCTCATCATCCTCACTCCTCCTTCTCCCTTCTTCTCCCTCTTCCCTCTTCCTCCTCCTCCTACCTCCTCCCTCCTCCTCCCTCTACCTCCTCCTCCTCCCTCCACCCTCCTCCTCCCTTCTCCTCCTCTTCCTCCTCCCTTTCCCTCCTCCTCCTCCCTCTATCTCCTCCCCCCCTACCTCTTTCCTCCTCCCTCCTCCTCCTCTTCCACCTCCCTTTCCTTCCTCCCCTCCTCATTCTCCCTCCTTCCTCTCCCTCCTTCCTCCTCCTCCTTCCTTCTCCCTCTGCCTCCTCCCTCCCTCCTATCCCCTCCTCCTCCCTCCTCCCTCCTTCTCCTCCTCCCGCCGTCTCCTCCTTCCTCCTCCTCCCTCCCTCCTTCCTCCTCCTCCCTCTTTCCTCCCTCTCCCTCCTCCATCCTCCCTCCTTCTTCCTCCTCCTTCCTTCTCCTCCCTCCTCCCCCCCTTCCCTCCTCCTCCTACCTCCCTCCTCCTCTCCTCCTCCTCCTTTTCCTCCCTCCTCCTCCCTCTACATCCTCCCTCCTCCTCTCCACTCTTCCTCCTACCCTGCTCCTGCTCCTGCCCTCCTCCTCTCCTCTTCCTCCTCCTCCTCTCCTCTTCCTCATCCCTGCCCTCCTCCTCCTCCTCCCCTCCTCCCTCCTCCCCTCCTCCTTCCTCCTCCTCCCTCTCCTCCTCCTCCTCCTCCCTCTACCTTCTCTCTCCTCCTCCCTCTTCCTCCTCCTCATCCCTCCTCCTCCCTTCTCCTCCTCCCTCCTCCTCCTCCTCCCTCTACCTCCTCCTCCCTTCACATTCCTCCTCCTCCCTCTTCCTCCTCCTCCCTCCTCCTCCTCATCCCTCCTTCTCCCTCCTCCTCCTTCTTCCTCCCTGCTCCTCCTCCTCCCTCCTCCCCTCCTCCTTCCTCCTCCTCCCTCTCCTCCTCCTCACTCCTCCTCCTCCCTCCTCCTCCCTCTACCTCCTCCCTCCTCCTCCCTTCACATTCCTCCTCCTCCCTCTTCCTCCTCCCTCCTCCTCCTCCCTCCTCCTCCTCTCTCCTCCTCCCTCCTCCTCATCACTCCTCCTCCATCCTCCTCCTCCTCCCTCATCCCCCTCCTCCCTCTCCGCCTCCTCCCTCCTCCTTCTCCCTCTACCTCCTCTCCTCCCTCCTCCTCCCTCTACCTCCTCCCTCCTCCTCCCTTCACATTCCTCCTCCTCCCTCTTCCTCCCTCCTCCTCCTCTCTCCGCCTCCCTCCTCCTCCTCCCTCTACCTCCTCCCTCCTCCCTCCTCCTCCCTTCACATTCCTCCTCCTCCCTCCTCCTCTTCCCCTCCTCCCCCTCCTCCTCCTTCTCCCTCCTCATTCTCCCTCTTCCTCCTCCCTCTTCCTTCTCCCTCCGCCTCCTCCATCCTCCTACTCTCTCCTCCTCCTCCCTCTCCTCCTCCTGCTCCCTTCTCCTCCTGCGTTCTCCTCCTCCCTCCTTCTCCCTCCTCCTCCCTCTTCCTCCTCCCTCCTCCTCGCCTCCTCCTCCACACTACTCCTCCCTCCTCCTCCTAATCCCTCCTCCTCCCTCCTATTCCTCCCTACTCCTCCTGTCTCCTCCCTCCTCCTCCCTCCTCTTCCCTCCTCCACCTCCCTCTTCCTCCTCCCTCCTCCATTTACCCAAGACAGACAGACAGTCAGACAGATAGTCGGGAACGGGATTTTATATGACTACTTATATAATTTAAATGAGATGCTCTCCACCATGGGCTGGGCCGGGTCAGACAGACAGACAGACAGATAGATAGACAGACAGACAGACAGACAGACAGACAGACAGACAGACAGACAGACAGACAGACAGACAGACAGACAGACAGTCGGGAACGGGAACTTATATGACTACTTATATGAATTAAATGAGATTCTCCCCACCAGGAGTTGGGCGATGCCGGGCCGGGTCAGACAGACAGACAGATAGATAGTCGGAACGGGAACTTATATGACTACTTATATGAATTAAATGAGATTCTCCCCATCAGGTTCTGGGAGAAGACGGGCCGGGTCAGACAGACAGACAGACAGATAGACAGACAGACAGACAGACAGATAGTCGGTAACGGGAACGAGAACTTATATGACTACTTATATGAATTAAATGAGATGCTCCCCACCAGGGTCTGGGCGAAGCCGGGCCGGGTCAGCTAGTAATTACATAAATGTTGTAAATAGCAACTTCAAATATCGAATGATGTAGTTTTTATTACATTTTATCACGTTCACTATACAGTTACGTAGTGCACGCTTTACCGCTATAGTTCATGCAGCCCAGCGTTAAGCCTTACCTATGCTGCCTCATGAGGTGTATTCTTGCTGCTCTAACCTCTGTTAAAATGACTTCATGGTTTGCTATAGCACTAACAAATATCCTTGAACTGAATGGTATATCGAAGATCAAACTTCGTATATTTCTTATTGTTTTCCTCTGCGATCAACGTTTGCAATGAGTGGTGCGTAACATCCATTGCAGTGCTTAAATGTTCGCTTTCTAGTCGCGTGCCACTTGGGCCAACATCTTCCTACTTCGACTGTTTATTTTCTGTATTACTCCTCTCATGGGCAGATTATATTCTCAGGCTTGTTGTCTCTGTCTGTATGATATCGTGCATCTTTAATTATTACTGTTGTTTTGCTGTTGCTGTTTGAGTATTCCTAGAAAGACTGAGGTTGTTACATCCAATGCAACGTGACAAGACAGTGGAGCGTACGAATCATTTGGACGACTAAAGGAAAAGTCTGATACCACATCACAGGTGAGTGAAATGGTCGAATCATCTGGACGGCCGCGAGCGTTTATGGAGAATGTAAGCTGACAGGTGTCTGGGAAGTGTATGTTGTTTTGTCCAGTCCTGTGTTAAATTATCTAGTATGAAAACATAGTAAGAATCAAGACAAAAACTAGCAACCACAGTTGTGTCCCAGTTACCCCAGTTACAGTTAGACTAGGAATTACAGAACACGCAACTACTTGACTGATGATGCACACACTTTCCGTCCCGGCTGTGACTTCAGTTGTTTAGAAAATATATAAACATATGCAAACACCAGTCAAACAGAAAATAATGCTGGGTGGACATTAAAAAGATAATACAAAGCTTTATAATAGGATTGTTAAGGTTGACCTCCCTGGTCTCATAATAAATAGCGGATTTGTTAACAGGGAGAGTAGAATGAGATAACTGGAAATCATTTTGGACAGAAGCCTGTCAATCAAGGATTATGTGGAAGGAACTGTTTTGAGATCTAATAAGGGAAACAGTGCGCTGAAGATTATGGCAGCCATGGACGTGGATGAAAGAATGTTGTTCATTTTCTACAACATCTGATTATATCAGTAATTGAATATGAATTAGTACTGCTCGCGGTGTCAAAGAGTCCTCTGGGGAAACTAGAGCGCATACAGAATTAAGACATTCGGATGATCATGGGATGCATAAGAGATGCCTGTAGTTTGTATGCGGTACATCCTGGTCTTACTCACGATTGAAGACAGGCTCATGGTGCTATAGGCTAAGTCGAATCTTCGAGTGGCTGCAGGCAAGGTATACCCCCTTCGTGAAGCCTTGATCTGTGTAGGGTCATAATCACATTGGACTGTGAGTGCGCAGATTATCCGGCAGCAATCTATTCACAATTCCTTCCAATGTTTTTTTTAAATAATCCACACGGATGGCTCTGTGCTAAGAGTGAAAAGCGGCACCCAGAGTGTTCACATGGAGGGTTAAAAGGACGGTGTTTAATGCAGGAGAGCCTGACATATGATACCATGGAAGTGGAGGCAGTCACGGCGGCGGTCCACTACCTGAAGGACAAACAGCACATATGTCGTGGTTGTAACGGGCTCAAAGAGCATGCTGAGAAATGTGAAGACAGGCATGCTTCATGCAGAGTGACATGGCTTCAGTTAAAAATCAAAGACAAGGAGCATCTATTGGACTGTTCACCAGGACTTGCTGGTGTCGTGGGAAACTTTCAGACTGTCAGATTGGCCGCGTCTGCGCCGTTGAGTAGTGTATTGACACATGATAAGACAGGAGTGGTCAGGGTGCCTGTAGGATCATGTATATAGAGTGGATGAACAGATGCATTATCATTGCCTAGAAAGAATAGAGCAGCTGGCAGTGACCACGTGATCTTGCCAATACTCAGGGCCCCGAGGAAAGGCCAGACGGACACATAATCAGGCTGCTTATGGTACCATTAGTATTGGGACTCTTCGCTGGCTGTTGCAGATGAGAACGGCTTATGCATAGCAATGTCTTGAGTGCTGTGATGTCGGTTCTTGATTCAACTCAACTTAACTCAACTGATTTGATCAATAATGTATTTTGAAGTCCGTGTAAACCAAGTCACGAAACATCACCAATTCAAAATGCACCAAATAGGGTAAGTTCTAAATTGTTTCAAAACAATGAAGTCCACAATCTAACATTTAATGAATTCAGTTGGTTGAGTGTGCTTAACACAACAGACAGTAGTATACCGACAACACCACAGACAGATGATGGACTATTCAATTGGAACAATTCATCCACTACAGCAGCAGCCTTACAAATATTTTACTGTTCCAGATATTGTCACAATACACGTCTGGTGACACCGAAAGTGGGGGAGGCTGGTGTTTCTATGTGAAATGCTTTCCATGTGACTGCAGTAAACTACTTTGTTAATTATATGAAATGTTTTGCCCTGACTACTAAATGTCATCTGTAAACTCTAACTGACTTTGAAAAAGCACAAATGGGACCATGACTCACTAGCTCTATTGTAACGTGGATGACAGGACTATACATGCAAGCAAGGACATGGGTATCAATCTATCCTAACATTGATGGCAGGACTGTACATGCAAGCAAAGACATAGGTATGGATTAATTCTAACGTTAACGATAGAACTTTACATGCAAGCAAAGACACTGAAATGGATGTATTCTAACGTCGATAACAAGACTATACATGCAAGAAAAGACATAGGTATGGATTAATTCGAACGTTGATGACAGAACTTTACAAGCAAGCGAAGACACAGATATTGATGTTTTCTAATATCGATGACAGGACTATACATTGGCACCTTGGCACCTTGCCGTCTTGACAGACGATAGTTTGTGCTTTAAAAAGGCATAATAACTTTTACCTATGGCGGTAGCGAATGTGACAGATAAGGCCAATTTGCGCTGTAAATGTTCGTTCACAGTGGGTGCATGTGAACACGTGGTCATTTCCACCATCATGCACCATCTTACGTCTCACACACTCGGTATGTGACTTATCTGCAATAATTTTCTCCTTTGTCTTTATTCCATTTCTGATCTTTGCCTCCATGCAACACGCTAAGCGGCGACTTGCTCCCACTGTGCATTATCAATGCCTGTATCAATCATGTCCCGCTTACACACATCTTTGTATCATAGTAGAGGCCGACCCTGAGATCTATTACCCATATGTAATTCACCAAAAAAGATGTCCTTTGGTATTCTACCATCATCCATCCTCCTAAGATGTCCAATCCATCTAAGTCTACGAAGACTGAGCATGGAATAAACCGTCACACAACCTGATCTTTCCAATACTTCAGTATTTGTGATTTTGTCTTGCCACTTAAAACCAAAAATTCTTCGCAGACACCGCATATGAAAGCTGTTTAAACGTTTCCCTTGGTGTGAGTAAGTTGTGCAGGTTTCACTGCCATAAAGAAGAGTTCTAAGGACACAGGCTTGATAGACAAGGACTTTTGTTTTGGCAGTAAGCTTCCTGTTCTCCCAGACTCATTTTCTTAACCTGTTCATTGTTGTTGCTGCCTTACCAATCCGGATGTTGATTTCCTGATCTAGGGATAATTTTCCATTTACCACTTATCCTAGATGTGTAAAATGGTATACCATCTCTAGTTCGACGTCGTCAATAAAGATTGATGGTATCCCATGTGCACCTTGTGACATAATCTGTTTCTTCTTTTTGCTAATTGTTAAACCAAATTCAGAACAAGCATTGGAAAATGCAGACAGTAGACATTGCAATTCTTCCTCAGAGTGGGTCGTAACTGCAGCATCATCTGCAAAAAGCAACTGTCTAATCAGTACCCTCCTAATTTTGGTCTTTGCCTTCAATCTCTGAGCATTGTAGAGGCCGCCATATGAGCGTGAGTGAATGTATATACCACCATCCTGATCACGAAAGGCATATTTCAGAAGAAGTGAAAAGTATATTCCAAAGAGGGTGGGAGCTAGTACACAACCTTGCTTAACTCCACTCTTGATTTCAAACTCTTCAGAAGTTGCACCATCAAACTTGATTATAGCCTCATGCCAGTGTGGAACGATTCCACAATGGACAGAAGAGTTGGTGGGCAGCCAATCTTCTTTAGTGCCTTGAATAGACCCTCACGACTGACCAAATCAAATGTCTTTGTGAGGTCTATGAAGGCAATAAACAGTGGTTGATTCTGTTTTGATTTCTTGCATTTGTCGCAATGAGAATATCATATCAATGGTAGACCGGTTCTGTCGAAAGCCACACTGTGATTCGGGGTAGACTTGATCTCCTAGGACTTGAAGTCTGCGCAGAACAATTCTGGCAAATACTTTTCCAACAATACACAGAAGTGAGATACCCCTATAGTTGTTGCAGTCGCTCCGATCGCCCTTGTTCTTGTACAGTGTTATGATGCTTGAATCTTTGAAATCCTCTGGGACTTGTCCTTCTCGTCAGCATAACATACGGCGCTGGGCCATGTGCAATTTCTCAATCTCAAAAAAAGGTAACCTGCAGTTCTGAACGTATTATAAACATAATAAAAACATAGGTATGGATTATTCTTCTTCTTTCGTTCGCTTGAAATACATCTATAACTGCAATGTTGTCTCCTGTATGAATCTAAGTCTTTTTTTAGTTCACTCAGCTGTCCATAGAGTTTATCTTCCACTGTTGTATAGGTATGGACTAATTCTAACGTTGATGCATACTTGCATACTTACTTTGGTGACAGAGCTTTACATACAAGCAAAGACACTGAAATTGATGTATTCTAACATCGATGACAAGACTATACATGCAAGCAAAGACATAGGTATGGATTAATTCTAACGTTGATGACAGAACTTTACATACAAGCAAAGACAATGAAATGGATGTTTTCTAACATCGATGACAGGACTATACTTGCAAGCAAATACATAGGTATGGATTAATTCTAACGTTAACGATAGAACTTTACATGCAAGAAAAGACACAGATATGGATGTATTCTAACGTCGATAACAGGACTATACATGCAAGCAAAGACATAGTTATGGATTAATTCTAACGTTGATGACAGAACTTTACATGCAAGAAAAAACACTTGTATGAATCTATTCTAACATCAATGAAAGGGCTACACATGTAAGCAAAAACACAAGTATGGATCTAGTCTGTAGGGGTAAGGGAAACATGAACATTTTTGTTTCATAACCCCCGGCTTAAAGAGGTTTCGAAAACATATCCACCGACTACAATGACAGCTCTATTCCATTAGCACACTTTCCCTCACCTCCAATCTGTATTAAAAGGGTATTTCTGAGGTGTGCCAATACTGATCCGATCAATAATGTATTAGTTCATGAACATTTGCCAGCTTATAGATACTGGGCATTAAATCAAACAACAGTTAGTTAGCTTTACGTGACATTTCACCGACTCTTCCAGTCATACATCAAAACCAGGCGTTATAAAATGTTAATGATTGCACATACTGTTTGTATAGTCCATACAGAACACAAACAATGCTGGTATACTCTACACAGATCAAACGCTGGGAAAACCTTGGAGCTAATGATATAAGCCTGGTTATTAAGGCAGACAAGAGTTCCATTATCTGTTCCATGTATAACAAAGAGAGAAAGTCAAGGACGATTATACATGCCTTCAGGCGTACTACCTATATGGTGCTAGCCATACATTTGCATTGACCAATCGGCGCTGGGTGGACAATGGGGTTAATATCACGTGTTCCTTATATAGCAGCTGGTCGTTCCTAAAGCGACAGAACATTAGATAACAGCCTACATGTGCATGTTTACTCAACCTGCCTTTTTTCTTTTTTAGATTTATACAGCGTGTCCGCTTTACACCATGTGTTTCCAATAAACTAAGTAATTTCGTTAATACACAGAATTCAAGTAAATGATAGTGTTTTGTTTAAATAATACGAGAAGGTTGTGAGTCCGTAATGCTCGATGCTTTTGTAAAACAATATAGAAGCAAGCAACAACTCATCCATGTTTGTCAAAATTCACAAAAAGTGTTGAGAAGTGACAAATTAGAACTTGAACTATGGACACATCATTGGATGAAACATGTGTATAAATAAATTATGGTGTCGTGTTTATTTCAATCAGGAACTTAATGACTTAATCTATAAGTTAATTAGTTAATCTGTCAGGGAAAGATAACGGTACAATTACCACAGCAATAGACATGTACATAACGTTGTATTCACAAATATTTTGGATTCGTCTGTTAATTTCAATTACGTGTCTATTTAGCGTCTTTAAGCAAAGTCACGAAACATCACCAGTTCAAAATTTACCAAATGGAAATAGTTATGAACTGATTAATAACAGTGAAGTCCACAATCTAAATTCTCAGGAACTCAGTCTGTTGAATGTGCTTAACACAACAGACAGTAGTTCACCACAGGCAGATGATGGACTATTCAATTGGAACAATTCATCCATGACAGCAGCAGACTTACAATCGTTTTACTGCTCCAGACATTGTGGCAATATACATATGGCGACTCCACCATGGGAAGACTGGTGTTTTTATGTGCAATGCTTTCCATGTGACTGCAGCAACCCACTTTGTGAGTTATATGGAACTTGTTGCCCTGACTACTACACGTCATCTGTCAACTCTAACTCTGACTTTGATGAAGCAACAAAAGGGAAAAGGACACACTGGCCCAATTATAACGTCGATGAAAGGGCTATTCATGCAAGCAAAGACACGAGTATGGAGGTAGTCTGTGAGGGTGATGGAAACGAAAATTACCTGTCCAAGAGATCGTGTCTAGCAAACTACCCAGACGGCGATGTTAAGACCAAGTGCCTGAACGACATACCCAAGACTGAGAAAGACCTTGACACATTTCTTCACGTGACTGACAATGTCAACGAGCATACATATTACAACATATACTGTGCTACCTGTAACAACGCCTCCCAAGTAAGTAAAGTAAAGTAAAGTAAAGTAAAGTAAAATAAAGTAAAGTAAAGTTGAGATACATTCCGTTCGCATCTTCATCAACTAACAGCGAAGAGTCCCAATACTAATGATACCAGTTGCAATATATTTGTCCATCTGGCCTTTCCTCGGTGTTCTGAGTGTCGGCTAGATCACAGATCACAATGTTTGCAGCAAAGTGATGTCCACGCCATGACGGAGTATCTGTTCTTCCACGATCTACACATTATCGCAAAGTGCTCTGACATCGAGACATATCGAGCACCTATATCAATTCAAGTACTCTTTTCTACACCCTGTGACGTGTTGGGTATATGTTATAAATAAAGTGAAAGACTTCTGCTTTGCTTATCATGTCGCATTGCTTTACCTCATCACAACTTTGTATTTGGTCCTTTCGCATTATCTGCCACTTCTTCGTCGCTTGCTTCTTTGCTATTCAACGCTTCCCAATTCTCTCATTCCATAATGGTGGTTGGTCACAAATTATTTGTGTGTGATTTGTCTGGTCTTTTAGTGCAATGTGGACAAACATATGTCGTGTCTTCATTGACTGTATAATACATGAAGGTGTGTCTGGGCTTAACTTGTCTAACAATACATCCGTAATGGACGAGCACAATACACAACAGGTGATCACATTCAGAACATTCCAGCCTTGTTGAGGGGGAAGTTAAAGCTAATGAAATGGAAATTAAAGACAAATCTGTTTCATTCTGTTCCCTTAGGTCTGATTGCTAATCTCGTAGCACGGCCAACATTCAAAACAGTTCCGCTGGCGTTGAGCAGTGCTGGGCTAAGTGTAGTTCCTTGTCAATTCTCTGTAACATTTCTCCACTCTTTTGATTTGTATCCTCCAATTATAGGACATTTCCCATTATAATCACCCATCGCTTGCATTAAATCCCATTTGCTGTCGTCAGACAGATGGTTCACATACGTTCACATATAGTAGATTATCTATTAGTGTTTTCTTTTTTAGTTACAATAATGCCATTTACCTCTACGCCATCAGTATTGCATGAACTTGTATTTCTCCATCCGTCAAAAAGTTCATGGCATAGATACATACATTGTCAAACCTCTATATTTGGCCACCACGGATTGGTGTGGCAATCGCTAAAAAAAAACGTGTCCTCAAGCTTGAGCTTGCTATAGGTCAGGACACAGAGTGTGGTTTCGTGCTACACCGACACGGGCGTACGATGATGTTAAGCTCACCGTGGCCGATTTTATGGAAACAAAAACAATTAAGTTAGAACCATCACATGTTGAAGTCCGGAATGCACGAGGGGATAGAAGGCCCACCTTTCTCTCCCCTAGCGGGCCAGTAGTGTAGGCATTGACCTCTGGCCGGACCTAACGATTTAGCCAACACCCCCTCTGTAGCAATCGTAACTAGCATTTTAAATGGTTTATCGTTGAACGAACACTTAATTTTGCAGATGTTAATTAAAAAAAACACAAACCTATTATACTCATAAATACAATAAGCACTTGCTACGAAGAAAATGCACCGAATGGTCGGACAGGAACAATCCGCGCACTTCCTTCGAATGCCGGAACCCGAACTGCCACCGTATCCAGGTTTAAGTGTACACCAGTACTGTTTGGTGTGAACATTTTAACTAAACTGTTTCTTAATAATAGAGATGTTGTTGACTTTTTACAGAAATTGTGTTTGCTTGTAAAATGGTTCGTCGTCTCTGTGGCGAAGGTCCCACGAATGCAATTCGTAATCCTGCATATCACCCTGGAAACACTACTGCGGGTGATTTTGGAGCAGAACCAAAAAACAAAAAAAAATCATGAACAAAAAAATGCACTTCTATAATTGAACATGGGAAAAGACTGGTGTTAAACGCGCATGCTTGGAGTTAAAACTACAGTTTACACATTATAGTAGTTCATTGTTTTCTATTCTGTAGTTTCATTCAATCAATCAATCAGGTGCCGTCTCCGCAATGAAGGTTGGCTGCAATGAATCTCCAACACTGTCTGTCTCTTGCCTTTGACTGTACATTCTGTCAGGCTTATTTTCGTCCATCTCTTGTTATTATCCTCCCACTTTTATCGTTGTCTACCTCTTGCTCGCTTGCCCTCAACCTTGCCTTCCAGTATGGTTTTTATAAGAGTATCATGTCTTTTAACGTGGCCAAAATATTTCACTTGTCTCCTCTTTATTTCTTTCATCAACTCTCTCTTCATTCCCAGTTTTTCTAGGACCTGTGCATTTGATTGTTTTTGTTTCCGTGAAATACTACCTATTCGTCTGTATATCCACATCTCCAGAGCTTCTATGCGACTTTCTAGTAGCTTGTTCAATGTCCAGGCTTCCGCGCCATACAGTAGGGTTGAATATACGTAGCATTTGACAATTCTCATTTTTAATGCGTTATTAATCTCAATCAGGGTTAAAGCCATGGAAGCATGTGGTGGATGGAGTGTGAGAGCAGCTGACAGATTGTTGATGGTTATGGTCTTGCACTCTGCGCGATAGGCAGATGATCTCATCAGTAGAGACAATGGCTATGGCCACAGACTAGTACAGTCACTGCCCAGAAGGTAAGCAATGGCAAACTACCTTCTTGTAAACTTGCCAAGAAACCATAACAACTATGACAGAAAACATAATAAGAAAGAGATCTGGTGGCGAGATCCCCAGGTCAGGCAGATCAGATAACACTGGGAAAGAGTGTGACACAGGGACCAGTACTAGTAATTGTGATGACGGAGTTATTCCTGTGTTACCAAGGAAATTCCCATCGTCAGACTTAAAAAAAAAAAGAGTGAGAATAGGTACGTGGAATGTGAGAAGTCTGTATGAGGAGAAGCTTAAAGTAGTATGTGATGAGATTGAGAGGTTAAATATTCAAATTTTATGAATCAGTGAACATCGCTGGAACGGCAAGGGACATTTTACAACTGAAAATGGAAGTCTTTTAATTTATTCTGTTAGAGACGTCGGAGGCCACAGTGGAGTGGCATTTTGTTTAGATAAAACAACTGCAAAAGCTTTATTGGGATATAACCCGGTTAGTGATAGAATCCTCATTATTAGACTTAAAGGACGTCCAAAAACACAACCTACTTCAACAGCAGAGGAAGACGAAACTGAAGATTTTTTACAACACACTGCAAGACACATTAAATAAGATTGGTCATAATTATATAGCCATAATACTGGGAGATTTTAATGCAAACGTAGGTACAGGAAGAGCTGAAAATGAGAGACACGTTTTAGGAAAATTTGGATTGGGAAACAGAAATGATAAAGGTGACAAATTAATATTGAATTTTGCACAGACAATGAGTTAATGATAGTCAACACACTTTTTAAACAACACCCAAGAAGAAGTCCCCGGGCAGTATTACCAAACATCAGATAGATTATTGTCACGTTGTTCTTTATAATCACTAAGTGACATGGTCGTTGTCTAGGGTTCAATGTTCCTTGTATGTCACTATAGAGTGTAAGTAGATCTAGCCACCTGTCTCGCAATGCAACTCACCCCAGTAATACACATCCATCAGTCATTAAACAAGATTGAGTTGGCGCACATAATCCTTTATTACAGAAAGAACACGGACAAACGGAACATAATTATATATCCAGAAACAATATAATCCATATAATATACATATTCTCCTCACGACTTATCACGCACACATTGCTGCCTTCTCAAGGCCTGCTGAATCTCAAATTCACAAGACACTTAGTCCAGCTACTATCCACGGCTGGACCTCACACAATACAACCCACACACTGGTCTAGTCTCCCCTAACTATCCAACCCACTCTGGGTTCAGGCCATCATCAAATATCCAACCCATTCTGTGTTCAGGCCTCCATTAACTATCCAAACCCTACTGGGTTTTTCGGCCTGCATTCACAACTAGGAGAACAACACAGGACGGAGATCTGTATCCAACTCCGCTCCTTCTCCTTAGACTACCGATCCGCTCGGAGTCCAAAACATCAACTGTCCAAAGCGACCCAACTCTCAGTCGGTCCCAGCTTCAACTGTCCTCCAAAGTCTCCTCACGTCACCCAAAATATACTGTCTCTCGCCCCATCCACCCTGGGGGTCTTCATCTACCCTCACCATTATTTCTCCGGGCTGGTTGGTTTTTCGTAGCCCGGCTATAGTTCACTCACTCAATGTCAATGACCCAGGCATATGTCACTACCTCCCTCTTAAAAAAAAAACAAAAAAAAAACACCGTTTTCAAATGTTGGGAGACTAAAACCTATCAAATATGTGACCCCGACATATTGCCTGGGTAGCCCTAAGTATGACTCCAACTTATTTTAGCTACCACACTAAATCATACATCAAGTAGTCATAGTATACTACCATATTATCAACACATCAATACCACCACCTTTCCATCTTGTGTACCAATGCATGAGATAACAACATTACATAATAATCAACATGACATAGGAAAGCATTATATTTATGTACCCGCAGGTCTATTCATATCTTCAATAACACACAAACCATGTAACTTTACTAATAATGGTCCAAGAATAAATGTTGAGGCTCTGCATTGCCTCTGTCTTCCATCAACTATCTGGAGAGTTTGTGTACCGACCATATATCAGGTGGTTCTTTTCTTGCATCAACCAACCTCTGATTCCTGTCGATGCTGTGTGTACCCTTCATATACCCATCACTCATGTTTCCTATATGTTTAAAACATCTGTTTGCTAATCCTAACCCTCGTTCAGTGATGTCGTTAACACTCTTTTGAACTGCCGTAACTTTGCTATCTGCATATTGTACCGTTACACTGGAGTCTCTGTTTAGTCTGACCTCTTTATTAAATCCTGGCCAATATACCTGGCATCCTACTCTCTGCTGCTTACGGCTAACTCCTAAGTGCCCTGCACATGCCCTATCCTGAGCTGTTCTTGTATATCGGTCTCTATGTGCTAACGGTACTACTACTTGCCCCCGTACAGTTCTGCAATCTGAAAACCGGCGAGTGAGAACATTGTTCTTCATTCCGAAGCAATATCTACCCTTCTTTGATTGTCCATGTCTCACTTTACTACACCCTTGGAAACATTTGTCGAGAGTAGTATCTTGTCTATGGGATTCCCTACAGCTCTGTTTGAGATCCATTCTCCCCAGCTCAGCTGTACTATCCTCGTCCGTAGTCCCTATGTCTACTTCAAGTGCCTCTTCTTGTTCAGCTATACTCTCTAATTTAGGTTTTCTTTTAGTAACTACCCCGTTACTACTTACACTATGTATCTGGTCCCAATAAACTACTTCTTCTTCTGTACAATCTTTAACTCCTGCTACATTTCCTATGATCAAATCCGCCACTGGTGCGTCCAGAACACATGCTGTCACTCTTCCTGTGATATATGGTGTTTTCACTGTTATCACTGCTACTGGGTAGAATTCTACTGTCCCATTAAATGTTATGGATCTAATCTTTTTCCCTGTGTAATCCGAGGGATGCACTAAACTCTTTCTAACTCCAATGGACGTACATCCGGAATCCCTAATTGTTAATGCTGGCCTATCATTAACAAATCCATGGTGCATCTTCAGACTACCTCCTTCATGCACTACTGATCCTGCTTTAACTGTGTCACCACATATTAAGACCGGCTGACCGTCTTTGTCAAAAAGAGGTTTACATCCACTACAATTTTAATTGTTAAGCGTCTCAATTACTTGCGCTGCATTTGAGTGCTCTGTTTCTCTCATCCTACATTGATGGATGACGTGCCCCTTTTTCCCACATTTGAAACAGATGATCTCCTTCCTTACGTTACTCGTTGGCTCACTGGATGGTTGTACATCACACTGTGCTGCCTTGTGTCTCCAGCTCCCACAATTCCAGCATCCGGCATAACTATTTGGACGTCTCTGAAAATCCCCCTTTTTGTATGGGTAACGTCTTGCTCTGTCAAACTGGTTGCCACGGAAACCATTATCTTGAGGTTCTTGCTGCTCACCTTTCTGTGCTGAATCCACACTTTTCGATCTTGGTCTAATACCTGGATTCTGGTCCTGTTTCGTATACGCTGCACAGACTATTTCTTCACTCATTTCTCTACCAATAGAAATGTTTGGATGTGCAGTCATGTAATTTTGCACTATCTGAGACATTGTGTCTATGTCCTTTGCCTTACGCTCTTCAAAGAAAGCCACTAAGTTAGTATTGCATGAAGATAATACCTTGTCGCTAAATACTAAATCCACTAATTTCTTAAAATCTTGCCCTACTTCTGCAAGCTCCATCCATTTATTAAATGTGTTCTTTACTGTGTTGACAAAATCTGTAAAATCCTGATTTGTCTCTGGCACTAATGGTCTAAACTTTGTTCTGTATCCATGCTCAGTTAGTTGAAACTTTGTAAGCAAACGTTGGCGCAGAATAGTATAGTTGTTTCTTTCTTCCACAGGTAAATTCAACATGGTATCTAGGGCCTTACCAGTAAGATACTCGCCCAGTCTAATAGCATACTCGCCTTCTGGGATGCCTAACACTTTCACTGATGCTTCGAATCTCGACAAATAAGATTCCAGGTTGTCTCGGTCCGTAAAGTATGGCAATTTCAATCGTTGTGACGACTGCGAAGGTCTTCTGCTTTCCTCTCTTTGACCCTTCGAAGATAGTTCTAAATTTTTTAAACTCAATTTCAGTTTCCCCTTTGAGCTTTTCTTTCTCAATTTCTATTTTCATTTCTCTCTCTCTCTCTCTCTCTCTCTCTCTCTCTCTCTCTCTCTCTCTCTCTCTCTCTTCCCGTAGACGCTTGTTTTCCATTTAAGCTAACTTTACTTCCTGTAGGTGTTTTTGTTGTTCCATTTCTAGTTTCAATTTTGTCTCTTTCTCTTCCTGTAGACGCTTGTTTTCTAGATCAGCTAACTTTACTTCCTATAGACGCTTGGTTTCGAGTTCAGCCTGTCCCTGTTCTCTGTCAGCTTGTCTTTGTTCTCTTTCTGCCTGTTTGTGTTCTTTTGCTTCTGCATAGTCCTGTAACTCTTTACACTTCAGGCCTAACCTTTCACCTGCTTCAATATATTCCATTAAAGTAGGCATCTTGTACTTGTGGACGCGTTGCTGTCTGTCAACCAACTATAAATGTAAAGACTCAGCTGCTAGTCTTTGTGTACCTTCCCTAAGTACACCACCACTCACTGTGTACGTAAATTCGTAGTCCTAATACTATCCCTCTGTACTCACCCAGTCACTCTACAAGCAATAGGTAATGAGGGGGTATTTACCTATACTCCCTTATATATATATATATATATATATATATATATATATATATATATATATATATATATATATATATATATATATATATATATATATATATATATATATGACAACTAGTTTCATAAAGTCTCTGGAAATATTGTTAAACATACCTATATGTATACACACACACACTAATGAATGATACGATAAGTGCAGTCTATAAAACGCTAGACGCAAAGGCTGGTGAAACGCAGACGGATGATTACATAGAAATAAAAACCACTAACATTGACATGCCCATGTAATACAATACTGTGTGCGTAATATATATATATATATATATATATATATATATATATATATATATATATATATATATATATACTGACACAGACCACTAGACAGTAGAAATGACGAAAGATCACAATAATAACATATATCCGAAGAAAACAAATGTCATATGTAAATATAATGAAAAGAAGACAAAGAATATAACATCAAAATATACACCGATCTGACTTTAAACACAAAATGGCACGGTATATAATCCAGGATCGGCCCTGCAGAACCAAACAAACCGACCTTTCGATTTTCTTCCCAGAAAATATATGGTGCACCTCAGAAAATATTTTTTTGCCCTGACTCGTTCGCGAAACAACACAAAAATCTCCTACCTCTGACAAACACTGGACCACATACAAATAATTGCGTAACACCCGACAACAATATCTATGACGATGGGAGCAAACAAAGTGTCCAAATGGTTGGCCGACATTATGTACTTATTAACCAGTCGCCAAAAGTTCTTAATTTGTTAGAAATCGTTTCCAATAATATCCTGGAAATGTCTGTTGGTTAAACCTAATGTTCCGAAATGTCTTCGACGGTAAATAAATCCCAACAGAAAAATGTTCTTTTGATATGTTGTTACTGTCCCTGGACATGGTGACAACAAAGTAATAATCCGTCTTGTCTAAAACGTCTTGTCTCAACCCAGTCCGTAACGCTATTATATCTTGGTTGCGGAGATGGTCCGTAGTTGTATCAATTATGTGATAGATTCACGTTTAAAGACAAAGTTCCACCCAAAATATGACATCAAATGTCCACCGCTTTAACTCTGTAGAGTCAGTTCTTTTTGGCAACTGTATGCATCCCTGCCTGCGGTGATGACATGTCATCCTTCGTTGTAACAATGATTGCTCATGACAGAGTAATGATAACGATAGTAGAACAGTTCGACAAAGACGAAACATAAAGTCTGGTTTTCGTTCAAAACAACTTGATTGTTCATTCACAATTCGCCTTCACGCCACATGAGTCATCTTGACCACAACAGGCCGTGGAAATTTCCTCAGTAACTTCTTACTGTTAAACAGCCTTGCCTCCCAAGGTCAACCTAATTTCTCTTTATCACAATAATACACACTTAATGTGACTGTAAACTGACCGGAAACTTTTTCCGTCATACACAAACAATTCACCGTCCTCGTAAACAGCGCTGACCGTCAACCCGATTTGTCCGTGGAGACTCACAATTTCCACCGTCCTCTCCCGTCGTGTTACCTGTGATGAAATTCCTCACTTGTCGAACTGCGACCACACCGTTTGTTGTCCTCAGCACACACACAAAATGTCTCACCACGCACAGGACTTCGCAACGAAATTGCTCACTGTCTGTTATCTTTGGTGTTCACTTAGTCTGTCTGTGTTAATTACCTGGCGCACACACAAAAGAGTTCACATTAACCTCTTGAAGCAACAAAATTCAAATTGTCAAGGGTTTGTTAGTTTGATGGAACGAAGTCACCAGATAATAACTCCTCTGTCAGCGAAGAGCCCACAGATATCTCAATATTGCACAGTGTTCCTTGACCGAATGCAGCTGTCAGCAAATCTTTACTAAGCGACGAGCTCCTAGATATTAATGCACTGGGTTTCTTGATCGGACGAGCCTTCCAGATAATATCACGCACTTATCATCGAGAACATCGTGATAATTATATTGTATTACAAAGAAGATAGCGATCAAGCATAACATCTGCAATAAACCCTACGGAGTGCAGACTGTGATACAGATCATCAGTTATTAGAAGCAGATCTGAAATTAAAACTCAAAAAGCATACCCAAGGACCAAGGCCACTTCGTTTTGATCTCACAAACATACCCCAGATGCATACACCGTAGAAGTTAGGAATCGTTTTGGGGTCTTGATGACTGTACAACAGGAAATGACACCCGATGAACTGGCAGTAAAAGCTAGAGATATCTTGATAACTGCAGCCAAAGATTTAATTGCGACCAAGAAAAAGCAACTTAAGCCATGGATTACATCAGACACGTTAGAATTAATAAAACAACGAAGGGAACTGAAACAGAAAGGAGGCGAATCCGATAACAGCAGGATGAAGTATAAATCTTTAACTCGAGAAATAAGAAAGAACACAAGAACGGACAAAAATCAATATATACAAGATTGCTGTACCAGAATAGAGCAATATCATAAGACTGGAAGAGATTAGGAAATGTTCAAAGAAATGAAGTTATTGACAAGAAATGTTCAACCTCAATTGAATGTTATCTGTGACAAGATGGGATATACCTTAACAGAATCTAGACAAATTCTAGAAAGATGGCAGGAGTACTGCAGTGGAGTGTATGATATGAGTGATAGTTAGGATACGAATGAGATACATGAGCCAACGACAGCAGAGACAGAACCTGAACTCTCATTAGATGAAATTGCAGGGCAATAAAGAACCTGAAGAATGGTAAATCACCTGGATGTGATGAGATACCAGCTGGGCTCATTAAAGCGGGAGGTCAAGAAAGAATACAGATCTATCACGCATTATGTAAAAAGATATGGAAATATGGTATATGGCCAAAAGATTGGAAGAGAACTAGCTTCATTCCAATACCAAAAAGGGCAACCTGAAATTATGCACCAACTTTAGAACTGTTGCCCTGATCAGTCATGCAAGTAAATTTCTACTAAAAATCATAATGGGAAGACTTCGTAAGAAAATGGAAGAAGAAATTTACGTAGTTCAAGCTGGATTTAGACAAGGAAGAGGAACAAGAGATCACATTCTCAATATGCGTTTAATAATAGAGAAGTTCAAAGAATTTAATGTAAGCCTATTCTCATGTTTTGTAGATTATTCAAAGGCAAATCAGCCACCTTGTGACAGTGCACCACTCCTTCCGTTAGCCTTGCGCGCCTCTTGAGGGTTTTGGTGACCTTCAACTGCCGTTAGGGCTAGACCGATGAATCGTATAGTGGTAGACTTCCAAGTTGTCAGAGCGGTGATGTTTTCCTCGTTTACTTCCATCCGTTGACGTGTAGTGGCAAGGTATAAACTTTCGTAGTCGGCAATCGATCTTACCATCGAAGGACAGGGCGGTCAGAATTTTATATCTTCATATCTCTCACTCCACGTACAATGAAATGGAACAACGCCCGCGTCTTCGTCCTCCTCATTTATTGCAATTCGATATCACCATAAGAAGCAGGAGCACAAAACCTTGCGGCTAACAAAACGACACATCATAGCTTCCAGACCGCAATATTCTATAACCAATCTTAACCTTCAGTGGTTGGTCATCATATCTGCTTTCTCACACAAGCGACCATATCGATCGAAAGCCAAGTCACTAATGTAATGCCTCTTTCCCATTGCAACATACGCCTGTGAGACCTGGACACTTACTAAACAAGCTGAACAGCGCATACATGCCTTTGAATATAAATGTTATAGACGAGTTCTAAGAATATCTTCGGAAAAGAAAAGCGCAAATGCATCCATACTTCAAGAGCTGAATATTGAAGGATGTTGGCTATAAAAGACCAAAATATCTAAGGAAATTGAAATATTTTAGTCACTTGAAACGCCATGAAAGTTTGGAGAGAACAATAATGGAGGGGTATATGCCTGGGAAGAGAGGAAGAGGAGGGCCAAATAGAAGATGGGTGCAGGATGTGGCGGATGATCTCCAGATGGGTGTATCGGGCGCGGGACATCTTGCTTATGATCGAGAGGTTAAGGTTGTTATGGGAGCGAGGTTCTGCAAAGGACATGTTACTGAATGAATGAATGAAGATGTTAATACTGATTTTATGCCGTTGAAAGCATTTTTGGCCATTCCTATTCTCTTTTTGATTTCCATTTCACTTCTGCCATCATCTGTTATTATATGTCCAAGATAAGAGAAACTTGTTACTTGTTCTAGTATCTGCCCGTTTACTGTGATGTTCATTGATGACCTTTCCTTTTTTATCTAAGCCACATTCTGCACTGCGCCTGTTTGCTTCTTCCACTAGGTCTTGCAACTCTTGCTCACTTTTTTCTAGTAACACGGTATCGTCAGCATATCTAAGATTGTTTATGATTCTTCCATTGATGTTGAGTCCAGGCATTTCAACTTGTTTTAAAATTATTTCTATGTATAGGTTGAAGAGGTTTGGGGACAGTACACATCCCTGCCGTACTCCTCTTTTTATCTCTATAGGTGACGAATAGTTATTACCACACCTAATAGACTCCACATTTATCCCAGTACAAGTTACTGATAAGTCTGATGTCCTTTCCGTCTACTCCTATATCTTGAAGGCACGTAATTAGTCGTTCATACTTTACTCTATCAAAAGCTTTCTTCTAGTCTATAAAACAAACATATATACTTTTTTGAACTTCTATATATTTTTCAATTAACATCCTCAAACAGATAATTGCTTCTCTGGTGCCGCTGTTTTTGCGGAACCCAAATTGTTCTTCAGCTACTTCCTCATCTATTTTTTGTTGAATGCTTTCTTGTATGACTTGAGTAGTATCTTAGTTATGTGGCTCATTAAGCTAATAGTTCTGTAATCCTCACAATTAACAGCTCTTGGCGTCTTCGGTAGTGTGATGAAAATGGATGTTTTCAAGTCCTTGGGGATGTCAATCAATCAATCATGTGCCATGCCGGAAAGCGTGGGCGGTCATGACTCGCCATTTCACTCGATCACCAGTGTCGTGGATCAGCTCAGTGTCCCTGTCTTGTCCATGCCATGTGGCCAAGCCATCCAGGTATTTTCCTCTCGGTCTTCCTCTTGGTCTGTTCCCTTCGATCTTGCCAGTTGTCACTAAGATCTCCAATCCATTTCTTCTCATAACATGTCCAAAAATTTTTGACTGTCTACGTCTAATTTCTCTAATCAGTTTACGATGTTCATTTGTCTCCTGTAGTACTTGGTCTTTGGTCTTTCTGTCTGTCCATGGTATTCTTTGCATTTTCCTCAGAAACCACATTTCTGCAGCCAACAGATGCTTTTCAGCTTGACTGCTCATTGTCCAAGTTTCACATCCATACAAAAGAACAGGCTCTATGTATCCCCTCAACACTCTTTTTCTCGTTTCAATTGACATCTTTTTATTGGTCAGAATGTTTTTCATCTTGCTAAAGGCTACTTTCGCCATGGCGATTCTTGTTCTAATCTCTTAAAGACATCTCCCATCAGATGTTATGACTGTTCCAAGATAATTGTACCGATTCACTTGTTGAAGAATATTTCCATTTACTTGTATATTACATTGTGGCACTTCTTCCTTCCTAGTGACGACCATAACCTGAGTCTTTTTACAATTTAATTCTAACCCCAGTTGCTCACTGTGTACAACAACCGCATCTAATAATTGTTGCAGGTCCTGCGCATTGTCTGCAATTAATACTGTATCATCTGCATATCTAATGTTATTGATGTTTCGTCCTCCAATGCTGATTCCATTTATATCCTCTACATTTCTGAAAATATTTTCACTGTATAGGGAAAAAAGATCTGGAGACATCACACATCCCTGCCTAACACCTCTCTTAATTGGCTGATACTGTCCCACTTCATTATCAATCCTTATTGCAGCTTGTTGTTTCCAATATATGTTTTTTATAAGTCTAATGTCTTTCCTATCAATTTGTAGATCTGCAAGCATATCCATAATGTTGACATGTCTAACTCTATCAAAAGCTTTTGTATAGTCAATAAAGCAAAGATGTATATCTTTGTTTACTTCTATAGCACGTTCAATAACTGTTCGCAGCATATACACAGAATTTACTGTACCCTTTCCTTCTACAAACCCACATTGTTCTTCCCCTATTTCAGGTTGTATCTTCTTCCTCACTCTTTGCATGATAATTCTTAGCAAAATCTTTGTGATGTGACTCATTATACTAATTGTTCTATGTTGATCACATTCCAAGGTTCCTGATTTCTTTGGGATTGCAATAAATACAGAGTTACATAATTCATGAGTTATATCTTTAGTATCATATAATGTGTTCATCAGTCTGGTGACTTGCTCTAGTCCAAATTCTTCTAAAGCTTTAATCATTTCTGTTGTGATGTTATCTGCACCGGGGGCCTTGCCAGCTTTCATATGCTTAAGAACATTTCGAACCTCCATCTCCAAAATTGGCGGTCCTTCATTATTGAATCTAATATCATACTGTTCGTCTCTGTTATCATCATAAAGGTGTTTCACATAATCTGTCCATATATGTAGAATCTGGTCTTTTTCTATTATGATTTTGCCATCTTCCGTTTTTAGACACCCTGTTGATGTACTTGGTCTTTTATTAGTAAGTTCCTGAATTCTTTTGTGCACTAATTTGGTATTTTGACTGTTGTGTTGGTTTTCAATTTCTAAGCACTTTTACTCAAGCCATGCTTCTTTTGCCTCCTTACATAATATTCTGACTTGTCTGTGAATTTCTTCATATTTGACAGAATTTTTTTTGTTGAGTCTTCTTGTTTCCATGAGGTGTAAAATTTCTTCAGTCATCCATTTCTTACGACCCACCTTCTTTAATTTTGGAATAGTTGTTTCTGCAGCCACATTGATTGTGATAGTTTCAATGCCAAAGCTGGATAAGGATTGTATCATCTCTGTTGTTATCTTGTCAGGACCTACAGCCTTTCCTTCTCTCATCTTTTTAATAGCCTTTTCTACTTCCGCCCTTTAATATTTTTGGTCCATCTTGAGTATTATACAATGTTGGTAATTAATTGTATATGTTCATGTAATTCTTTCGAGTTGTGTTTTATTTTTAGATTCTCTATTTCTTTGCAATGTTTCTGCAGCCACTCTTCTTTGGCAACTCTGCACATGTGAAGTATTTATCTATCTATTACTATATACTCTGGAGTGTTCTTTGCTTTCTTTCTTCGATACATTTTACTCAAGATTCCATCGGTTATCCATAATTGTTTTTTCTTATTAATCTTCACTGGCAAGGTGGTATTTGCAATCTGAGTATGGTGTTTACACATTCCCATTTTGTATTACTTTTATAATCGGGATTTTCACGTGGATATTGTTCCACACTTTCAATGATTAGCCCATCATATCTACTTTTGACTTCAACTAGGTATAGTTGACTTTTTTCTGGTTGTTTCAATGCCGATATATCTACTTGAGGTGTCTTCGATGTCCTTATTCCTGGGTATTTAAGTTTTATTTGTAATTTTAAAACTACAGGATTAGGGTCAGAGTTGATATCAGCACCAGGGTATGTTTTGGTATTTTTAACATTGTTTTTAAATCTATTACTAATCATAATGTAGTCAATTTGGTTTCTTGTTCTATCCCCCCAGGGCTTTTCCATGTATACAGTTTCCTAGGGTTATGTTGGAAGAATGTGTTGCAAACAATAAGATTGTTTTCTTCACAGAACTGTATCAGCCGGTCTTCTCTGTCGTTTCTGTTTCCCATACCATATTGCCCTACTATCTGCTTGTATTTATTTTTTCCAACTTGCGCGTTCTTGTTTTCCTTGACAATTAGGACCTCTGATGATTTTACAACTTTCAGTGTTTGTTGTAGGTCTTCATAGTATTCTTCTAGCTGTTCATCACTATAATCAGTTGTTGGAGCATATGTCTGAAAAATTACTATGTTGAACGGTCTTGTCTTAATTTTGAGAAGTATCATCCTATCTTTATGAGTCCAGAATCCACTAATATGTTTCTCTAAATCTCGTTTTACTAAAATTCCTACACCTCTCTCGTGATGATCTCCTCCTGAATTAATGAATATGTAATCTTCTCTCCTTATATAACTTGTATCTGTCCATCTTGTTTCAGATATGCCTCAGATATCTAAATTCATGCTTTTTGCCTCTGCAATAAGGTTATCAAACTTCCCTGGTTGATATAAGGTGCGTACATTCCACGTACCAATTCTCAGACCTCTCCTTCTACTTTTCAGGTAGGTGTTGTCAGAATGTACCCTTTCAAAGGAATCTGGGATGCATTCGTCATTATGCACTTCCTTATTGACTATAGGAGTTGTCGCTTCCCTGTGAATATTTACAACAGTCTCATCTCCAGGGGGCCAAGAATTACCTGTATCGCTTTTTTTCTTGTTGTTGAAGCACCATTGCTGTCTTTGGAATATTGCATGGTGAGGTACCAATCTCTTCCACGCTGGCCAGCCATGTTCACTATCGTTTCGTGGACACGCCTCGTGTGTGTCACACACTCTGCTGTTTCGCTTTCGAAGCCGTTGATCTATTTAGATTCATCCGCCTTCTCTACCGTCCCTGTCTTAGTGTGCTAGGGATGGACATTCCCTTAGTAGGATATTACCCCTACTTCACTCATGTAGTTTAGCCAGTCAGCCAAGACTGTTTCCCATAGTGTGGCCACCGCCGTACACAAGCGGTATTCGTGGAGCCATACATGAGCTAGGTAAAGAGATGGGAACCAAATAGGATCCTGGTCTATCCTTTGGGATATGTTTGTCACTCACCGTGAGGTACTATCCCTCTCTCTCTACTCTACACCACCAATTCTGTAGTTTGCACGTTGTAAATACGTGATCATTGTGTTACACTCTATAGTTTAAGCACTATAAATAATTGTTCATCGTTTTTGTTCTGTGGTTTAAAGGTTATAAATATGTGTCCATTGTTTTCTTTTCTACAGTTTACACGTTGGACCTTCTCAGCGGAATGAAAGAGCTATATGACAGTGTACTCATCACTGTTTTTGTTCTGTAGTTTAAAGTTTGTAATATTTGTTAATTGTTTTCTTTTCTACAGTTTACACGTTGGACCTTCTCAGCGGAATGAAAGAGCTATATGACAGTGTACTCATCACTGTTTTTGTTCTGTAGTTTAAAGTTTGTAATATTTGTTAATTGTTTTCTTTTCTACAGTTTACACGTTGGACTCTCTCAGTGGAATGCAAGAGCTATATGACAGTGTACTCATCACGAACTTCAGGAGAGTTATTTAGGCTCAGTCTGGCTTCAGATTCTGGTTGCAATACTCGTCAGACGCCATCGGATGGCTTCTTAGCTTACAGATGCAACAGAGTTTGGTTTAGCACAGCCGTTGTGGACACTTGCAATGTGACCGGAGAGTGGAGAGTATATGATGATAACGTTGTCAGAGCTTGTGCAGATATATCTGGTGTTATAAACCGCGTGCAAATCTATGCAGATCCCAGTGAGACAGTGTACAAAAACATTTTCTGTGCCATTTGCAACTTTGATATTCGTTGTCAAGTATATCAGACACAAAATGGTTCCAACGCAGTCCTTAGTAGAGCCGGTCCAATTGAAGGGTGGTATGTAGAAATCGATCAGAAAGACCACAAAAGTTTACCATTTTCAATTTTATTAAATTTTGGCACTTATCAAAGGCGTGATTTCATAAAGTGCTCTCAAGACACAGAGTGGGCCAGCCCAGACAACAAGTGTTTGCCCTTGCAGTGTAGCCCGGGCAAGATTCTCACCAACGGAAGCTGCTCCATTGCTCTCAGTGAGATACGTGGCTTGGTTTATCAGATACACATCTACTATGTGCCTAGTGTTGTCATAGAGATGACCCTGCAGACAGAACAGGTTTCACAAATTCAACAGACGTATTTGAATTTGTTTAAGAGATCTACTGACCGGGTAGTATGTGATGCCGGGGAAACATATGAAATCTCGCTTACCGTTGTTTTCTTGGAGAAGACTTTGGCTATTGGAGAAAATCAAACTGATGAACAGGTGAACAAATCGCGCGTCTTCACAGTTGGTTGGTTCACAGTTGACGGTTTCATTGAAGGCGATCACATTCATAGTCGAGACGATGTTGAAACATTCATTGTAAACGAACTTATATTGAACAACATAACATTTGACATAGACAGCAACACAACATTGACACTTATGCCCGTCTTAATCCCACACAGTAATCATACACAGACAAACTGCAACTCAGATGACAAGCACAGATATTCTTGCATTCCTTTTTCGTTAACTGTCAATCATAGTGATTTTAAACACGTGACCGAGATGCATATGCAGAAGGCTATAATAATTGAGCCTCATTTGAACTGTGCCTTTCTGCAGTTTGATAAGACGAAGTATTTGTATCAGAGTGACATCACTAGTACACCTCAGAGCTATAGCATTACTTTGTACTTTAAAGGCGCAAGAATGATGATTTCTGACAGAACTGAACTAAACATGGTGTCCATAGATGAAAATGGGACAGTGAGAATATGCCAGGAATTGCTAAACACGGTGAACTTAATTAGCGACAATGTTAATAATAGCTTCCTACAAATGTGTTTGTATGTACTAACTTTGATCTGTATAATTTCATCAATTATATTTCTGGCTATATCATTAATGACGTATTTCCTGTTCCCAGTGCTGCGCAGCGTCGCCGGAAAGAACAACATGTTCTTGTGTTTAAGCCTTTTAATGGCTCAGTTATCCTTGCTGGCCACTTCCCACGTCGCAGAAGCTAGTCATATTTGTACTATTCTCGCCGTCTGTACTCACTTTTTATGGCTGTCTATGTTCTGTTGGTGCTTTGTTTGTTGCTTCCATATGTTCTGTGTCTTTTCTGCTAAAACTCGGAGCATTCAGTCTACAGCCAACTCAGAAATGACCTATGTGATCAGACGAGTAGTTGCGTGTTCTGTAATTCCTGGTCTAACTGTTGCTGGAGTTATTATAACAAACTACACCATCTCTGGGGGACAGTTTATTGGATACGGAAACACTTTATGCTTTATAGACTCTTACATTATACTAGTCAGTACTCTTGTTGCCCCTCTGTGTTTGATACTACTACTCAACTTCATATTTTTCTTAATCACAATAATCAAAATCTACAATGTTCGTAAACTGCAGACTCGCGAGTTCAGGAAGGACGATCGTAGTAATCTATACATTTACATTAAACTGTCATCCATGACGGGGATTTTTTGGATCGTTTCTGTGATTTCTGAAGCCACGGACAATGATCCTCTACGTGTTATTGCTATTGGGCTGAATGGTCTTCAGGGTGTGTTCATCTTCTTGTCTTACATCTGCAACAGGAGGGTGCTAAATCTCTACCTGAAATATCTTGGGCTAGAACAATACTTAGACAGGTCATCGTTCAGCGGGAGCAGCACTATAGCGAAAGTCGTGACAGGTATGGACAAACAGTCTCACGGATGTGAAGATAGGGGAACGGTTCAATAGCGCTTAGGAAGGCTAGCTATAGACATTAAACATTTGATAATGTCAGGAACATTCACACAATTTTAAAACAAGTTAGTTGCATATCCTTCACATGACGTAGCATTTTCATTTTTGTTGGCTGTTCGCGACTCCTGAGCAAGTTTACGTTCAGTTGTTTGCCAATGCTTTCTGAACCGCCAGCACCTATACCATGTCATAAAAAGCCAGCGTACGTCGGTCTGCTGCCAAATCGCCAACAGCTATGTTTCGAACCCCAGTATGCGCGATTACGAACTGCGTCCGTAACTCCTTCGCGACGGAGGCGGCTCACAATGTGAACAAACATTAATGCTGTCAGTGAGAAAAGAACCCTTTGACATGCCTTAAGTTGAGCAGACAGTGTTGGACCATTGTCTTTTTATTGACCAATCAACAATTAGTAGTCGATTATTTCAGTATCACACCCGACATCTTTAATTCCCAAGTCACGTGTCGGTACCTATTTTAGTCGGGTCATATGGAAGCCCACGTCAATTTAAGAATTTGAATCCGCCTGGTAGGGATCGAAAACTCGACCACGGGACCTACTGAGTAGCCACAACGGAACAGCGCTGGGTATCTAAGCTGACAGTTATAAATACACTTGTTACTGGGACGTTTGTAAAATAATATTCGATGTTTACATGTAGAATCATCCAATGTAATTAAACTAACAAAGGAAAGATAGTCTTAAATGTGGTATTATTGAATCGTTATCACCAGATGTATTATTGCTGGGTGTCAAAGACTCAGGGAAGACCACCCTGAATGAGTGGTCTACCTCAAGTAGATTAGAGGTAACCCAGTGCCCCTACATGAGGGCAGGGTAGGTGTAGGGAGTAGATAGGAAGGGGAACTATCAAACAGTTCTCTCATGAGACACGGAGGTGTCAACCAGAGAGTAAGCACTCTGGTCACGGCATAATCACGCCAACGTGATAGGCACGGAGAACTAGAATGAAACTCAAGAGAGGCCACTACTCTAAGCGTGCTGAATGATGCAGCACGCAAAAGCCGAAGTGCGCACAAGGTCCCTCCGCGTACTGTGTAGTCAGCACGCGGAGATTAGTCAGACAGGGGACAGACTTCGTAGGGAACACATCGCTTAGCGTCGATGCGTATTTCTTTAGCCGAGTAGATAGATTTAGCAGTAGGGTTGGGAACGACTAGTGATAGGCAATTCTGTGTATTCATGTGTGATTTATTAGCGACCGTTTTGTGCATTGATGTAATGTAAAGAGCCAGTGGCAATAAAATGTGTAATCAATTCCTCTCGTACGACTGACAAATCTTTTTGTGTGGTGCGAGAGAAGTTTATCCCGTAATGCCTGAAGCATCGCTTGATGACAGGCTAGGATAAAAGTGGTGTCAGAAGTGTAGCTTGGACAATTGTTCAAGCTAAAACACTCACCCACGGCTCTAAAATAGTAATACTGTCAGTTAATCACAGGGTTTAATTTATGTTAGTGAATAATGGCGTGTGCAGACTAGAACAACGTGCGAGCTGTGCCCATCGTGACCGATTAACGTTTATTTATGCTTAGTAAAATGTTTTGTGCTTATGAACATGTTTTCTTCTGATTTGTAAGTATTATTATTATAGTTTTGTATCATTTATTTCTATAATTACTGATTTATTTATGAGTATTTGTCACAAATGATTTACGGCGGAGCAATACACAAGAAATGAGCCGGCGACAATATCGATTTTTCCAATCTAAAAATAGCGCTGCTCCTATGACGTATCGCGACTGACAAACAGCTGCCCTACGCAATTTGCAATCAGCGACGGATTGTTTACAGATCGCCAAGCGGCTGCTCGCCTGAATCTTTGGCTTATATTAAATATTATTTGCTTATACAAGCTATTTATTGAATATATTTATTTTTTTGAACGTTATTATTACCTTTATATTTATTTCAAAGAATTTATTTAATTATTTGTATACCTTTTCTATTTGTTACCGTCACGATGGCACTACTTTCGCTATGCAAATAAGACTCGGTCTGCACAGCACTTCCATAAATTAAACAGCAATAGTTAGGGAAGGCAGAAGACGTTAGAACGAAGACAGGACATTGACATTTATTATTAATTATACCACATTGTGTTGTCCGGGGGCATGTGATTGTACAAAATTGTCTAAAGTCATATGTCGTTTACAAATGGTTAATTGTTGATGCTCTTGTAAACCAGATGTAACAAGAGCTGTTTATGAGAATAACTCAAGCTGTATGTCGAAGTGCCGAACGATTGGACCTGAGGTGCCAAATGATTGTACCCGATTTTCTGGAATGTTAAGATGAGTATACCCACATTATTTTGAATGCAATATGATTAATAATGCATCTCTTTTTCAGGGTGTGATCTATTAGTATATTTTTTGTGATCTATTTTTCAGGGTGTAATCTAAGAGTATATTTTTTATACACAGGGATTTAAAAACTTAACATAGCCAATATAAATAATTGAATAAATATTTGAGTGCCTAGCAACGCTAGCTAATTATCCAACAACATGTCAACTTTAGCTCATTTTATAGAAGCAGGGAAGGCATTAGGACACGCAGGAAAGGAATTAGAGCAATATGCTGATCAAAAATTTAGGGAAGCAAAAGATGCTGAGAGAGATGAACGTGCACGAGAAAGACAACATCAGAAGGAGATTGGAGAACAAGAAAGACAACACCAAAAGGAGATTGTAGAACTAGCAGAGATAACAAAGCAAAAACAATTAGAACAAGATAAGGAGATTAAGCAAAAACAATTAGAACAAGATAAGGAAATCAAACAGAAGGAATTAGAGATTAAACAAAAAGAATTAGAATTAAAACAAAGAGAGATAGATGAAATGGCAAGAGTGAAAGAAAAACAAATACAGATTGAATCAGAGACACAATTAAAGATGAAAGGTATGGAAGTAGAGTCACACTTAGAGATCTCCACTACAAAACTAAAGAGTCAGCAAGAAGAGAATAAACTTAATAAATACAAAAATATTATTAAGCCATTCTGTAAAGAAGATTCCATATCAGCTTGGACAGAAAATGTCGAATATCAGCTTAAATACCACAAAGTACCAATCGATATGTGGACTATGATTTACATGAAGAACCTCAGTGGGGAGCCCCTTAAAGTGATTGAATCAATACCAACTGATCTTAGATCTAACTATCAGTACATCCATGATAGGATAATGCAACATTTCTTACTTGATGCCCCTGGGTATCAAGTGCAATTTTCTAATTTAAAACCAAAACCAAGTGAGACTTTCATCGATTATGTCTCGAATGTCCAAAGCGTATTAAATAGATGGCTTAGTGCAGCAAAAATAGGAAAGGACTTTGAAAAACTTAAAAACTTAATAGCCATGGATAAAGTCATATCCACAATACCATCTCCTTTCGCTAAATTTCTTCAGCAGTCAGACATCGAAACCATAGAACAATTTGAGAAGAAAGGCTCTGCATATTTTTCCTCAAACAGGGATGTTTTTAAAACAGCAAATATCGACTCTGAAATGGTCTCTTTTGTTAAGGACCAACCTAAAAGCTATCGTAGCAATAAAAAACCATTTCAGAGAGTCGACAAGAAAGATCAAAAATTGCCAAAATGTGTGTATTGCCAACTTTTTCATGATACTTACTCTATGTGTGATAAATCACCAAACTATCCGACACATCTTGAGATGGTCATTAAGAAACAGCAAAACAAGAGAACTGCATACAGGCGTGCAGTCAAATGCTTCTTCTGTTCTAGCTACGGGCATTATTCCAATAAGTGCCTGGGCCGCCAAAGAATGAAGGCCAACAGTGCAATGTTAATTGATACATCTTCTGATAGTTGGAGTGAGACTGAGTGTGAGGTCGAGAATGAATTACCTTTTAACCAATCTGAAGATGTTTGTTGTGTAAACGATATATTAAGCTTTGACAGTTGTGAGCGATGTCACCAATTTCATGCAGACGGAAAATTAGAATGTGGACATACAGTACCATTCTCCACTGAGAGTGTAAATGCAGCATTAGCCTCCAGAGGCAATTTGGTGTTCCACAATGCATTGGTCAACGAAATACCATGCCAATGTTTGCTGGACAGTGGGAGCACTCTTATTGGTCTTAGAAAGGAACTGGTGAATCCAAATAATTATACAGGTGACTCAGTCAAATGCCGAACCTTTTCGGGTAATATTGAAATTTACCCTTTGGCAAGAGCCCATATTAACACTCCTTTCCTTTCTGGTACCTTTACATGTGCGATTTTAGATAACCCTTGTACTGATTTAATTTTGGGATACTTACCCCAATTGAAACATTGCACTAACGAAGAAATAGCTGCATGGGGAAAATTAAATGCAGCTAATGCAACAACCAGAGCAGATACTATTAAACACCAAGACACACTACAAGATGAAAGACTACTGTTGCTATCACCAACTAGCACGGATGATACCACCAGACAAAAGTTCATAGACCAGCAAAAAGCTGATCCGAGTGTGTCTCCATATCTGAAACTATTGAAAGAAAAAGCCAAAGTAACAAAAAACGCATCATGGCTCTTTAGACTTAAGAATGGTATTCTTACTCGTTATTATACAACTGGTAACCATGAGATTCAGCAAACGGTGTTACCTGTACAACACCGCCAAACTGTGCTAAAGATTACACGCGAGTCACTGTTTGCTGGTCACCTTGCATACGACAAAACCAGGGCCAGAATTCAGGCTCATTTCTATTGGCCAGGTTTTTGTAATGACATAAAAGTATTTTGTCGTTCATGTAATGTCTGTCAACAACTAGTACGTAAGGGTAAACATCCTACAGCTGAAGTGCAACCTTCAACACTGGCCTCTAGGCCATTTGAGAGTGTGGCGGTTGATATTGTTGGACCCCTGAACCAGGTGTCCAGCAAAGGAAATCGCTTCATCTTAATGATGGTAGACCTATGTTCAAGGTGGGTTGAGGCAGTAGCTTTGAAATACATCACCTCCAAAGACGTTGCCAGTGTATTTCTACACTTGTTCTCACGATTCGGATTTCCATGTACCATCTTATCCGACCGTGGAACCCAATTCATATCGGCTGCAACGCAAGCCCTTACGAAAATGTTAGGGATTAAACAGCATTTTACAACAGCTTATCATCCAGCCAGCAATGGAATAGTAGAGAAAATTAACGGAGACCTAAAGCATATGCTGGCTAAGGTGACAGCAGAAAACCCAGCTGATTGGGATACACTGTTACCAACAGTGCTGTTCGCTTATCGGGAGATTCCCCATTCAAGCACGGGTTTCTCACCGTTTGATTTAGTATACGGGGCTAACCCACGTGGACCCCTAACAATTTATCATCAGTTAGTAACTAATTCGATTGAAATTCCAACCCCGAAAACATCTTATGAAATGGTAACAGAAACACGAGATAAGATTATGAAATCGTGTATCATAGCTAAGGCAGCTTTGGGGAGGAAGGGTCAAATCTACCGCCAATACGCAAATAAGGGTTCGAGAACTATTAATCTTGAACCAGATCAAGATATACTGCTGTTACTCCCAGACAAACGGAATTTATTATTGACCTCATGGCAAGGGCCATTCAAAGTGGTACGAAAAATTTCAGATGTCGATTATGAAATATCGATAAACGGATACTTAAAGATATTTCATATCAACATGTTGAAACCCTACTTTTCACGACAAGAGACAGAATTAGAGACAGACGAACACAATGCACCCACACCTATGGATGAGACGACAGACATACACAACGCAACTACACTAGTTAGCGAGGCTGGCAAAGCCGACGATATGCATACACTTAGTGAGCATACAGAAAACGCACTTAGCACCACCACCGTACTGAACCAGGTAGACGACGACGGGATGGAACTACCTGTTCCAATTGAAGACAAGACTGTGACATTAGATTGTATACGGTTAGAAACGGGACTAACAGAAGAACAACGACGACAGATAATAGAATTAGTGACGGAATATAAGGACATATTTTCCGACATTCCAGGTAGGACGGACAGGATCGAGCACTCCATCCTTCTTTCGGACTCTAAGCCTATCAAATGCAGACCGTACTCTATCCCACTTAGCTACAGAGAAAGTCTAAATAAGGAAATTCTTAATTTAGAAGCTAGTGGAATCATTCAAAAATCTACATCTGAGTACTCCTTTCCAATCGTCTTGGTCAAGAAAAAAGACTCCACAATTTGTCTCTGTGTGGACAATAGGAAACTCAACAATGTCACTAAGATCGACGCAGAACCAATTCCTTCCTGCGAAGATCTTATTCTTGATATGTCCACCTCCAAAATCTTCTCTAAATTAGACCTTACTAAGGGATATTGGCAGGTCCCTATGCAGACTCAATCCATCCATCTTACTGCATTCTCAACACCGTTAGGTCTTTACGAGTGGCGTTTTCTTCCTTTCGGACTTCGTAACGCTCCTGCCACTTTCGTACGCTTAACTAGAGATTTACTACATGGAGTGACGAATACAGTGACATATATAGATGATATTTGTGTCCATACAGATGACTGGACAACACACTTACTGAAACTCAGACATGTCTTCGATAGGTTGCGACTCTTCGGTCTCACTGTCAACCCGAGCAAAGTTGAATTGGGCCTACAAGAAATTGATTCTTTGGGTCATGTCATTTCACAAGGACAACTAAAAACTGACAATAAAATTATTACTAAAATTATGAACCTGACCATGCCTACGACAAAGAAGCAAGTCAGGAGCCTTTTGGGTTTAGTAAATTATTATAGTAAGTTCATACCGAACTTAGCTGAAATCACAAGTGTATTTTCAAATGTTTTAAAAGCATCAGTAAAATTAGATGTCAAAGATGCATTATTAATTTCTGCATTGTCAAAATTGAAAATCCTATTTAGTAATGTACCAATCCTCCGTTTGCCTAATCCTAGGCTCGTTTATTATCTTAGGACAGATGCCAGCAGGATTTCCATCGCTGCAGTACTAGGCCAATTTTATGATGGCATCTTTCATCGAATTTGCTACGTGAGCCGCAAGATCACACCTGCTGAGTCCAGATATTCCATATCAGAGTTGGAAGCCCTAAGCGTCATCTATTCGGTGAGGAAGTTGCATCGATTTCTAGCGGGTAATCACTTCGTAGTCCAGACCGATAACTCCCCAATCACGGTCATCCAAAGTGGGGTGCATCGCAACGACCGCATCTACAGGTGGTCATTAATATTACAGAATTATACTTTTAGTATAGAGCATATTAAGGGTAGGGACAACATTCTTGCTGATACCCTTAGTCGACCATCTGAGGTAGAAATACCTGATATTCCACATGAAAAGGTAGTGTAAGAAATGTTAATTTAGTACACTTAAAATATCCTGTGTAAAATATCCTATGTAATACATAGACATCATGATCAGGACTGTGTGCTAAGAACAGTGAACCACCATGTGTCCGTAGTCAGCAGAATAAGAACTGTGCTCCAAGAACAAGTGAATCACCGTGTGTACATAGACAGCTCGTTACTTACTATGCTCCATTTGTGTTCCGGTGAATCACCTGTGTTAATCATGGAAGAACAGTGTCAGAGCAATGCATAAATAACAGACACGAATATACTCGTCTACGACACCAGCGGACTCTACGAGTGGAAGAATACCCATAAGACACAAGTATGACTGTGTAGTGTATTTAGTATACCCAGGACAATTGTGTATATATAAACTATGCCAACGAAAGCATTTTCTGAACATTATGGCAACCACTAACCTGAGGTAAATAAATACCATGTATATATATTTAGTTATTGTGATATGTATTATAACGTTTTTAATATAGTGATAAATTATAGTTAGATTAGTTACTTTAATATAGATTTAGATTGGATTTAGGGAATATAATAGATTTTTTTTTTGTAGTTTAGATAAATCATTAATTTACCCACTTACTTAGCATAAAAGTAGATTAGTATAGTACTTTAAACTTAATAACAGCTAATTAAAAACTAGGATAAAAAGTTTAGATAGGAACAGTACCAGTTAATTCATTTCACTTTATTTCATTCCATATTGATGAACACGTTAACAACCTCATCATTTAAGATTAAAATTAGTTTATACCTTATAGGATAAAAGGAGTATACAGATGAACATACATCATTTACACCATGTAGAGTAAAAATATCAATCATAGTTTTTCATTAAAACATTATTTATAATTTTGTTACATTTCACATTTCCCATTTCAGAAAGGTACATAACTCATCTCACATCATTTTCATTTTTTTAGGTAGTTAGATTACTTCCCTTAAATTAGATTGATTTTGTACAACAAATTAGGATATATATATTTATAGAAGTAGTATTAGTATTTCAGTAGAATATAGTGTTTAATAATATCAGGGTACAAACTATCAACCCTATTTCATCCATGTAAATATTTTGTAAATACATGACTCGTGCAGTAAGTTACGCACAGTCATTAAGCTCAACTCTTGTCAAACTGAGCCAAACTTGTACAGTGTCACTTCAAGGTTTTTAAATAATTGGGAGAATAAAAGATGTGTGACAGAAGTGTGGAAGTGATAGAAAAAGGAAAAATATACAATGGAGAGTGAGGACAACCAGCGGATTTTTTCTGCCGCTCAACGCGACTTTTTATTATTTGTCTGCGTCAAGCGTTTGCTTTCAGTGTTGAAATATACTGTCTCGAATGTGTTGTGTGTAGTTTAGTGTAGACCTTAGATAAAGTATTTTAAGTCTCATAAGACGGAAACGTAGTAACGAATTAGTGTTATACACTTGTTTGTGGCCACATTTAACCGAATTATGGCACTTGAAAACTAACTTACTTACATATTATAGACAGACACACATGTTAGAAGGTAAAGTATATTAATAGGTACATCCGGACACGCAAACAACCAGGAAAACAAACATGTAAATTACTTGCATTTTTAGAACAAAGGGAGATAACTCCGGGTCAGGGGACACAATAGACAACGAAACACTAACTTAACAGTGAAAGATAACTTTACACGCGGAAGCGAGATAGGTAAAGCCTGTCGCACACAACTTGTGCAATGGTTGTTTAATATTATATGGGGGACATGAAGCAATTCATGTGTTGACCCTAAGAAAGTCAACTTTGTATGGGTAGTAAGTTAATTTACTATGTGAGGGCAGGTCTTATAAGACAATGGTCCGGTTCAGACAAACCTCTAATTAATATAATATTGCGATTGAGAAGAGGGCTCACGCCAACCAGACAAGTTTGTGGCGATCACCAGTAGCCAAGTAAAGTGATACTACATTGTGACAATAGTCAGTAGAAGTCTATTGAGTTACCCAGAACCAAGTTATCAGTAGTCTTTGACAAAAATTAGATACACTAATTTTTTGTAAACCTCTTGCGTCACAACCATGAGTCAAAGTTTGTAACGCAACACAGGAGGGGAGGGTGTGTGTCAAAGACTCAGGGAAGACCACCCTGAATGAGTGGTCTACCTCAAGTAGATTAGAGGTAACCCAGTGCCCCTACATGAGGGCAGGGTAGGTGTAGGGAGTAGATAGGAAGGGGAACTATCAAACAGTTCTCTCATGAGACACGGAGGTGTCAACCAGAGAGTAAGCACTCTGGTCACGGCATAATCACGCCAACGTGATAGACACGGAGAACTAGAATGAAACTCAAGAGAGGCCACTACTCTAAGCGTGCTGAATGATGCAGCACGCAAAAGCCGAAGTGCGCACAAGGTCCCTCCGCGTACTGTGTAGTCAGCACGCGGAGATTAGTCAGACAGGGGACAGACTTCGTAGGGAACACATCGCTTAGCGTCGATGCGTATTTCTTTAGCCGAGTAGATAGATTTAGCAGTAGGGTTGGGAACGACTAGTGATAGGCAATTCTGTGTATTCATGTGTGATTTATTAGCGTCCGTTTTGTGCATTGATGTAATGTAAAGAGCCAGTGGCAATAAAATGTGTAATCAATTCCTCTCGTACGACTGACAAATCTTTTTGTGTGGTGCGAGAGAAGTTTATCCCGTAATGCCTGAAGCATCGCTTGATGACACTGGGTATAGTATCGTGTTGATTATTGTACTTGTTTCCTGTCACTTTCTCTTACATTTCTCTTGACTATGACGTTGATTATTGTTTGTCATTCTGTTTACTAAAAATGTAATGTGTATTATACATTAATAAAGTATTGGTAAATATTTATTCATTTCTATTGTTCTTTCTCTTAGTGTTTTTGAGTGTGGGTATTTTCTTTCTTTCTTTCTTTCTTTCTTTCTTTCTTTCTTTCTTTCTTTCTTTCTTTCTTTCTTTGTTCCTTTCTTTTCTTTCTTTCTTTCTTTTTTCTTCCTTTACTCTTTCTTTCTTTCTCTCTCTCTTGTTTTATGTCTGTCTGTCTTTCTTTCTTTCCTTCTTTCTATCTTTCCTGTCAATGTCTTTCTTTCTTTCTCTCTTTCTTTCTATCTTTATTTCTTGTTTTCTTTCTTTTGAGTCTCTTTGAGTGTGCATGTTTGTATGTGTGTATGTGTGGATATATATATATATATATATATATATATATATATATATATATATATATATATATATATATATATGTGTGTGTGTGTGTGTGTGTGTGTGAGTGTGTGTCTGTGTGTGTATGTGTGTGTGTGTTTTGTAAAGTAATCGCGATAGATTTATAACCGAAGCCAAGTTAGGATCATGTCAGCAATAAACTAATCGTGCGCAGGGTTGCCACTTTTTTTGGACCAAAAGTATCTAGAAACGGCCCAAACCCATCCATCCATCCATCATGTGCCATGCCGGTAAGCGTGGGCGGTCATGTTCTGCCATCTCACTCGATCAACAGATTCGTGGATCAGTTCCGTGTTTCTGTCTCGACCATGTCACAAGGCCAAGCCATCCAGATACTTGTTTCTAGGTCTTCCCCTTGGTCTGTTCCCCTCGATCTTACCAGTTGTCACCAAGTTCTCCAAATCATTTCTTCTCATAACATGCCCAAAAAATTGTGACTGTCTACGTCTAATGTCTCTGATCAGTTTACGATCTTCATTTGTTTCTTGAAGGACTTGTTCATTGGTCTTTCTGGCTGTCCATGGTATTCTTTGCATTTTCCTCAGAAACCACATTTCTACAGCCATCAGATGTTTTTCAGCCTGGCTGCTCATTATCCAAGCTTCACATCCATATAAAAGTACAGGTTCTATGTAGCATCTCAACACTCTTTTTCTCGTTTCAATTGACATCTTTTTATTGGTCAGTATGTTTTTCATCTTTCTAAAGGCTACTTTTGCCATGGCGATTCTTGTTCTAATCTCTTCAAGGCATCTCCCATCAGATGTTATTACTGTTCCGAGGTAATTGTACCTATTCACTTGTTGAAGAATATTCCCATTTACTTGTATATTACACTGTGGTATTTCGTTCTTCTTAGTGACGACCATAATCTGTGTCTTTTTACAATTTAATTCTAACCCTTGTTGTTCACTGTGTGTAACAACCGCATCTACTAAATTTTGCAGGTCCTGTTCATTGTCTGCAATCAAGACTGTATCATCTGCATATCTAATGTTATTGATGCATCGTCCCCCAATGTTGATTCCTTCCATATTTTCAATATTTCTGAAAATATTTTCACTGTACAGGGAAAACAGATCTGGAGACATTACACATCCCTGTCTCACACCTCTCTTAATAGGCTGATATTGGCTTACTTCATTATCAACTCTTATGGCAGCTTGTTGTTTCCAATATATGTATTTTACAAGTCTAAGGTCTTTCCCATCAATTTGTAGATCTTCAAGCATCCTTATCATGTTGACATGTCTCACTTTATCAAAAGCCTTTGTGTAGTCAATGAAGCAAAGGTGTAGATCTTTGTTTACTTCTATAGAACGTTCGATTACGGTTCTCAGTATATACACAGCATTTACTGTACCCTTGCCTACTACAAACCCACATTGTTCTTCTCCTATTTCAGGTTGTATTTTCCTCCCAACTCTTTGCATGATAATTCTTAGCAAAATCTTCGTGATGTGACTCATTATACTAATTGTTCGATGTTGATCACATTCCAGGGCTCCTGATTTCTTTGGGATTGCAATAAATACAGAATTACATAACTCATGAGGTATATTTCCAGTATCATATATTGTATTAAGCAGACTGGTAACTTTATCTATTCCATATTCTTCTAAAGCATTAATCATTTCTGTTGTGACGCTGTCTGGACCGGGGGTTTTGCCAGATTTCATATGATTAAGAGCATTCTGAACCTCCATCTTCAAAATTGCTGGCCCTTCATTGTTATTTTGAACAATATATTGTTCGTCTCTGCTATCGTCATAAAGGTTTTTCACGTAATCTGACCATAAATGTAAAATCTGATCTTTTTCTATTATGACTCTTCCATCTTTTGTCTTTAGGCAGCCTGCTGATGTACGTGTTCTTTGATTAGTAATCTCCTGAATTCTTTTGTGCATTAGTTTCGCATTTTTACTGTTGTGTTGTTTTTCAATTTCTCTGCAATTTTTCTCAAGCCATGTTTCTTTAGCCTCCTTACATAAGGTTCTGACTTTTCTGTGAATTTCTTCATATTTGGCAGGATTATTTTTGTTCTGTCTTCTTGTTTCCATTAGTTGTAAAATTTCTTCAGTCATCCATGTCTTACGGCCAACTTTCTTTACTTTTGGAATAGTTTTTTCTGCTGCACAACTGATTGAATTCTTCAGCATTTCCCATTGATCATCTACATCTTGAAATAGGATCTCTAGATCAGACAATAAATCAAATTTGTTCTTTACTTCTATGTTAAAATTATCTTGTATTTCTTTGTCAGTTTTCAATTTGCACAAGTCATATTTAGGGTTTCCTGCTGTATACTTGACTTTCTTTAACTTTACCCTCAATGTGCCAGTAATTAATCTGTGATCACTGTAACAGTCTGCATTTGGAACTGTTTTTACAACTGTTAATGCATTTCGAAACCTTTTGCTTATCAGGATGTAATCTATCTGGTTTTTAATCCTGCTGTCTGGACTCCTCCATGTCCATAATCTTCTAGGATGTTGTTTAAACCAGGTGTTTCCTACAACCAATTCTTGTTCTTTTGCCCATTCTACAAGTCTGTAACCTCTTTCATTTCTCTCTCCCAAACCATGGTTGCCTACACTGTATCCATCGCTTTGCTTTCCTATTTTTGCGTTGAAATCACCCATTATGATATTTATTTCTGATTTTTTACAGTTCTTCAAAGCAGACTCCATGTCATTATAAAATTCCTCTATACTTTCTTCACTGCTTTCACTTGTTGGGGCATATACTTGAATTACATTTATTTTAAAAGGTCTTCCGTTTAATTTTACTAATAGAACTCTGTCTGACACAGCCCAATATCCTTTGACAGAATTTGATGTTTGCTTATCTAATATAATGGCTACACCTCTTTGCTGTTCTTCTCCCTCCGAGTAAATAATCTTACAATCCTCTCCTGTCCTTATCCCTGCTCCTCTCCATCTCGTTTCCGATATTCCTAATACGATAATCCTAATATCGGCCCAAACAACATCCATAAATATCTCGATTTCGTTGCAAAATATCTAGGAAAAATATCCAGATTGAGAAAGTAAGAAATTACATATGTATTGATGTGACTGCCGCTCTCCCTGGCGAAAAGTTTACGGCTGTCGCCGTTATCCCGTATATTCTCGTGAGTAACGCAGCTGCGCCCGAATCGAGCCTCGCTGGTAACTTACAGGGGTATGTGAGCCGGTCGCTCAGAAAGCAATGGCAAACTACTGAGCGTAATCTTGCCTTGTACATCAACAGCAGCTGAAAAATTCTGATGTTGACTGCACCATCCTGTAAGGGATATGCAACATTAAAAAGAAAATTGATGTGACTTACCTATAGAATCATGTCCTCATCTTCACTGATGTCTGTCTCACAAGATGCAATTAGCTTGGATGATGAAGTTGAAGCTTCACATTCAAAATGACTCTGGTGTACTTTAGCTGTTCCAATTTCTATTATTATATGATCAGGGAGTTGATAAGTTGAACAGCATTTTCCTGCTCTCATCAGGCCAAATCTTATTGTCAATATAGCATTTAAGAGATCAAGTTTCATCCTGTTTCTTAGTTTACATTTTGTATAATTCACAGTACTGAAAACTCTTTCCGCATCAGCATTTGAATGGGGTAGTATCATGGCAGACATCGCACATTCAAAGAGCTCACGGAATGGACTGTTACCTGAGACATCTTTAAATTGTCTTACTTTACTCCAAAAAGCTTCAGTTTCTGTTTTGTTTGTCCAGTCAACCAAATTTATTTTTGTTAACTAATATTCTGCTTCCGCCACACTAGCCCCTAAAAATGTAATAACTTGACAATATTTAGGTATGTCCTTTACTGGGTGAGGTATGTTGTTAATAGAAAAGAGTGAAATATTTTTCAATACATCTAAATTTTCAGGAAGTCTCTGCTTCAGTTGATCGAATAATGAGACAAGAAAATTTTGACAGCGCTTTCTTAAGTTGTTCTCTTCATTTTCTGTTAACAGTCCTTTTGTTTTTAAACCATCAATTTGTGATTCGATTTGGTATCCCAGGTACGGCTTGGGAGCCAAATAGCTCTCTTTAGTGCAAGTGAACACGTCCGCTTTACAAATTGGCACTATAAGTCTTTTACCAATTGAGTGAAATAGCAAAGTGAGGTCGTCAAGTAATTAACTTTATCAACATTTTGAGATTCAAATAGTTTATTAACTTTTTGCACTTCACTTAAAATGGGTTGTGAAAAGAGAAGGAATACCAAATTTTTTTCATCACTGTACATTCCATATAGTATTTCAGCTGTGTAGCACTTTTCATTTTGTCTTGTTATTCCTCATGCTCCAGGAGCTAAATACAGACAAATACCATTGCCCTGGGTACGCCAGTTATATAAACCCCTGGGGAGCTACAGGCCAGGAAAAGATACCTGGTCAAATGCAGCCACTTTTGCCTTTGATGTTTACGAGGGGTTCCAGAGTAGACAGGAAACGATGGCGGTAGCGCTTGATCTCGAGGATGCGTACAATAGAGTTCGATATGATATTTTGATGACCGCACTGATGGAGAAGGGGGTCAATCCCTGGTTGGTGAACTGGATAGCAGCCGTCCTGCATTCTCGTCGGGTTGCTCTCCGTCTGGGCGCATGGACCTCAGAGCCATATATGTTAACCCCGGGACTGCCACAGGGATCTGCAGTCTCACCGGTGCTCTTTAATGTGTATACGAGCAAGACTGCAAACCTAGAAGCACCGGGGGTTGGAAGAATACTAACATTTCCAGATGATATTATTGCATATAGGCAGGGGAGAGATAGGGAGCAAACAGCCCAGGAGTTACAGGCGACAGTAGATAAAGTGATTGACTGGTGCACAGAAATGAGTGCTGTCATCCACCCGGAAAAGGCGGCTGTTTTGTGGTGCTCTCTGGACAACTCAACGCTCAGAGGAAAGGCGAGACGGACTTATAATCAGATTGCTACTGGTACTATTAGTGTTGGAACTCTTCGCTGGCTGCTGAGGATGGGGACGGAGCACTTATGGGAATGCCCCGAATGCTGTGATGTCGATTCCTAAATCAATCAATCAATCAATCAATTTCGAAGTGTGTCTTCAACCCCAACCATCGGTTCACAATTACTTCAACAGCTGGTTGAATTGATAACCATCTAGTTTTGCAATATGACAGCATTTTCAGTGGTGAGGAACTATCATTTAATGCTTTATATAAATTATTATATTGCTGTTGTCTGACAGATGATTTGGAGAACCAGTTATGTGTTTCAGCAATAAGGAATTCCAAATTCCTTGGTAAACATTCTGACTGATGAGGCATGTGATAATGCTAGCTGCAAGGAATGACATACACCATTCATGAGGATTAAAGATGGGATATCTTCCTTCAATTTTGCATACACGCCATGGTTGATACTGACCATTACCGATGCATTATCGGTTCCAATTGCAGCCAAATTCTTTAAGTTTAAATGTTTACTGACCAAAAGTTTCTTCAGTGCCCTTATGCGCCATTTTACTCATTACCGGGGGTGGGGGAGGGGGGGGGGGAGGGGGGGGGTTGCCAGATTGTTGAGCGTTGACCCAAGTCACTTCAAAGTTTAAATAATGGCAGTTACCATAATTTACGCGCGTCCAGACCGAACATAAAATGGGCAAATGACACCGAAAGAAAAGTAAAATCTAGAAAGTATGCAAAATATCCGACTCCAAATGAAAAGTATCTAGAATTGCATCCAGCATCCAAACGTCAGAAAACGGTATCCAGATGCCGGCAAAAACCTCTAGATCTGGATATAAAATATCTAGAATGGCAACTATGATCGTGCGTGGTATAAACGTGACCCACGAGAATCACGTGACGATTTGAAGAGACCCTCTCAAAGGGCGGTGGTCTGCTGGAAGACGTGGTGAGCAGAAAATCAGGCATCGAACACCGATATAGCGATGTCGACTGTATGGTTGATGTTTTATGGGTTTATATGGGTGCAATGTAGGAGTGAATTATTGTACAACTTTATAATCAATCGAAACGTCTTTGTAAACGTGCAGTGTGATTAATAAACACAGAAATATGGTGTTCGAAAGAACATTATCCTTTTATATTTGGAGTTATTCAGGAGTTGGTTGTACAACTTATCATCATCATCATCAAGTGCCCTTCCAGCTGGTTTAGGCGTTCATGGCTATCCACAGATCTCGGTCTTTGATGTTCTGGATCAACTCTGCTGATGATATTCCTCTATGCCACTGTCTCAATCCATCCAGCATCATTTCTCTTGGTCTGCATCTGCCTCTCATCCCATCTTCATCTCGTCTTTCCAGTTGTCACGATGTTCTCCAATGCCTCTCTTCTAATCACATGACCGAAGAACGTTGTTTATCTCTTTCTTATTGTTATATATAATGTTCTAGTTTCATTAGCCTGTCTCATGCAGTCGTTGTTAGTTACTCTGGCAGTCCAAAGAATTCGCAACATTCGTCTCAGGAACAACAACCCTGTTGCTTCTAATGCGATCTTAATTTGTTAATTTACATTCCAAGATTGACTGCCATACAGCAATACTGGTTCTACATAGCATTTCAGTACTATCTTTCTTACATTCAGTGATAGTGACTTATTGCATAAGATACTCTTCATTTTCTGAAACGCGGCTTTTGCTTGCCCTATTATGCTCGTAATCTCTGTTGTAAATCTTCCATCTGATGTTATAAATGCCCCTAGGTATGTTAAATTATCCACTTAGTTAAGAATTATGCCTTCTATTTCTATGTCACATTTTGTTGTCACCATTTTCTTTTATATCACCATAGTTACTGTTTTCTTGATATTCAAGGAGAGTTCTTTCTTTGCACTCTCTGTTATTACAATGTCTAACAATTGTTGTAGGTTTGTTGAATTATCTGCCACCAATGCTGTGCCATCTGCATCACGTATATTATTTACTTTACAACCTCGAATTAGTATTCCTTACGTCTCTTTGATCTCTCTCATTATTACGTTGCTATATATGGAGAAGAGATCCGGTGACAAGACACACCTCTTAGCTTTATCTGTATTTCCCATTTTAATTGCTGCTACTTGGTTCCAGTAAATATTCTTTATTATTCTTAAATCGTTCCCATCAGTGTTGATATCGTCCAACCTTTTAATAGTTCTAATCAGTTTTAATCAGTTAACCATTAACGTCGTTCACTAGCTCTGAAATGTGTTTTGCTATGAAGTCTTGGGAAGATAATGTGGTAGTTTCCCCTTGCTTACAACATCCACATGGTGGTATTTTAGCTCTGCCTTTGACAGTCATTTCCGACTGTAAGGATAAGTGAGTGCCCTGTTCGGCTCAGCTGCAGAGATATCCACTTATTCCGGTGGATCCTCGGTCCCCAGGACTGCGTTAGCCACACCGTTGTGTGTCTCCAATCCTCTACCACGATGAGGTGCAGTTAGGATTTTCCCTTCCTAAAGTTATGGTCTATAACGGCCAAAACTCTCCAGTACATTTAGAGGACGTACAACTTATACGATAAGTAAGTATGAGTTAAGTATTGCTGGACCTTAAATCAGCTGAAGACAGCACATTTGTAAAGTCTAATTATGCATGCGTGATGAACAGAAATAATCACAAAGAAGGCATTCAGACATAAAGCTAATAAGATACAAATATAGGTCACTCGAAGAAATAGCATGACGAGGCCTCACCTATCGGTACAGTGGGCAAGCAAACATCTTAGCATATATTTGTACATCTCATACATAAATTTAAAAAAAAATACATCAGAACATATATCTGTATATATCATACATACATCAACAAATATAAGAACATATATCTGTATATATCATACTTATATCAACAAACATCAGAACATTTATATGTATATATCATACATAAATCAACAAACATCAGGACATATATCTGTATTTTTTTTTAATTCGCATATCCTTTACAGGACATCGCTGTCAACAGCAGCATCTTTCAGCTGTCTGTTGATTTCTTGGCAAGATTACGCTCAGTAGTTTGCCATTGCTTTCTGAGCGGCCGGCTCAGTGTCCCGCATGTCACCAGCGGGGGACGAACCGCTCCCAGCTCGCTCCCGCTACGAGACTCGGCGTGACAAACGGGATTACGGAGAAAGTGTTGTAACCCCTCAGCCAGTGAGACCGGCTATATCTGTATACATCATAAATAAATCAACACACATTCATCACAGCAAATATTTTAATGTATCATCCATAAATCAATAAACAATCATCACATGTATGTTTATATATTATACAAAAATCAACAAATAATAATCACAACATATATCTGTATATATCATATATAAATCAACAAACACCAGAACAAGTATCTTATATATCATATATAAATGAACAAACAACAGAACATGTATATGTATATATCATACATAAATCAATAAAAAACAACATATATCTGTGTATATCATACATAAATCAACAAACAACAGAACATATATCTGTATATATCATATATAAATCAACAAACACCAGAACAAGTATCTTATATATCATATATAAATCAACAAACAACAGAACATGTATATGTATATATCATACATAAATCAATAAAAAACAACATATATCTGTGTATATCATACATAAATCAACAAACAACATAACATATATCTGTATATATCATACATAAATCAACAAACAACGGAACATATATCTGTATATATCATACATAAATCAACAAACAACAGAAAATATATCTGTATATATCATACATAAATCAACAAACAACGGAACATGTATCTGTATATATCATACACAAATCAACAAACAATAGAAAATATATCTGTATATATCATACATAAATCAACAACAAACATAGCAACATTTATCTGTATATCGATCCATCATGTGCCATGCCGATAAGCGTGGGTGGTAATGTTTTGCCATCTCACTCGATCACCAGAGTCGTGGATCAGCTCCGTGTTGCTGTCTCGACCATGCCATGTGGCCAAGCCATCCAGGTATTTATTTCTCGGTCTTCCCTTTGGTCTCTTCCCTTCGATCCTGCCAGTTGTCACCAAGTTCTCCAAGTCATTTCTTCTCATAACATGTCCAAACAATGTTGACTGTCTCCTTCTATTTATTCTAATCAGTTTACGATCTTCATTTGTTTCTTAAAGGACTTGTTCATTGGTTGTTCTGTCTGTCCATGGTATTCTTTGCAGTTTCCTCAGAAAATACATTTCCACAGCCATCAGATGTTTTTCATATCTGTATATATCATACATAAATCAACAAACATCAGACCATGTATCTGTATATATCATACATAAATCAACAAACATCAGAACATTTCTATATACCATACATAAATCAACAAATATCATACCATATATCTATATAAATCATATATAAAACAAGCCGCTTAAAAGTCAACAGGGTCGACTTCATTGCACCGATTATTTTATCCCACATGGCCCTGTCACTTTCTGCAGCGAACTGCCCAAAGCATCGCACAAAGCACGAACTCCGCAGCTTCAGCGACGACCCAAGGAGTCACCGAGAAAATGCACTCGTGAACCGAATGACACTGCCCGGAATCGAACCCACAACCTTCGGAGTCCGAGTCAGACGGCTTGACCACTTCGCCATGGTGACTCCCATACATAAATACATTATATATAAATCAACAAACATCAGAATATATATATATTTAAATATTGAGCACAACCCACTACTGGCAACGCCGATCGCATTCTGGTATGAACCTAAGGCCTATCCACGTCAATATACGTCAATAGGCCTTAGGTTCATACCAGAATGCGATCGGCGTTGCCAGTAGTGGGTTGTGCTCAATATTTAAATTTCAAATCCCGAAACAACCACATAATCAAAATATATATATATATCTGTATATATCATACTTGAATCAACAGACAATTATCACAACATATATCTGTAAAGACCATACACAAATCAACAAACATCAGAACGTATGCCTGTATATATCATTAAAAAATGAACAAACATCAGGATATCCATCCATCATGTGCCATGCCGGAAAGTGTGGGCGGTCATGACTCGATCACCAGAGTCGTGGATCGGTTCAGTGTTCTGTATCGACCATGCCATGTGGCCAAGCAATCCAGGTATTTACTTCTCGGTCTTCCCCTAGGTCTGTTCCCTTCGATCTTGCCAGTTGTCACCAAGTTATCCAATTCATTTCTTCTAGAAACATGTCCAAAACATTTTGACTGTCTGCGTCTAATTTCTCTAATTTATTTACGATTTTCATTTGTTTCCTGTAATACTTGGTCATTTGTTTTTCTGTCTGTCCGTGGAATTATTTGCATTCTCCTCAGAAACCACATTTCTACAGTCGTCAGATATTTTTCACTTGACTGCTCATTGTCCAAGTTTCACATCCATACAAAAATACAGGTTCTACGTAGCACCTCATCACTCTTTTTCTCGTTTCAGTTGACATCGTTTTATTGGTCAGAATGTTTTTCATCTTGCTAAAGGCTACTTTCGCCATGGCGATTCTTGTTCTAATCTCTTCAAGGCATCTCCCATCAGGTGTTATGACTGTTCAGAGATAATTGTACCGATTCATTTGTTGAAGAATATTCCCATTTACTTGTATATTACATTGTGGTATTTCTTTCTTCCTAGTGACGACCATAATCTATGTCTTTTTACAATTTAATTCTAACCCTAGTTGTTCACTGTGTGCAACAACCGCATCTACTAATTGTTGCAGATCCTGCTCATTGTCTGCAATCAATACTGTGTCATCTGCATATCTAATGTTATTGATGTTTCGTCCACCAATGCTGATTCCGTTTATATCTTCTACATTTCTAAAAATATGTTCACTGTATAGAGAAAAAAGATCTGGAGACATCACACATTCCTGCCTCACACCTCTCTTAATAGGCTGATATTGTCCCACTTCATTATCAATCTTTATGGCAGCTTGTTGTTTCCAATATTTGTTTTTTATAGTCTAATGTCTTTCCCATCAATCTGTAGATCTGCAAGCATATCTATCATGTTGACATGTCTTACTCTGTCGAAAGCCTTTGTGTATTCAATAAAGCAAAGATGTATATCTTTGTTTACTTCTATAGAGCGTTCAACAACTGATCGCAGCATATACACAGCATTTACTGTACACCTTTCTTTCTACAAACCCACATTGTTGTTCCCCTATTTCAGATTGCATTTTCTTCCTCACTCTTTGCATGATAATTCGTAGCATAATCTTCGTGATGTGACTCATTATACTAATTGTTCTATGTTGATCACATTCCAAGGTTCCTGATTTCTTTGGGATTGCAATAAATACAGAATTACATAATTCAGAAGGTATATCTCCGGTATCGTATAATGTGTTCATCAGTCTGGTGACTTGATCTAGTCCATATTCTTCTAAAGCTTTAATCATTTCTGTTTTGATGTTATCTGAACCGGGGTCTTGCCAGATCAGAATATACATCTGTATATATCATATATAAATGAACAAACATCAGAACATATCGCTGTATATCATCATCATCATCAAGTGCCCTGCCAGCTGGCGTAGGCGTTCATGGCTCTCCACAGATCTCGGTCTTTGGTTTTCTGGATCAACTCTGCTGCTGATATTCCTCCGTGCCACCGTCTCAATCCATCCAGCATTATTTCTCTTGGTCTGCCTATGCCTCTCTTCCCCTCGATCTTTCCAGTTGTCACGATGTTCTCCAATGCCTCTCTTCTCATTAGGGGACCAAAGAAAGCTGTTTGTCTCTTTCTTATTGTTGTATATTGTGTTCTAGTTTCATTAGCCTGTTTCAGGCAGTCGTCGTTAGTTACTCTGACAGTCCAAGGAATTCTCAACAATCGTCTCAGGAACCACATCTCTGTTGCTTCTAATTTCTTCTTAATGTGTTCATTTACATTCCAAGATTCACTGCCATACAGCAAAACTGGTTCTACATAGCATTTCAGCACTCTCTTTCTTACACTCAGTGATAGTGACCTATTGCACAAGATACTCTTCATTTTCTGAAATGCGGCCTTTGCTTGCCTTATTCTGCTCTTAATCTCTGTTGTACATCTTCCATCTGATGTTATAAATGTCCCTAGGTATCTAAAATTATCCACTTGGTTAAGAATTTTTCCTTCTATTTCTATGTCACATTTTGGTGTCACCATTTTCTTTGATATCACCATTGTTACTGTTTTCTTGATATTCAAGGAGAGTCCTTTCCTTGCACTCTCTGTTACTACAGTGTCCAACAATTGTTGTAGGTCTGTTGATTTATCTGCCACCAATACTGTGTCATCTGCATAGCGTATATTATTTATATTATAACCTCCAACTAGTATTCCTGGCATCTCTTTGATCTCTCTCATTATTACTTCGCTATACAGGGAGAAAAGATCTGGTGACAAGACACACCCCTGTCGTACTCCTAGCTTTATGTGTTCGTAACTACCCTCTTTATTTCTAATTTTAAATGCTGCTACTTGGTTCCAGTAAATATTCTTTATTATTCTTAAATCTTTCCCATCAATGTTGATATCTTCCAACATTTTAATCAGCTCATCATGTTTTACTATATCAAATGCCTTAGTATAATCTATGAAGCATAAATATATGTCTTTCTGTGTCTCTATTGACCTTTCTATTAGTGTCAGTAATGTATATATTGCATTGTTTGTGCCCTTTTCCTCCACAAATCCATACTGTTCTTCACTAATTTCCATTTTTATTTTCTTTCTGGTTCTTCTCATTATGATTCTGAGCAGAAGCAAAGTGATATGGTTTATGAGGTTAATTGTGGGAAAATCTTCACATTTAATTGCTCCTGGTCTTTTTGGTATAGCCATAAATACAGCTTTCAGCATATCATTGGGTAGATATCCACTGCTGTAAATATCATTTACCGGTCTCTGTGGCTAAGGGCTTGCGAACGCGGTTTGTGAGCCCGTATACCCGGGTTCGAAACACGGCGGTGCTGGCTTTTTCGAAGAAGGTATAGGGGCCGGTCGTTCAGAAAGCAATGGCAGACTACTGAACATAACACTTGCCTAGTACATCAACAGCAGCTGAAAATGCTGGTGTTGACTGCAACGTCCCGTAAGAGATACGCAAAAAAAAAAAAAAAAATATCATTTAACATTTTGTTAATTCCAAATTAACTCCAAATTCTCCCAATACTTCTAATTCTTCTATTGTGATTTCATCTGGTCCAGCTGTTTTTCCTTTCTTCATATATTTCATAGCGTCAGCGACTTCTTCTTTTAGAATAGGTGGACCTTCTAAGTTACTTTTTTCTGTTAATTCTTCCCTTTCCCCATCATATAATTCTTTTCTATACTCATTCCACCTCTTCATTATATCATCTTCCTCCAATAATATCTTTCCTGTTTTTGATTTCAAACACCCTGTATTTATTCTTATTTTTCTTCCCATGAGCTCACTGATTTGTCTGTGCATATTCTTTGTATCTTTAATGGCATGTAATTCAATTGTTGTGCACTGCTCATTTAACCAACTTTCTTTTGCCTTCCAACATTTATCTTTTATTTCTTTATTTATCTAAAGATAAAGGTATCTAAAGATCGCTGTATATATCATACATAAATCAACAAACAGGCATCAGAACATATATCTGTATATATCATACATAAATCAAGAAACAAACATCAAATCATAAATCTGTATATATCATACATAAATAAACGAACATCACACCATATATCTGTATATATCATACACAAATCAACAAACAAACATCAGAACATATAGCTGTTTGTTTCATAGATAAATTACTCCTGACAACTTCAGTTTATTATTATCATTCAACCTCTGACAACTATAAATAATGTCATTCGACCTCTGACAACTATAAACATTGTCATTCGGACTCATCACTACTTGAGCCATTTATTATTATTTTTTTTAATATATTTCTCTACTTTTTAAAACATGGGTTAAAAGTAAATGTGCCAATGATTGCTTATTGTTAATTAACTGATCTCTTGTCTAAGTTCAACAGTGTCCAATTGGCGTTATTGTCTTATTTTACTATTTATCAATACTGAATATGGTTTAATTTATCTGTATTCGAATTGCTAAAATATGGAGATTGTTAGTTAGTTGAATATGCTTTACAGGACGTCCCAGCAAACCCCAGCAAATTCTGACTGTTTATCATTTCTTGGCAAGTTTACGTTCAGTAGTTTACCATTGCTCTCTGAACGACCGGTACTCATCTTATGTATGGGAACAAACGCAAGGCGGTCAGCTTCCAAATCGCTCGCAGCTGTGTTTCGAACCGGGCATGCGGGATTGCGAATTGCATTCGTAAACTTTTCGCAATTTCTTTATATTAAAAAAAATGTTTGCATATCCTTTACATGACATCGCTGTCAAATCAGCATCTTTCGGCTGATTGTTGATTTTTTGGCAAGATTACGCTTAGTAGTTTGCCATTGCTTTCTGAGCGGCCGGCTCACATACCCCGTAAGTTACCGACGCGATTCGAACCACTGCTGATTTTCACCGTCGTCACGTTACTTACGAGAGTATACGAGATTACGGAGAAAAGTCTCTAACCTCTAGGCCAGGAAGCCGGCATTTCTGTATATGCAGTTCTCCGATAGAAACATACGGATGTACATCATGGACCACTTCGCGAGTGTCAAAGAATGAAATTCTATCTGTTGAACCTAATTGTCCCAGGAAAAGTCTGAGAATACTGTGGATCAGGAGGAAATAAATCACTGACATTCTGCAAGAAGAACAATACAGACAAATGACTCATGAACAGATGGGGGTCTCGGAAAGTGAAATAGTTTGGTCATATTAAACATTACAATAGTATAATAATATGCACAGCGCGGCGGGCGTATAGGTGTACAGAGGAAATTAAAGACACAATGGTCGTGAATGTGGCGACATGACTGAGTGTCTCTCACTTGACTTTAATTAAGGTAGCTCTCTCTCTCTCTCTCTCTCTCTCTCTCTCTCTCTCTCTCTCTCTCTTTCACCCCTCCTCTCTCTCTCTCTCTTTCACCCCCCCCCCTCTCTCTCTCTTTCACCCCCCCCCCCCCCCCCCCTCTGTCTCTTTCACCCCCCCTCTCTCTCTCGCGCTCTCTCTTTCACCCCCCCTCTCTCTCTCGCTCTCTCTTTCACCCCCTCTCTCTCTCTTTCACCCCCCCCCCCTCTCTCTCTCTCGCTCTCTCTCTTTCTCTCGCTCTCTCTTTCACCCTCCTCTCTCTCTCTTTCTCTCGCTCTCTCTTTCACCCCCCTCTCTCTCTTTCTCTCTCTCTCTCTCTCTCTTTCACACCCCTTCCCTATTTCTCTCTCTCTCTCTCTCTCTCTCTCTCTCTCTCTCTCTCTCTCTCTCTCTCTCTCGTAAACTCTGCACATACCTGTTTTCATTATTTTATGTAAAGTGTGACGCTTGCAGTAATGTTATGTGTGATCCGTTGAGTGGTATTGTTATATTTGTTTAAATCGCAACATTTCTAAGTTTCCTAATGTTAAATCTTAAGAAAAATGTGTTAATGATCCGGTGTTGTAAGTCAATTTAACATTTCGATCAATATATGTGAGAGTGTGAATACTTAGAACATGAAAGTATTTTTATTCAAAAATTGTTAGCATACATGAGAGAAGATGATCACTACATGATCATCATCATTAAAACCACAATTTAGTGAGAATGGAATAGCTAATTGCATTCATCATGCCACAAGTTCATATGCAATGATCTGTATATACAGAAACAAAATACTGGACACACAGGACGCATATAACAACGCATATGATACAGAATTAAGCTTCCTTTACTACTCAATAAACTTTGTTTAAAAGGTAACTACAATACTCCAACAAACTGTCTTCAGTTGAGCTAACTTCGGGTTAGTTTACCTTGGTTGAGCTGACTTCGACTGAGATGCCTTCGGTTGAGCGGTTAGTGTCAACCAGTCGAGTTGGAACAGCTGGCTTAACCATGTGACTACCGGGACATTTGAAATGAAACTGAAGGAACGGTCAGTTTGACTTGGTCCTAACAGGAAAACACATTACCTGGTTCTAGAGTGCACCTTCTACCAGCTTAATCACGAGGAGACCCTCGTGCCTTTATTGGCACTGGTATCAGCGTACGGTTGTGACCTGAAGGATGGCGTGTGTGGTAAGGGATTTTCTTTTCTTGATGTGTTCTCTTTCATGTTCACTCTCTTGTGATTTCCACATTATGAGAAAACCGCACAGGTGTGCTACATTTACAGGTAATTATTAACTTTATGTTGCCTCCTTGTATTACTTGTGTTAACCCAGGGCCGTGCCGTGCCGTGCTATGATACAGAGAGGCGGCAGCATCAGGCGGCACAATAAGGGAGAGGCATAAGCAGCGAAGGAGGGGCGGCATTTCGAAGACTTGCATCATATTGAGAAAATCCGCCGCTCGGCCCTGTGTTAACGGACCTGGGTATAGAATGTTGATGTTAAACACAAGCCACTGGGTGCTGGTTTTGTGTTTTTCTTCTCCACTATATCAAATTATAGTGGATATATATATATATATATATATATATATATATATATATATATATATATATATATATATATATATATATATAAAATATACAAAATATGCCAACATGCAGGTAGATCCGTTGATACCACGCAGTGAATCTATAGCTAACATTATGGATTAATAGGCATAAAATGGATAACTAGTATGGAGCGAGAGAGCAGGTCTGAAGGAATCATCTTCTACCAGGGTTTTGCCTTCTGGTCAATCTCCAGCCTTGGTGTCGAGAGTCGAGTAACTTTACACAACTCATAACCACAATCTACAGCTGGTGTACACGACCAGTGTCTAATTCCCGAGCCAGACCGTTCCAGGTATTTGTTATTTTAACCACCAACCAGTATATATGAAATCGCACAAACATAATTTAGCTATATATTCCACCCTATATATGCTAGATATGAAATCATACAACAATAAGTTAGCTTTGTTTGATATGTCAGCGAGATTTCAGACATAGACACATCAGTCTCATGTGTCATACATTATTAATGGTGCCATGGTCTGTAACTGATAAACCGTTGGAGAAAATTGTATGCTTGAGATAGCCGGCAGGGTATTATGACAGACAAACGTCCTATTACAGTGTTCCGTATATTAAAGAAGTTAACCTAAAGGACCTGGGGCGTATTCTTTACGTGGCGCTGCCCCCAAATTCTTTATAGACCAATCAGTGACCACTTATTCCATTAATAGCGACTGATTGTTCATTAAACGGTGTAGAATGAGGTAACTGCCTATATGGACATGTTTGCCCGGACTTGCTCTGTTTGCTAAAGTATACAGTGTGTCACTTCGCGTGATGCAGTAAGCCAAGAACTAGCTCTAATACAGTGGATTTAAGTATATGGTGATGTCTTAACACATTGACTACGACAAGCCACTAACATCGGCATACTTTAAGCAGATGGGAAGCAAGTTAAACACAAGTTCTAACTCATCCACATTGTTCATATGAAATATGTAAACATGCGCTGAATATCTACAATCTACAATTTAAACTGTAAAAACACCACAGGATACAGAATCTATGTAAATATATTCTGTTTAGAATGCGTTTTAATCAAATAGTTATTTTGTTAAACTGACTAGAAAGTAACCGTACTACAACTTCAGCAATACATCATGTCCGTAATGCTGTTTTCGCAAATTGTTTGGCTTTATATGTTATTGTCAGTATCGGGTGTATATGGTATTTTTAAACATAGCTACGTAACCTCACCAGTCGAGAATGCAAACAACGACAATAGTTCTAAATTTGTTCATAACAGTGACGTTCACAATCTAACTTCTCGGGAATGCAGTTTGTTGAGTCTGCACAACACAACAGACAGCAGCTCATCAACATCTTCAGGGAGAGACGATGGACCACTATTCAAATGGCACAACAAATCCCTGGCAGCATGGGACTTGCAATTATTGTACTGCCCTAGGCGGTGCCGTAATAACTATCTGGTGACCCGGCCCAGGAAAAAGTGGCTTTCTGGTGTGACATGTTTCCCCTGTGATTGTAATAAACCGCTTTGCGAATTTTATGGAACTTGCTGTCGTGATTATGAGCCATCTGTGGATTCTACATCTGTTTTTGATGATGCATCGAATATGACACATCAGCAAATGTTCACTTCTAATGTAGAAGACAGGACTATGCACTCAAGCAATGACACAAGTTTGGATCTAGTCTGTGACGGTCTTGGAAATAAAGACTATCTGTCCAAGAGATCATGTCCACCCAACTACCCAGACGGTGACGAGAAGTTCAAGTGCCAGAACGACATACCCACGGCTGAACTAGACATTGACACATTTGTTCACGTCATTGACAACATCACAGGGCGTTCATATTACAACGAGTATTGTGCCATCTGTAACAACGCCTCTCAAGTAAGTAATATAAAGTAAAGTAAAGTAAAGTAAAGTTAAGTAAAGTCTGTAGTTTACACGTTGTAAGTACTTGTTTACAGATCTGTCGCTCAGACGTTATGAATACTTGTTGACTTTACGTGTTCTGTAGTTCAAATATTGTAAATACTTGTTCATTGTCTTCTATATTGGAGCTAATGCACTGTAAATAGTTGTTCATTGTTTCCTATACTATAATTCAACAAATCACCATTGAAAACCTTGACTGGAGAAATCATCACTGATAAGAAACAGTAGATGGACAGATGGGTAGAGCACTATTTGGAGTTTTACTCAAGTGAGACCAAACTAGCGGATGATGCCCTCAACGCCATAGAAGCTCTACCAACTCTTGACCACCTGGACACACTTCCCACCATAACAGAAGTTAAGTGTGCTATAAATGAACTTGCATCTGGCAAAGGCTCCAGGTAAGGGTGGGATTCCAATAGAGGTTATCAGGAGTGGGCAAGACACACTCACTATACAGATCCACCAGCTAATAGAGCTATGCTGGCGAGAAGGACAAGTCCCACAGGATTTCAAAGATTCAAGCATCATAACACTGTACAAGAACAAGGGCGATCGGAGCGACTGCAACAACTATAGGGGTATCTCACTTCTGTGTATTGTTGGAAAAGTATTTACCAGAATTGTTCTGCGCAGACTTAAAGTTCTAGGAGATCAAGTCTACCCCGAATCAAAGTGTGGCTTTCGACAGAACCGGTCTACAACTGATATGATATTCTCATTGCGACAAATGCAAGAAAAATGCCGTGAACAGAATCAACCACTGTTTATTGCTTTCATCGACCTCACAAAGGCATTTGATTTAATCAGTCGTGAGGGTCTGTTCAAGGCACTAAAGAAGATTGGCTGCCCACCTACTCTTCTGTCCATTGTAGAATCGTTCCACACAGGCATGAAGGGTATAATCAAGTTTGATGGTGCAACTTCTGAAGAATTTGAAATCAAGAGTGGAGTTAAGCAAGGTTGTGTACTAGCTCCCACCCTCTTTGGAATATACTTTTCACTTCTATTGAAATATGCCTTTCGTGATCAGGATGGTGGTATATACATTCACTCACGCTCAGATGGCGGCCTTTACAATGCTCAGAGATTGAAGGCCAAGACCAAAATTAGGAGGGTACTGATCAGAGAGTTGCTTTTTGCAGATGATGCTGCAGTTACGACCCACTCTGAGGAAGAATTGCAATGTCTACTATCTGCATTCTCCAATGCTTGTTCTGAATTTGGTTTAACAATTAGCAAAAAGAAGACACAGATTATGTCACAAGGTGCACATGGGGTACCATCAATATTTATTGACGACGCCGAACTAGAGGTGGTAGACCATTTTACATATCTAGGATCAGTGGTAAATAGAAAATTATCCCTAGATCAGGAAATCAACATCCGGATTGGTAGGGCAGCAACAACAATGAACAGGTTAAGAAAAAGAGTCTGGGAGAACAGGAAGCTTACTGCCAAAACAAAAGTCCTTGTTTATCAAGCCTGTTTCCTTAGCACTCTTCTTTATGGCAGTTAAACCTGGACAACTTACTCACACCAAGAGAAAAATTTAAACAGCTTTTCAGTCTGCGAAGAATTATTGGTATTATCACAAAATCACAAATACTGAAGTATTGGAAAGATCAGGTTGTGTGACAGTTTATTCCATGCTCAGTCTTCGTAGACTTAGATGGATAGGACATCTTAGGAGGATGGATGATGGTAGAATACCAAAGGATATCTTTTTTGCTGAATTACAGATGGGTAAGAGATCTCAGGGTCGGCCTCTACTACGATACAATGATATGTGTAAGCGGGACATGATTGATCCAGGCATTGATAATGCACATTTGGAGCAAGTCGCCTCTGAACGTGTTGCATGGAGGGCAAACATCAGAAATGGAATAAAGACAAAGGAGAAAATTATTGCAGATAAGGCACACACCAAGCGTTTGAGACGTAAGATGGTGCATGATGGTGGAAATGACCATGTGTTCACATGCACCCACTGTGAACGGACATTCACAGCGCAAATTGGCCTTATGAGTCACATTCGCTACCGCCATAGGTAAAAGTTATTATGCCTTTTTAAAGCACAATCTATCGTCTGTCAAGACGACAAGGTGCCAATGCAATGTAATTCAACAATCGTAAATACTTGTTTATTCTTGTTTAATTTGCTGTTTACACGTTGAGCAATGAGCAGGATCTGCAACAATATATGCGGTTGCTGCACACATTGAACAACTAGGGTTTTTGAGAACCCTTTGAACATTTTGAGAAGACACAGATAATGGTTGTCACTAGGAAGAATGAAATACCACAATGTAATATACAAGTAAATGGGAATATTCTTAAACAAGTGAATCGGCACAATTATCTCGGAACAGTCATAACATCTGATGGGAGATGCCTTGACGAGATTAGAACAAGAATCGAAATGGCGAAAGTAGCCTTTAGCAAGATGACAAACATACTGACCAATAACAAGATGTTAAATGAAACGAGAAACAGTGTTGAGGTGCTACATAGAGCCTGTGCTTTTGTATGGATGTGAAGCTTGGACAAATAGCAGTCTAGCTGAAAAACATCTTATGCTGTGGAAATGTGGTTTCTGAGGAGAATGCAAAGAATACCATGGTCAGACAGAAAAACGAATGACCAAGTACTACGAGAAACAAACGAAAATCGTAAGCTGATTAGAGAAATTAGACGTAAACAGTCAAAGTGATTTGGACATGTTATGAGAAGAAGTGAATTGGAGAACTAGGTGACAACTGGCAAGATCGAGGGGAAGATAACAAGAGGGAGGTAGAGAAGTAAATACCTGGATGACTTGGCCAAGTGATATAGTCGAAACAACAGCACTGAGCTGGTCCATGACTCTAGTGATCGAGCGAAATGGCGAATTATGACCGCCCACGCTTACCGGCATGGCACATGATGGATGGATGGTTTACACGTTGTAAACATGTTCATTATCTTCTTTTCTCTAGTTTGCACATTGTAAACACTTGTTCATTTTCTAAAGTTCTGTTGCTTAGACATTGTAAATATGTGTTAATTGTTTTCGAATCTACTGTTTACACTTGAAATACATGTTTATTTCTTCTACTTTTATTTACACGTTGTAAATACATGTTCACTGTCTTCTATTATCTAGTCTGCACGTTGTAAATACTTTCTCATGTTTCTTCATGCTGTCTTCTTATATTGCTTTCTTTACAGCATAAATACTCGTTGTATATTCTGCAGTTTGCACTATGGACTCCCTCAGTGGTATGCAAGAGCTATATGACAGTATACTCATCACGAACTCCGAAAGAGTTACTTAGGCTCAGTCTGGCTTCAGATTCTGGTTGCTGGACCCGTCAGACACTGCCAGACAGTCTTCAGTCTTACACTTGCGACAGAGTTTGGTATAGCAGAGATGATGTGGACACTTGTAATGTGACCGGTGAGTGGAGAGTATATGATGAGAACGTTGCCATAGCTTGTGCAGATATATCCGGTGTTTTAAACCGCGTCCAAATCGCTGCAGATAACTATGCCAGGGTGTACAAAAACATTTTCTGCGCTACTTGCAACATGAAAAGATACCTACAATTTGGTAGAGGTTTTATAGTTGGAGTTCCGTATAGCGCAAAACACCTACCGTTTTCAATTTTGTTGAAATTTGGATCTCAAGGGAGACAAACAAGTCAAAAACATGATTTCATAAAGTGCTCTCAAGACTCAGAGTGGACCAGCCCAGACAACAAGTGTTTGCCCTTGCAGTGTAGCCCGGGCAAGATTCTCACCAACGGAAGCTGCTCCACTGCTCTCAGTGAGATACGTGGCTTGGTTTATCAGATACACGCCTACTATGTGCCTAGTACTGTCATAGAGATGACCCTGCAGACAGAACAGGTTTCACAAATTCAACAGACGTATTTGAGTCTGTTTAAGAATCAGATTAAGAAGGCTATAGTGAATATCTCGTACGCAGTTCAAATCTCGCTTAACGTAGCATTCTCTCGCAAGACTTTTCCTATCTCGGAAAATCAAACTGACGGACATGTGAACACACCACGCCTGTTCCAAATCCGCTGGTTCACTGTTGACGGTTATATTCTCGCTAGGAAGTCTCTCAGTCGAGATCAAGTGGAAACTTCCATTGTAAGCGAGCTTATCCTGAACAACATAAATGTTTATATTGACACGGAAACAAGACTGACGCTTATGCCCGTGTTAAGACCACTCAGGAAGCAGGCACAAACTAACCACATGTCAACTCATCAGAAAATATTGTCACGCAAATCTTCGTTAGATTTTAGTCGTAGGTTTAAACGTTTGTCAGAGAAGGACATGCACAATGGTATAATAATTGAGCCTCAATTGAACTGTGCTTTCGTACAGTTTGATAACTCTGATTATTCGAATCAAAGTGACATTGAGCCTGAAAGTCCAAGGATTACATTGTTTTTTAAGAGCGCAAGAATGACATTTACTGACAGAATAGAAATAAACATGATGTCGATACATGAAAATGGGACAATGAGAATATGTCGTGAATTACTAAATACTAAGAACTTAATTTACGATGAAATTGTTAACGAAAGCTTGCTAACCATGTCCTTGTATATGCTAACTTTGATATGTCTTATTTCTTCTATTATTTGTTTAGTCCTGACATTAGTGACGTATTTCCTGTTCCAAGTGCTGCGCAATGTCGCCGGAAAGAACAACATATTCTTGTG